>JANVCC010000010.1:20705066-20792887 GCA_025345505.1 Todiramphus chloris collaris | reverse complement strand
AGGAAGGAAGGAAGGAAATGAAGGAGAATGTTCATGCTACTGGAATGAATATCGAGGAAATTAATGTCTATCAGTATTTAGGGAAACAGAACTACAGATAACAATGCATGGCTATAGAAGGAAATAACTGAAAATAGGGTACTCTTGGAGGAGAACCCAGCCTTCTCATCTCACTTTAATTTTAAATGAAAAACTTGTTTTCTGGTCCACACATCTTTTCATGTGAATGTGAAGATCTGAGCTCTGTTGTATTAGTTTAAATAAAGAAGTAAAGAAGTAGTGCAGTGTGGATTCGAGGTACAATGAGTCACTGGACAGTGGGGTTGGGGTAGGGGAATGTGCCTTCCCAGAGGACTCCTCTGGTGATGTTTTTTATCTATATGATGTGATTTAGCTTTTCCTTCTCTTTGCCAGTTGGTCTGTTGCTTGTGCAAATTGTAATAAAAACATCACAGTACTGGGAAGGAATTTTGCTGGTCAAGTCCAGGCTCCTGTTATCATGAAATATTGTTATAACAATCACAATTGATGCAAAACTATTCAGTATGAATGTCTTGATGGCATCCGATCTTAACAAATGGTTGTTATTTGCAAAGTAAGAGTCTGCCAATTTGGAATGAGTTTGGAATCCTAAACTAGAAATGAGGAAAAGGGAGAAGCCAGCTGAATGAAACGAAAAAGACCTCATCACCTTGCAGCTGTTACAATGTGAGAAAACCACTTATCTAGGAAATTAAAAAGTTTCAAAAGGCTGGATGCTTTAAAAAAAAATCTATTGCTCCACCTGCATGTGGAGTGTGAGAGTTTTTAATAGTTAATGACATAATTTATTGATTTTCTGATAATAAAGAAGCTGCTCAATAGCTAGCGATTTCTGTAAGCCAGCACACAAAACAGTGCTGGGATTGAGTGACTTTGCAGGTTCACCTGTTCACAAAGCCACTGGTGATTGCAAAGCTCTTCTGCTGCCATAGCAGAGTCAAAGAGAAAATACCATACTTTCTGAGTATGCAGCTGGATTAAGGTTTTGGTGGAACATTATGGCTTTAGCAACTCATCACGTCAAAGCAAGGGGTAGGACACTGCAGGAGCAGTAACATGGCCTCTTTTGAGTTGCACACAACAAAACTGGTACAAAGCCAGGCCCTGAGCACTATGGCATATCTCAGGAGAGATACCAACAACATTCACAAATACTTGGACCTCATTAGGTTCAAAACACAGCAGCCTCTATTTGTATAGAGGCAAAACATCTGCATTCCACTGAGCTCCTGGTAACCTGCTTGTTCTCTAACTTGGAGGAAAAACTAGTTTAGCACAGGGCCCTTGAAGTTTTGATAACTCTTGTTTCAAAATATGTGTTTCGGTAGGATACACAAACTGCAGCTCCAGAAATTGATTTGAGACTTGGAAATACCTTAATAATCACTGAGTCAGTGGAGAGAGACCTGGAAAAGCTTCTAGGTAGGTGCAACAGCATCACACAGGAAACCAAGATATAGACCAGACAGAAGGAGTAAATGGACACTCTGCAAGGGCATCCATTACGTTTGGGAGACAGTTAAGAACTTGCATTTTATAATGCATAGCAAAAACCACTTTCAAATAAAGACTGATTCAAGGTTTTCTCCTACTATATTTCAAAACAGAAAAAGTTGTGATAACGTGTAGAAGAAGAAAAGTTACAGAAAACATGGTGCTTCTAAAGGTGCTACTGGGAAAAGCCTTTTGTGGAGCTTTCTAGAAGGAGAAATAGCTAAAAATGAAACAATATTTGCTAAACCTCTATGTTATGAAATAGAAGGATAAATACTGGCAGAGAGAATTCATTTTAATGGTCATGTTTCAAGGGTTTAAAGGAAATACTGGACTCTATCTCAAAGTGAAAGTTGTTGAAACTGCTGGACAAGGCAGTTGGCTATCTTTCAGGAGGAAACTGGAACAGACTGGAACATATGAAGCTACAGATTATACTTGAAGAAGAGGCTGCTTAAAAGCTCATCCACTGTTTCACTCTACTGCAGAAGAGAGGCAGACCACTACATGTATCAAGAGGTCAAACTGGGGTGATGGAGCATGTTACTGTGGTAGTAATAAAAGATGGGCTCACACCCCTCTCTGTGATGATTTCAAGAACATCAATAGCATGGCATAAAAATCACTATCTACTATCTGAAATTAAGTACGTATTTACCTTGTTAGCTGGTGATAAGAATTTCCTTAAGGTATACTCAGTCTAATCTTACATAAAATGGAGGCTGAAGGTGATAAGAAGTGGTGTTAAGAAACACTAGCTTAGCAACGTATTTTTCTGTAAAACAGGCTGGTGTGTAGAACAAATGCGGTGCCTTTGCCAGTAAAGACATCTTGCATTGGTTCCCTCAGCCTAACAGCAACAGTAACTTTGCATGCATTGAAAAATTTTAATGAAATGCCTCTTGCCTTTGCTTGTAGGTCTCTTACCTCTGCCAAGCTTAATTATGCTCACATTGAGAGAGAAGCCCCCAAATGTACTCTGGGGTTGTAAGAGATTTTGCCACAGGTTACTGTCCCGTCATTTAAATGTTCACACAAAGAATTCAATGGGCATGACCATTACTTTTGAAAGCCCACTGCTATACCATTCCCACTGGAGAGCCTCAGTCAATAAGAAAACACAGCCTGTTTGTTACTTCACCATTAGAAGCAGGAGATAACAGTAAGCAAGAAGTTAAAAGTGCAGTCTGTGTGTTTTGCTGCAGGCTGAGTAAAACCTCAAGGAAACTGTGAATATTTAATTCTGGCTTAAGCAATAGACTACAGTATAAAAAAGGACTACTTTGTAACTTCCCAGTGGCCACACAGAACCAACACACAGTATTTTTCATAAAATAATCAATTCCACAGGAGGAGCTGTTACAGTTTTTTGCTTTACCTTCTCCTTAGAATCATACAGGGAAGGGTGAGCCTGTATTAATGTAGGAGACATAAAGAGCTCAGCATATTTAATCTGAATGCTGCCACAGACACACTTGATGTCTAAAAATATACCAGGGGAAACAGAAACACCAAGGAAAGGCCACAGACCAGCACTGACACAACCACAAATATATATTGGTAGTTTCCAAACTAGTATAATTTTTCTGATAAAGCCAGTGAAAATTAATTATTTTTAAATTTGCACATAGTAAGTTTGTGAAAGTGTAACACCTATAACTCAATGACCTATCTGGGAAGTCGCCTCCAGTCTTATATTTCTTGTTGACACTGCAGCCTTCCCTTGAAAGCTCTTTTCAACACAGTTCCCTTCACCTTTTTGTGTCACCACATACTTAGTGCAGTCAGGATCTGTGTCACTTATTTCTTGCAACTTCTGATAACCCCATTCCTTCCCAGGGCCTCTGATTTTACAGTGATTTAGTAATCCCTTTGTTAAGTTCCAGTTTATAAAAGGGACGTTACAGAGCTTAAATCCACAGGTCCAGGGCCCTCAATTATTTGTTTATCAAAAGAGTCTTATCTCTGTCATTGCTTTTATTCACTGATTTAACGTGTGCAGTCAAGTAAAGAATATAAAACAGGTAAACTGAGGCATCACCTGATACTTATTTCTGAAATATTAGTAGACATATATGCTTACACAATTCTATATGCAAATGTTATGGCTTTATTTGTTTTAAGAGGGAAATACATATATAAGAAGATTGCTTAATCTGCAGGTGCAGCTTATGCAACCCAGTTCATAAGAACTCCCAAAAGAACAAGAAAAACTGAGGACTCATAAACTACTCTTTCACAGCAGTTTCATATAGACTATGACACTATGTAGGTTCATTAATAGAAATATGATTAGGTTTCAGTAGATGCATGGTCTAAATAGCCTGAGAGATTCAATGTGTGTCAAATACATCCTGAAATATGATGAAACTGTGAAAAATTGTTCCCCTTTGTGGATGGCAGCTCTTGAACAGAATGTGAATCATGCAGATCACAGTTTCTATCCAAATAGCTGTTTGGAATGATTTGAAACACATCACATTATTGTCTTACCATCCTGCTATAATAAAAATAGAATATCATAAAACCAGAAAGTTTGATCCAGGTATTTAGCAAGTTAAGTATGTTGCAGATCCAGATGTCCCTCATAAATGAGCAGCATGCCAAGCCATGCAACAGCCGTTTCACTGGGTTTATCAAGCCCTTGTGAAGCCTAAGTAGAGGACGTGCCTCCATTCGGTCCATTATTGTCCACACTGCTCTGCATCTGCAGCATGGTTTGTCATGTTACAGTTGCATTACAACCATTATTTGGAGGCTTGTTGACACACTCAATCTGAGGAACCAAAAGTTTGTTCAGCAGAGTCCAAAGACATGCTATTAAGTCAAAAGCAAGAAGGTGACGTTATAACACCAATGAGGATGAAATTGTTATTAAAGTAGAAATTTCACTTTTCACTTTTATGGAATAACCCCATGTGCACTAAAGTCATGCTGGTAGAAAAAAACCAACCTGCAGATAGGTTGGAGAGGCTCATATATGCAATAGAACAACTGAGTAAGTACCATTTTTCTCAAATAGCCTGAGAGGCATCCTCACAATATACCAAATAATGACTAAAAACCACAGCAATAGAGAAGGATGCAGTATTTTCAGTATTATAAGGTTGACTGTAGCTGCTTTTGTAGGAAATGAACAGCACCAGATTGAAGTACAAAATTCTGTAGATGAGCAGCAGATGGCAAATGGAGGCACGTGAATACATGCATCCCATACTAATCCAGGCTGATAATTTACTAGAGATTTGTCCTCTGCTTTTCCAAGTTTTAGCACTGTTTCCTCTAGGTGTTCATAAAGGGTTAAAGCCAAATCAGAACTGACATATCAGTCTCCCTTAACTGCAGATATTTGCATATTTTTAAAAACTCCATTAGTGCTTTTGAAGCTCACAGGAATCAGGCAGAGCAGCTCTACAGGTGCATGTGCAAGTTTGTAACAACATGTATACAGCCATGGCTATTTAGGAGCCCTGTAATACAGTAACACGTTCTCTTCATGTTGACTTACTGTGTAGAATAAACACAATTTTAGCCAAATTGACAGCTCATAAATATAATTGCTCCAATACACAAATATTTTTGGATTGTGATCAGAGGAATTCATGATTATGAATGCACAGTCATTTTAAAGATCCTGTGATTTCACTGGAGCCAAAAGAGACAACACAATAGTCAATTAAACATCCTTCCTCGAGTGTGATTTCTTATATGCATCAGAAAAGCATGGAGCTCAGTGTATGTTGGCTCTTACATCCACAGCTGCTTTTATCTTTGGAGTGTCTTCAGAGTCAACCGGGAGAAATTTACTACTGATGTTTATTCAGGACATAAACCCAAATTAATGCATTTGGAACAATGTGTTCTTGCTCCTGTTCACATAATGAAATTTGCCTTTGACTTGAATGGGAGCAGTGCTGGGCTCTCTGCAGCTACTGATTATACATGTCAATATTAGGCTGTGTTTGAATGATGCTGTATTATGCATAAGAATAAAGCATCATGGAGTTGTTGTGAGACACCAGGCAACATAATTACATGGATTGCAAGAGAACTACAAAGCAAAATGCAGCCCTATATATTAATAGCCCATCCCAGCTTTTCCTCATTATATCTGGACCTTTGTTTACTTAATTAGGAACTATTTTCAAGTTAAATTTGTATTTATTTTTCCGATGAGAGCCTTGTTCTGAATGTACATACACTGTGAAACCATTGTTGACATGACTGGGCAGGATATTGTCTTTTATTAAATTTCCTTTGGAGAATTCTGATGGCAATTCCTAACACGTATGCAGTACCAGTTGAAAATCTAATATCAACGTGAGCTTAGAATAATACCCATATGTTGTTCCTGATTGAAGAAAACACTGCCACCCTATACTGGTAGACTACAGGAGGTCGAGAGACACTTAACTATAACCTCAGGTAAATGAGACTGAATTTTTTCCAGAATTACATTAATTTAACAGGATATTAGAAAATATTTCTAATATCCTAACTTCATCCTGCATTCACAGCAGTATGAAAGGAAGATTTGAAAAATGTTATCAATGTCTGCAAACAATAATCATAGCCAGTGCAAGTGTTATTACTGTCTTAGGTAACACCTATCGTATGCATTTATATTGAAAATAGTGAAACAATCCTAGTCTCAATTCATAAATGTGGAAGGGTGGCACAGAGGTATCTAGTGGCCATCCAAATTCCACATAGAAGAATGAAGGAGAAGGAAACAAAGTCCCAGCTCTGAACTTGATTCATATTGGAATCTGTCTTCTCAGAAAGAACAAAACTCCATTTTTTCCACTCCATTTATGCTCACAGATGACAGAAAAATGAGCAACTGTACATATCAAGACAGAAAATTACTCTTCTGGAAATTGCAGTTAGAGGCTTGGGCAGACATGGACTTGACTTCCCAAAATCATAGCTTCAGTTAGCAAGAAATAATCTGATACTTAGTGAGTGGGTGAGGGCCAGAGGCAAAACCACCCCCAGAAACCAAGTAAGCAAGTAGGATTATTTGCTTCATTTTGGTACTGTAAAATACCTGGGTCTGCTTTCTTCGGAGGGGGGAGGTGGTAGGGGTGGAAATATTTCTTCTTCAGATCATGTTGAGTGACTGCAATGATGGCTGAGATATGATATAAACCAGATTTTTAAAGTCCTCCATCAGTAGCAGGTCTCCTCTGTGGATTTCATACATAATCATAGGTACAAAATAAACATAGGTGTGAAATACCTTGGATTTTTCATGATCAAACTTGAGGTTCAAAACAAATGTCTAAATTTTAACTGTTTTCTCCAAAGCAAGACCCTTCATGTTCTCACAACATCAAAAAAAAAACCCTCTTCGGTTTAAACATCTAAGCTGTAACAGGACACAAGAGTGTCAGGATGGAGCAGGTCATCTGAATCAACTTGGCTGCTGTGTAAGGCTTCCAAATAGGTATTCACCAGCAAGAGAGTTATAGCAGAAATAAGAGCAATACTACCTTGCAAGCATAAGCAACAAGTGGCTTGTATTCAATGACAAAGACAGTCCCTCGCAAAGCAATCTCATGGAAACTGATGTATTAAGACTAGCTAATGATTGACTTGCTATTTACAGGAGGTTTCATTAAGCCTTTCCTGCTGCCTGTACTTTGTCTTTTCTGTCATTACAGTGACAGCTTTCCTGTGGTATAATTACTTATTCACAGATGTAGTTTCAGAAATTTGCAAGAACAGGCAAATAAAGCCAGCACTATAGCTAATTATCACAACATTTTATTATTAATAATAATTTATATAACATTCCAATACCCATTTTTCTTTTATAAAGATGTTAAATATTCCTTACAACATTTTCAAAAGACAGTGACACAGGAAGCATCTTCATGGCATTCTCAGGTTTATTTTACTGTTATTAATTTCACATAGGCATGGTAAAATGTATTAATGGGCATCTCCAAGTTTAAAATTAAATCTGTAACAGATCTAGTGACAGAATCAAGGCAGTTCATCCTAAAACTTTTCTGATACTTGGCAAATCTTTAGTTGGAGCTACCCTACATTCACAGCATCTTGAGAAGAGTCTGAATTCTGATCTGCTGATAGTCTGTCCTGTATTTTCCAAGGCCTGTTTTAAATCTGTGATGATTCTACAATAACATGATTATGTTTCCAACCAGATAATGATATATTTTCAGTACTGAGGTGGTACTTTCTTTCTTTGGGTTTCCATGTTTACTATTAGTATAAAAGTTGCAATCTTTAAACTGCATTACATATGAAATTTGTGATTCCTAAACTGAAAACCGAAACAGAGCTAGAGAGAGAGAATAAATGAGAATCAAAAGGAGGCAGAAGGAGATTAGCAAAGGCATTCATGTTTTCCACAATGTATCAAACAAACAAAAAAAAAAAAAAAGAAAGTAATAGAGGAATGAGGAATAACTGGAAAACAGTAACTCACAACCAGATAAAATAATAAATTCCATTGTTCTGGTGAGAATAACATTGGATTTGACTATGCAGTGCAAGAAGAGATGCAACAGAAAAGTAGTGCCCTGCTACACCAGCTGGTTTTCTTCCTTTGGTACCTGCTGTGCAAGCAGAGGGACGCGCGTCCCCTCCCTCCTCATGCCTGCAGCCAGGGTTCAGGTCCACGCCTGACACCCTGCTCACCAGGCGTCAGGCTCATGCAGCTGGATCCGACCTTGCAGGCTGCCTGGTTCCTCAGCCTACCCCGCCATGGCACATGGCCTCCCTCCCACACTGAAATGAAGGATGGCAGTGATAGGACTAGAGGGAATGGATTAAAACTAGAGATAGGTCGATTCAGGTTAGACATTAGGAAGAATTTCTTCCCCATGAGGGTGGTGAGACACTGGAACAGGTTGCCCAGAGAGGTGGTGGAAGCCCCATCCTTGGAAGTTTTTAAGACCAGGCTGGATGGGGCTCTGAGCAACCTGACCTAGTGGGAGGTGTCCCTGCCCATGGCAAGGGGGTTGGAACTAGATGATCTTTAAGGTCCCTTCCAACCATGACAATTCTATGATTCTGTGTGAAAGGCAGTGGGTCCTGCTGACTTGTCACCCCACTGCCAGCAGCACTTGGCACGGCGAGGACCTGTCACAGACAGTTATGCAGCTGTCAGGGGAGGGGGTGTGAAGTGTCCACATCGGTTTTATGGCCTCTCCCTGACCATGGGCTGCCCCAACATGGCCTCAGGCACAGTTTAATGTAGCAACATTTCATGGATAGGAAATTAAAGTTCCTAAGAAGGCAATGTGTATACAGAGGAAACCATGACCTTATGTCTTCCTTATGCCCCCACACTGCTTCACAGTGCACTCACTGTCCTCTCCCTTGTACACGCACAGACCTGGCCAGCCTGTAAAATGGGAACTAAAAGATAACGAAAAGGAGCTGACAAGGCAGCTGCCTTTTCCTCTTCCTCATGTGCCTCCGCAGAGCCAGCAAAGGTGGATGAGCTGCTTCTGCTGTGGAAGGACCAGCTCTCAGGGCTTGTGTTATGGGTGGCTTCTCGAGACCTGTAACCTACCTACCCCTGAAACAATTCAAATGCACTGTCCTCCAACCTCTGTGTTTTCTGTCTCATTACATGAACATCATATATGCAGCATCCAGTTAAACAAGTTAATCAAGGACAATCTCAGTCATGATTGCATACAAATAAATGCTCACAGATGACAGAAAAATGAGCAACTGTACATATCAAGACAGAAAATTACTCTTCTGGAAATTGCAGTTAGAGGCTTGGGCAGACATGGACTTGACTTCCCAAAATCATAGCTTCAGTTAGCAAGAAATAATCTGATACTTAGTGAGTGGGTGAGGGCCAGAGGCAAAACCACCCCCAGAAACCAAGTAAGCAAGTAGGATTATTTGCTTCATTTTGGTACTGTAAAATACCTGGGTCTGCTTTCTTCGGAGGGGGGAGGTGGTAGGGGTGGAAATATTTCTTCTTCAGATCATGTTGAGTGACTGCAATGATGGCTGAGATAAATGGCTGGACTAGCATCACTCATGTATTTTTTAATTTAAAATGCAAAAGCTGGCACTGTTCACTCTGGTAGTCCTAGTATGGAAGTCCTGTCATGCAACACGGGCTGGGGTTTCAGAGATGGAACTTGAACTATTCAGTGTTTGGAGCATCCATAAAACTTGCCTTCTGGCTCATCATGCTCACAGCTATTCAAGCATAGGTGATGTTCTCATCACTCACACTGATGTTCTGTCAGGAGCTGAGCATTCATTTGTCAAAGTGAACTGCAATTCATGGTATAGGAACACAAGTGGACTTAATATGAGGGTTCTGAAAAGAGAGGACTTATATTCCACACTGATTCAAGGCAGGTGAGGACCAATCTTCATACACCACATCTATGCAAGCAGGCTACATAGGAGTTATTTAGAGGTGCTCAAGGAAGCATAAAAAGTTATGGAGGGAAAGAATAGAATCATAGAATGGTAGGGATTGGAAGGGATCTCTGGAGATCGAGTCCAATTCCCCCTGCCAGTGCAGGAACACCTAGGGCAGGCCACACAGGAACAGATCCAGGTGGGTCTTGAAAGTCTCTAAAGAAGGAAACTCCACAACCTCTCTGGGCAGCTTCTTCCAGTGCTCTGTCGCTCTCACAGTGAAGAATATTTTCCTCGTGTTGAGGTGGAACTTCCTGTGTTTCACCTTGCTGCCATTACCTCTTGTCCTATCACAGGGCACAACTGAAAAGAGACTGGACCCTTCTATTTGATACCCACGCTTCAGATATTTGTAAACTTGAATAAGATCCCCTCTCAGTCTTCTCTTTTCGAAGACAAACAATCCCAGGGCTCTCAGCCTTTCCTCATCAGAGAGATGTTCCAGTCCCTTCATCATATCCGTAGCTCTCTGTCAGACTCCCTCTAGTATTTCCCTGTTTCTCTTGAACTGGGGAGACCAGAACTGGACACAGTTCTCCAGATGTAGTCTCACTAGTGCAGAGTAGAGGGGGAGGAGAACCTCCCTATACCTGCTGGATACACTTTTCTTTATGCACCCCAGGACACCATTGGCCTTCCTGGCCACAAGGGCACATTGCTGTCCTGTGGATAACTTACCATCCACCAGGATGCCAAGATCCCTCTCCTTGGAGCTGCTTTCCAGCAGATACACCCCTAACCTGTACTGATACATGGTGTTGTTCCTCCCCAGGTGTCAGACTCTACATTTATGCTTGTTGAACTTCATTGGGTTTGCCTTTGCCCAGCTCTCCAGTCTGTCCAGATCTCACCGGATGGCAGCACAGCCTTCTGGTGTATCAGACACTCCTCCTAGTTTAGTATCATCAGCAAACTGGCTGAGGGTACACTCCATCCCTTCATCCAGGTCATTGATGAAGATGATGAATAAGACTGAACCTAGAACTGACCCTGGGGCACACCACTACTTACAGGTCACCAGCTGGACTCTGCACCACTGATCACAACCCTCTGAGCTCTATTTTTCAGCCAGTTCTCAACCCATCTCACTGCCTGCTCTTCTAACCCACACTTCTTGAGCTCACCCACAAAGATGTTATGGGAGACAGTGTCAAAAGTCTCGCTGAGGTCAAGGCAGACAACATCCACTGCTCTCCCTGCATCCACCCATTCAGTCACATTAACCAGTAATACATAGGAAAATATACTGGTAGCATCACAGTAGTGCTGCAGTGATTCCACGAGTCACTGAGATACTGTATAAAGCACATTTTGAAGAAAAGAAAAAAGAAGAGAAGAGAAGAGAAGAGAAGAGAAGAGAAGAGAAGAGAAGAGAAGAGAAGAAGCAGTAAACAAATCAATGAACTTTTAATTGGTGGATGAGTTTTGGACATGTAAAGTTTCCAAGATTTTTACTCTGTTATCTTGGCGGCTCCAGCTTTCCTTCATGAAAAGCTGATGATTTCATGGGGGAATCAACACTTTAAAAGGAAATTCTAGGCACCAGGGGACTCCCAGTAAATTCGAGATCTGGCCGGAGCTGTCAGTGAGCGAGGGCCGCGGCTCATCCCGCGGGAGATGCTTCGACTCACCCCGGTATCGCTGTAACCCGAGCGAGGGGAGCCTGGCGGGCCGAGATGGAGCTGCAGGTGGCCGTGGCAAAGTAAGAAAGGTGTCATCAAGGCTTTAAAAAACCAGCCTGAAGGATGCCAGGGGAAGGACTAGGTGTCCGTGCCCGTCCTCCCCCGCGGGTAGCAAGCGGCCGCGGCGCTGGCCCCTTCCCGCACGTTCCGGCAGGGGAGGCCGATGCGGTGGCAGCAGCCGCGCCGGCCCGGCAGCGATGCCGGCCGCTCCGGGGCGGAATCGGCCACACCCCGCACACCCTCCCGGGTGGGCCCGCGGGATAACAGCGGGGCCGCCCCACGGATCCGGGGCCTGTGCGCCGGGCTCCCCCCGGCCCCGCACTCTGCCCCCACCCCTTCAGCCTCCCGCCTTCCCCTCCCCTTCCCCTCCCGGTCCCTCCTCCCCGCCGGCGCCGGCCGTGCCCGCCTCGCTCCCCGCCCCGGCTGAGGGGCGGCTGCTGCTGCTGCTGCTGCTGCAGTCGGCGGCTCCGGGAAAATGTCCGAGCGCGGCGTCTTCTACCGGCAGGAGCTGAACAAGACGGTGTGGGAGGTGCCCCAGCGCTACCAGAACCTCACCCCCGTCGGCTCCGGTGCCTACGGCTCCGTCTGGTAGGTGCGGAGCGGCGGGAGGGGGGGCCGGGAGCCGGCAGGTGCTGCCAGCCGGCAGCGGGAGGGGACAGCGCTGGGGAGGCGGGAGGCCCGAGCGGCCGTGCGGAGCGCCGGGGATCGTGTGCGCGGAGCGGGGCGGGATGGGGTGCCCGCGGGGCGGCAGCAAGAGCCGGCCCCGAGCGGGCCGGGCCGGGGGCGTGACCGCCGGGCAGCCGGGGTGAGTGGCGCGGCGCGGGAGCTCTCCCCGTGCCCCGGCCTGCGGCCCCGCGGGGCCGGGGCATGCCTCGCCGTAACCCGGGCAACCGGGCCCGCCGCCGCCGTGGGGCGGCCCCCGCTGCCCTTCCCGCCGCCGCCCCCTTCAAGCCGCCGCGCCGGCCGCTCCGCCTCCCAGGGGAGATGCGAGGGTGCCGCCGGCCGCCCGTCGCCCTCACCGCTCCTTAAACCGCTCGCCCGCCCCTTGGCGCCGTTCGCGCCGGGGTGAAAGCTGCCCCGAAGCCGAGAATCTTGCACAGTCATGGCGTGGCCGAGCCGGCTGGACGGGGAGCCAGCGGCGGGGCGCGGGCTGGCGGAGCTGTCCCCGCTACCAGCTCGGGAGGGCTCACCCGCAGCCCCGCCGAGCCCGGGCTGCGGCGGGGGGGACCTCACCTTCCGGGGGCAGCGGGGCTGCCCTCTGCGGGCCCGGGGCGGGGGGCGCACGGCGGGGTGGCTCCTGACCCGGGAAACAACGGGGGAAGCCCCTGGAGCGAGGGGTCGGGCAGGGCGGCCAGAGAGAGACGGGGTTCACCCGGCCATGGTGGAACAATCGCACATGAGGGCAGGCTGCTGCCTTAGGGCTTCGGCCTCTTAGGGCTTGCGTAAGGGTTTATCGCATCTTATCATAAAATGTTTCCTTTTTTTTTTTTTTTTTTTTATAATTGCTGTACCAGGTTTGCACTTTGGGGAACTCCCAGTGCAGATTGGGCTATTGTTTTCCTATCTGAGGCACATTTGGCGATGCTTATAAAAGCTTTGAATCAATTCTTGGAAATAGTAGTGATGTTTAAGGTGTTTCTGAAAAAGAATCATGTTTCTTTTGTAGGCTAGGTAAGTGGAATTATGTAAAGAAAAAAAAAAAATCCATAATGGGCCTTTAAATAAATGTGCTACACCAAAAAAAAGATTTCTTTAGAACTTAACTTTTTGCTGTGAACTAAACTTGTGCAATAGTCTCTCACTTTTTCCCCTCACTTCACAGTCAGATACTGGAGAATGTTAAGGGAGTTTTGTATTTGCTGCTTCCTTCTCTAGCTCTCTGAAATGCCCCAATTGCATGTACAAAAAAAGAGTTGAGAACTGGTATTTAAAAAAAACCTCCAACAATTGGCAAAACCAGGCAGGACTTGTGTGAAGTTACCTCTGAATTCTTCACTTTTTTATTTATTTATTATTACTCTAACGCTTATGCTTGTGCCAGAGAAATCTAGCCAAATATTTTGTGACTGTAGTTAAGCATCCTGTGACTTTCTGATGTGAGTAGTTTCACAAGGACCTAGTTTACATTACAGATTCTTAGTTTACTTTCTCCTCTTTTATTTTACAAACTAGGAGCTGGATATATGGTAGGAGAGAAACTATAGTTGTGTTCCAATTGAACCTGCATTTCTGGTTATTTTTCCAATTTATGCTGACACAGTTTGAAGGGGAAGACCTGCTCTGCTGAATTTTGTAATGAGATGTCAAGACTTTTGAGAAATTGAGAAGGAAATGAAGACATGTGGTGGTTCACTTGCAGCACAGCTGGTGATTTGGCTTTTTTAAACTATTAGTGTTGTTAATTCATTGTACTTTTTTGTCTGCAAAGCCAAGGAAATCCTAGTATGTTATCAGTGGAGAAGCCTAGGAACTCCAACATAAAATGGAAATTGTAAGAAAAAGGTCTACTCTGGAACATACACTGAGGAACAGAATACAGCAATAAAATGCTACTCTATATTAATAGCCTTGTTAACATTGATGAACTGTAAGCCCAAACAGAAACTTGAATGTAAGGAAAAGGTTCACATCTCTCTCAGAAAAGCCATCTATTTTTAGTGTCTATTGAAATTGATTTTTATTTTTTTCCCCTCTGTGTGCATGTGCTTTACCCAGGAGACCCACGAGACACAATCGTTCCCTTGAGTAATATGCGATAGTGCTTTTGTGAATAATTGTACTCCTATTCACTAAAATACCTAAAAACATATTTAAGTCTCACAGAAACCACTGGAATTAAACAAATTCTTAAGTGCTTTACTGAATAGAAGCCAAGGTCCTGAACTCCGAACACCGGCTTTAAAATGGGAACAAAGTTGTTGCAACAAATCTTTTTCTACCTCAGTGAAACTCTTCTCTACTCCTCCTCTTTACTACAGTGAGTTATCACATCTGATAGACTTGTGCAGCTGAAGCAATAACTGGTAATAGGAAACATATTGTAAATATTTGCATTTAAGCCAACTTCTGTTTGCCCTGGTTTTTTGCTTCAGCTCAAAATCAACAGAAGGGTTTGTGTCAGGAGGCTGTGTTTTGGCCCAATTTATTGACATTTCATAAGTCTAATAGAACTCGTCGCTGGCTTAGATTTTATATGCAGGTGCATCAGATTTGCTATGGAAATAGATAAAAACTGTCTTAAAACAGACTCACTTTTAGAGCAGTTTCTATATCAAGCACAGTGCTTTCTGGGGTGTTTTTCTTGGTTTTTAATTAGATGTGGAATATGTATAAAAAGCAAACCTTCCGCAGCATAAAGAGCTCTGCTGCTTTTCTCACTTTTTAAATGACACATCATAAAGAACAGTCCTTGGAAATCTGCCGAAGAACGTGGCCCCACTGCCAAGTGGAGTTGCACTTCAGCATCTGCATGAACCAGAAGAGAACTGTGAGGTCGTTCCTTCAGGTACTTCACTCCTGCAGAACATCTTGCGTTACTCTTGTGTTTTAACTCTGTGGAGGGCTTCCTTTTACCTGCGCTTTTTCCTATGGCCATTTGAACTGGTGCATGTTCTGTCATTTGTTGCTGTCAGATCTGGTTTTGTTTTGTTGGGTTTTGTTTTTTTAATTTAGGAAAAAAAAGTAAAGCCCTGTGGAAGTGTGATGTGTGTATGGTAGTTTAATTGCATTTAAAATGTTCAATGGAGTCTTCAACAGTACATTTTGTTTTTTTTTTTTCTTTTTTCAGAGGTTGCTTGCTTATTATTAAACTTCTTTTGGAGTTTTCTTTTTGTACTATAGCTTTACTTATCAAGTTGAGGTTCTTGTTTGTTTGTTTTATTTTGTATCAGATAATTATTTTAACTCTTGCTCAAGCCAAAATTCAATTAAATTTGAAGTTATATTGAAAAATGCATTTTTCATAGTGTCCTCCCTCAAAGCTGTATTCCTTTCTCATGGAAGTCAAAGAGCTGGTTGCCTCTTATAGACCAGGCACTGTCCCTGCTAATTCTGAGTTTTAAAAACATTTCTGATTTTTAGTGCAGCATTTAAGCTATTAACCACTTAGATGGGAAGCACAAAAGCTTACTTTCACAAGGTAACCTTCATCTACAAACATTTCATTTAAGTTCTAGAGAAAAAAGACAATTCATGTCTAAGGTTAAACATTTTAAACTCTTGTGCCTTGTGACTTTGCATTTTAAATAAAAATTCTGTCTGTATTTGAGTCTTTCAGCTGTCCCAGTGATACTGTTTATAAACTGGACCTATAACCTGCAGCATCTCTGCCTCCCTGCTGTATTACTCTTGTGGGTCCACCGTGTTGTGTTATTTGTCCACCTTTTCCTCCTGGAGCTGGCATTACCATCTGCTTGAGAAAGAGATGCTTCATCTCTTCTTTTTTATAAGGACATTTTATTATACCACAAATTATGTAACGTAGATAGATTTTGGGTTTACTATGGTTTGTTTTTTTTTTAAACCTGTGTGTCTCTTTTCATGCCAGCTTTTGTAAACTGTCTTCCAACCTACTTAGTCCTATTTTTGCCTGGGAGGCATAGATGGCCTTCTGCAGCATGCTGCCGGTGATGTCTCCAACAGGTTGTTTTCCATTAGCATATTGCAAGCTCTGTATTCTGCCTTCTTTGGAAAGAACAGATCTTGCAAGATGAACCAAAGTGAGCCCAGAGCTTCTTCCCAACCAGAAACTCCTGCACTGTTTCCTCAAAGGCCGTTGGCATCAATAGTACTTACATCATGAAGTCCATCTCTTTTAATTTTGAGAGAATACAGTGCCTAAAATCAACTCAGGTGACGTAACACAGTTCTAAAAAGCAGCCTGCTAAGTCAGAGTGTAATGGCACAGGCCTCAGTTCAAGAAAAGTGGGAAAGCAAAGCCTGCCTGAAGTTATTTAGGGAATGTAGCAATGTAGCACTTGAGCAGGTCCTTCTATACTGCTATATTTAAGTGTATGTTTGATATCTGTTAAATTTTAGTCCTGGCTAATTTGGGGTAAAATGAGGGAAGGTAGGTTGATGTTCAGGTTTCTGTTTTGCATTGAGATACAAGTGGAAAAATAGAAGCAGAAGGCTCTAATCCTGAAGTTTAACCCCTTCTTTCCCTTGCCCACCCTGTCCTGTGCTTCTGGTTGGTTTGTCACTCACAAGTGTCTTGAGGGCAATAGCTTGCAAGACTGGAATGTAACATTGCTGATACTGACCTTTTCACATGGAAGACCTCTAAAGAGATGCTGAGACAACTCAGTAGTGTGTGTGCTTTCTTAGAAACTGATAGAAGTTGTCTCTAACTGACAAAGAGGAAATTTCCTTCATCCAAAAGAGTGCTTCATGACTTTTGGACGGTTTAATTTTTTTTAAAGGGACCTTTTACTTAGCTGTAGTGATACTAAGTATCTTATTTCAACTGTGAGATCAGGTTGCTGGAGTTACAATATGTGTCACTGTAACATTATATGCTATTTTAACTAGTAAATGTTAAACTTTTAGAGTAGTAGTAACATACCTGCTGTATGTAAATACAGCTGGAAACTGAAGACTGTATAGATCTCTACAGGCTGAAGGCAGAATACCAAGGTTGTGTAGAGCCAGCTGATTTCAGTGGACTTCCTTTGGGCTCTGCCTCTTTTGGATTATCTCCTTTGTTTACAATGCAAATACAGGGACAGAACTTCATCTTACATATGCTTATGGTTATACTTTATTGGAAACATTTCAAACAATATTGTTAAAATACTCTGTCCCAGATCTGTTAGCAGTTGTCTATTTTTGGTATTCATCATTCAGAAGGAAAGTTTTGAAGCCTTTCATTAGTTTTGCAGCTATTTACAATGAGCCCTTCCAAGCTTATTCAAATGCTTGCTTGAAAACTGAGTGAGAGATGAAGGCTGATACGAGAATCCAGTCAGAGGCTGGATTGTGCGAGCACATAACAATACTTTGAACAAGGCGTTGAAAGTGAGGTTGCGATAGGAAGGAGAACTAAATAGAAGGAGTTGCATGATCGACATCACAGGTTAGGAGGAGGATCACTGCAGCAACATTTCTAGAATGAATGGACGAAAATAAGTGAAGCAGCAAATAATGTTGCTGAGTGATCCTCTGAAGAACACAATGAAATGGCTACTGGGGATGAAGATACAATGGGGTTTGCAGCTACAAAGCCAAGGGAGGTCAAGAATTCCAGAAATCTTGTGAAAGATAAGTGAAGGGAAATGGAAGAGTGTTTCTGAGCACATGCCAGGGAGACATCACTAGAGAGTTCATTGAGAGTGGTTGTGTTGGAGTACTAGGGTGGAATGGAGATTGCTTGTCACTACCTTGTCCGGTTTCATCCTGTGTATTTTCCAGCTGTTGGAACAGCATAGTTACTGGCTTTGGAAAGGAAAGGGAAGTGGGATGGTAATTAGTGGAGTCAAGGTTCCTATTTTAAATGAGAATGTCTAAGAATGTTTTTAATGAAGGAGGCTGAATCAGGAAGGAGATGTTTGTGGCCAAGGATGAGAAGGACTGCAGTGGAGATCTCTGTGTAAGATGCTGTCACTAAGCCTGTGAAGTAGTTTGAGAGCAGATGAGAACCATCTATATGTTTGTGAGGAGGGTGGTGGAAGGAGTTGTAGGAAGGATGAAGAAAAGGCAAGGTCTTTCCCACTTTGAGGAAGTGGAAAAGATGAGGTTGTATTGTGTAGATTTTCTTTCAGAAGAAATTAATGAGGTCTTTTTGAGAGAAACAGGTCATGAAATGGAATAGAGACAAGAGGCATGAGATGAGCCAGTTGTGGCAGAAAGGCAGCAAGGGTCATGGAATTACAGCCTTCTGTGTGGCAGTAGGAATACATTAGCAGGACAAAAATTCTCTGCAGAGGGTCTTCTCCATCCCTACTTCAATATGTTTTGTTATAATACGCACCTTTCTGACCACGTGATGCAGCAGTGGCATAGCTAACTGCTTTCCTCTCCTGCTGTTGGTCGTGATTGTGATTGCAATTGGCTAGGGGACACAGTCCCTATTCCAGAGCACTTGAAGTCTTAGGGCCTAGTTGCTTCAACACAGCTTCCCAAGGAGGTGTTTGCAATTTCAGGATCTATTAGCTAGCTGGTACCTATAAATCCAGTATCTTAGTTCTGCGTATACAGTCAGAAAGGGAGAGAGCATTTCAAAACCCCTGCATGACCTGTGAACAAATTGTTAGCATTTAATATTTGGCCATTGTAGAATGAGAAAACAGGAAACGTGAAGGAAAAGTTGGGGAAGGAATAGGAAAAATAGTGACAAGAATTTAAGTGAGATTTTTGTCTCTTTAGGTTTATGAAATATATTTGAAAGCACCAGTATTTTTCACATTAAAGTTTATATCCAGATTAACCACAAGCATTTCTAGCTGTAGCTTTGAAACCTACAATTTCTAACTACCTGGTAGTCTCTTTCTGATGAAATACTGAATAGAATACATTTATCATTGTCAATGTGCTGGTTTCGTGGCAGCTGACAGATTTTCTTGTTTACATACCGACATTGGTTTTATAGCCTATCTAAAATACATGACAATTTAAGTACCCATGAGTTGGTTACATGTACTGAGGAAGCGAACAGCTTATGACCTCAACCTTATCTGTGTTTTTCTCACAAGCATTGTTTTAAATGCATCACTCTCACTGATATAAGTTGTGCTGTCTATAACTTCATGTAAAAAAAGTGTGATGGCTCCTCTGTAAAGTCATTGTGAACACATAAGAGAAATCAGAAAATTAAAAATAACAAGTGGCTTCAGAGGCTGATACTGTATTTTTATGATCACGTTACATTGCAAGAAGACTGGTGGTGTATTCACATAAACATATGGATAGCAATTATTTTTTAGTCTTTTTCAGTGCTTGAAGTATGTATATATTTTAATGTTGGTTACGGAACAATTATGTTACATATGTGAGAGAGATTTTATGCTTTTTATATTTAGATTTAGTAGTAAATTAATCTGAGATATTTGACAGTGATTGTACTAAAGCCAAAACAACTGATGCTAGTGCTCAGCATGGTGTGTTGAAATAATGTCCAAGTGATGGGATGTAATCTTACAATACAATAACTTGTTATCATCAAGGAAGGGTTTTGGTTTTTTTAATGAGGAGATTAACATGCTGTTTCAGAGCTGCCTGTTACTCCCACTTTTTGTCTTGCTACCATTTCATTTTTCTTTATGGTTTCCTACCGATGCGCATATGTCGTGCTTTGTGTGGTTTAGTAAACAAACACTCTGTACCTTAAATCTGTCACTTAGAGGGTGAAAATCACTGTCTTGAACTTGCATAAAGTAACAAAATATTTATAAAGAAGTAAACGAACCACTTCCTGGGTTTACTTTGCTGCTTAATTCAAGCTTACTGTGGGTGGCCTTTCTCTGTTGTTCTCTTGCTACATTGACAGTGGATATTAGGTTTTTTTCCCTGGTGCTGGATAGATGCTGTGTGTGCTTTTTTGGGTTTTTTTTCCGCTAAGATTATTCTATATCTCAATAAAAAGTATCTCTGATAATTAAAAAAGAAGGAAAAAAGATGTATTTTAAAAAATAAGAGCAAGATTCTGGAGAAAACCCAGAAGACAAAGTTCATAAACTAAACCCTGCAAACAAACCCCACAGTCTGTGATTTGTGTGGTTTTGATCCCCTTACATGACATTTATGAGAAATGTAAAAAGGGTTGTCATTCACTGTGGTTGTGAGGAACTCGGATTGTATGATTGGAAACTAGAAATTGTCCCAGGGCAGGGTTCCTGTGTGTCCCCCTCTTCTATCTTTCTTGCCAATGTGTGGTTCAGTAAGGGCTGCCTACCTTAGTGATTAGGTTCTCTGTATGTTGACCTCTCTTCCATGCCTTCCCCTCAATGCTTGCTCACATTCACACTTCTGCTGCTGTTACTTGTTTTTTTTTTTTTTTTTTTTAATTCAGGATCTTGCAAAGTAAGGGGATATTCATCTGCAAGGGGTTCCATGTCTCCTGTAAGGGAAGGAGTCAGTGGGTATGTGAAAGGATGCTGAGGTCTGTAGAGAAAAGCACAAAGTTTGTCTGTGCTAAATATCTGGCAGAAATTCTGTGTGCTTTCTGTTTTCTAGATGTTACCTTCTTTCTTAACAAAATCAGTTAAGTTCTGCCCATGTGAATCTGTGGTTTTGAGCATGAAATGCATTTTTTTTCTTTCTTTTTTTTTTCTCTTAACACTTACATGTAATGGGGAACCTTCATGTGTTCTGGAGGAATGTGAGCCAACAAAGGAAAGAAACTTGTTTGCAGTGAAAGAAATGAAAATAGAAGCCTAGAACAATATGGGGAAAACACAGACCCAGTGTTATTGTCACATGAGCAAATTAAAGGATCTGGTTGTGTGCAGTATTCTTTCCAAGCTTGGTATAGTGTGTCCAACCAGTTGTCAAACATATCATGATGTAGGAGCAGCCTTTCAAGCTGGGACACTTAATAAGTTGGAAAATAAATTAAATAAAAATAAATTGGAAAAGTTACTCTTCTTTGTATTTTTTGCACTTAACCCCAAACAAATCACTTAGAGTAAGTACACCTAATCATTTGTACAGATATAATGCTTCCACAAGCACAAAATCATACTTTGTAGACAACCAAAACCTCATGGTTATTTGGGGTGATGGGAATGGACTATTGTCTGACATAGGTAACCTATTGGCCAATGGGTAACCAGCAACTGGGGAGTTCAGTGCAGGCACAAGATTGACAACCACATACAACCAGCCTGGGCCATGCCTTCATTCTGCATCAGCTAGACCTGGGCTGGCTCCAGGAATGAAGAGACCAAACACTGCACTCAGGCTGAACTTTTTCCAAGCACTGTGGGTAGTACTGTGGCCAACTCATAAGCCCTCTCTGACCCCAAAGCATTAGGAAGTTCAGGGAGTGGCAGTAGTCCAAGGAGACCAGTAGATCCCAGAAAGAGTTCTTCCTGCATCGGATACTGGAATTTACTAAATAGGACATGAGTTGGCTCCATGCATGGTTTGATCCTGAAGGCTAAGTTGCCATAGCTGAATAGCGGGCTTCTCATCCCAAAAGCCCTGAAGGGTCTGAGCAGGCTGCACATGTGAATGGCTTGAGTACCCAGTATTACTGCAGAGGATAACCTGTCTGTGGATGGCAGGGAAATGACTGTATATTGTATAACAGCTACTAAAAATCCATGCCCCATCAAAAGTTATGAAGTTAGTGAGAAGCTGTTAAAATCCTGTGCTTTCTGTCTCCTGAGTTCTTGAATTGCATTAGCTTGCCATCTTAAACTTTTCTGTGCAGCCTTAAGAATGGGGAAAATGTGCATATAAATAGAGATTTGTATTTTATCTAGTGGAACTTCAATAGAATTATTAAATACAGGAGTTGACAACACTGAAAAAGTAGGTCTAATTTAAGCAATGGTTGAAAATCACACTAAGCAAAAGTCTTTAATCTGTGTGAAAATTGTACCATCCCTGTAAATAGAATAATGGCTTTTTATCCTTGATCTTGGAAAGGACAGACAGCAAAAAATGCATCATAACTGTGAAGGGTTCTGGGTCAAGAATGACCATATCTGAAAAAGCTATTGCTGAGATTGTTACAAAATTGTTTCTTTTAAATAATAATGATAAAAAAGTAATAATTATTTCTTTTTAAATTATGATAAAAAGTCTGTCTGGTGTTCTCACATTCTGTTTAGTCATGTGAGCATACTGCCTAATGATGATGTCAGAAATACTGATGATAAGTAATTAAAAAGTCATTTATTTTCACTTCCTATGACAAATGGAATGCTAACATGAAAGAACAGATTAGATATGGGAGATGATATTCCTTTGCAAGTATTACAGTTTATCTCCATCATACTATTCCGTCCAGCTACCCGAGGTAACATCATAATCAGAATAAGCAGTTTCAAAGAAACTCAGGAAAGAGTAGTTGAACCATTGAAAGATGATTTGTTACCAGGTGTGACTATAAACCAGGTGAAAATACAAACAGATGGACAAAGCTGAAGCCTGTAGAAAATAACCCTGCAAAAGAAAAACACACTATAAGTTGCCAGCAGTTTTTTGTGAGGCGATGGAAAGACCAAGAGACTGGCAGAGAAGCCCTCTCCAGTCTCCATACGGAGGTGGGGAGGGCATGAGTTGGGTGTAATGAAGGGTAAGGGAGCGTGAGGGTCTCTAACCATTTTATTCCCTGTTAAGCTAGTTAACAGCATGGGTTGGGTTTTTGTTGTTGCTTTTTTGTTGTGGTGGTGGTTTTGTTTTTTTTTCTTCTGTTTTTTTTTTTAAGAAGCTGTTTTGAATCATTTTAGTTGGGCTGGTGACAGGCCCCCAAGCAAGGGTTTGCAAGCGTCAAGCACAGGTGGGCCCATATTTTCATCATAACTGGCACCAGAGATGTCCTATCCATGGACCTGTCTGAAAGCTGAACGTCCTGGGGGAAATCACACAGAAAGGGAAGCAGCTCATCATGCCACTAACAGTTTACTCAGGGGATGATGAAGGATTTGGGGACACCCCAGACTGCAGCTATGATGGTATAATAGCAAGAGGGGGAGACCAGGTCTAAAAGAAGAGGCGTGAGTGTACATGGGGTGGAATTCAGGCAGGGGCCTGCTGCTTGCAAAATGTGATGACAGAGGCAGAAGCAGAGATCACAGATGCAAGTCATCCTTGAATCTGAGAAACAGGAGTGTATAAACAACATGAAATTCATATTTTTGAATGCTTCAGTGTTAATAACTTCAATTATGATGATGGTAAACCACACGGGGAAAAAACTTGAAGGCAGAGTACAAGTTCAGAGGAACTCATGTAAACCAGTTTCAATTTATGATTTCTCATTGGAGATCCCAGGATTCAAGTTGCCATTTGTTTTCCCTCTCCTCCCCTACAGCCCCCCCCCCCCCCCCCCCTTATGTGCTTCTATCCTGGGTCTAAAAAGCTGCTGTCATAAGAATTACTGAAGCTAAAAAAGATAATGCTTTCTGCCATTTGAAAGCTTTGCAGCCTTAAGTCATATGGAGAATCAAAAGCAATCCATCTTAAAGATCAGTGGTTTTTCAACCACTGAAACCCACATTTGACCTTAGAATTGGGAGGAGAGGGATGTTCATCATGATAACAGGATTTAAAACCTGGTTCCTCCTAGCCTTGTATAATGTACACAGTATTTCACAAACGGGTACGAGCATGAGTGAGAAGGCTTATGAATTACCAGAAGAGCTGAGATGTTAAGCACAGACTGCTGTTTTTGGCAATGTTATTTATTTATCTGGATAAACAGATGCTTTTCCATTGGAAAGGATATAGAGAGTTTGTATGTGTGAGACTTGGCAATGTTCTGCAGTGGCGTTGTTGCCCAGGATTACACACGGGGCAATTATATCTAATCTTTGCCACATTAACAACTAAGCATTGGCTTATTTTTATTTCTTCAGATTTACTTGTGTAACCTTCATATTGTCCCTGTGTCCAGTCATACGGAATTTAAGATATCTCTGTCATCAGTTCTTCTCACACCACTAATTCCTTGAGTTGCTCCTTGTATTTGAGCAACACAGCATCCTCATATCCTGAATAACTGTGTCCCTACTCTACTGTGGGAACAAGTATCTCTTCTGTATCCCTTCCACCCACTCCTCAGAATGATACCAGTCTTCTCCTTCTTCCTATGCTTTTTTTTCTTCTGCTCAGGGAATGCCCTTCCTGAGGTGCTCAGCAAAGCCACTACCCTGTACACCTTTAAAACTTCCCTGAAGATCCACTTCTGTGATGCTTGCAAGAAATTAGCTAAGTAATCTGCTTATCTATGTCATTTATCTCATCAGTGACTCACTCCTTCCATGGTCTCTGCAAGAAACCTGATAAAATCTACTTACTCTGTTTTTATCAAATAAAAATGTTGCTGGATTGTGCCCTTCGTTGGCCTTCACAGAGGTTGAGTAAATTCCAGGATAACTGGATGGTGATCACCTTTCGTATGCTGCTCTGTTCTTTGCTTGTATCCTTTGTCGCTTCTCATTCAAAGCACCTCCTTGTCCTCCAGCTGCCTGCAAATAAAAGGGATTTGCTCTTCACTTGGCTCTTCATGACTTTAGCAGAGCACCAAATATATGTAGGAGTCTGCCAACTTGGAGTTGATGACGGGCTCAGTATATTAGTTTGGGAGCTCCTCCAGGCATGGTCAATGTTTTTTGTCTGAAGCAGGTGTCTCCTGCCACAATTTGCAGAAGAGTCTAAAACACCGTTCATAAGGAGCTAATAGCATTTGGTGTGGCTGTTGACTCTTGTCATCCTACTCCATGCGTTTTTCCTCTTACCTAGCTTCTGTGTTTGTAACTCCAAAAACGTTCTGCAAGATAAGCATGTGTGGAAGTTCTTGACTCACTAATGCTCTCTCAAGCATAAATAATATTATCCACACTTTAAAAACAGAATTTCAAGGTATTTTACTGGAACACAATTTTAACTTAATGGATAAGAGTAACAATTTAAAGACATTTTTTTCTTCATAAGAGAAGGTAGCAAACTGAATCTTTTTATAATGTACTCTGTAGTAGTGTCATGAAGTAATACATGCAGGGATCATTTTTATTCCTGTGCTACATAACAGGCAGCATTTATTTGTGGCTTCTTGTGCTTGTCATGTCTTTCTAATGCACCAAAAAAACCCAGGGTGTCTCCCTTTTGTGCAAATGATGACGTGTGCTTTTAGTGTCCTCTTCAGCAGGGCATCCCCATCTATATGAATTTAAACAGATGCTGTTTGTCAGCAGGGTCTGTGGGCTGAAGTGTTAAGACATGTACTCATTGTTTACTTGTTACCAGCATTTCCCAAGGAAACTGTATGGCCTTGGCTGTGTTAACATCCTAATTTGATAGCAATTTTGTGATGTTATCATGTAGCAGCTACTGGTCACAGAAGTAATTAATACTGCTAGACGAAGTGACAGGATTGCTCTAATTAGTAAAGACTCCAATTTGTTCAGTAAGACACAGAGTTTGAATCCCCATATTCCCTACGAGCCTTGCCTTGGAGCTGGAGGCTGGAGCTGCACTAATGGAGTTAATTCTCTGGTTACTTTTGCTGCCATATGGAGAAGGGTTACCTGGGGATGAGTCCTGAACATTATCATAAGGGTTAGCAATGAGCTAGCTGGAAAACAAGGGCACCCTGAATACTCAGTTACTGCTGACTCGCTCCCTCCCCTGGCTGCAGTCCCTGACTAGAAGGTGAAAGAGAGCAAAGGAAGGACTAAGAGCACCCAAGAAAGCACAGGTTTCTCCGGTGAACTAGCTGAGAGCTTTGAAATAGAACATGATTTCAACGTGGACTTTTTCTTTTCCTCTTCTAGTTCAGCTTATGATACCAAAACAAGACAGAAGGTGGCAGTAAAAAAGCTTTCAAGACCTTTTCAATCGCTTATTCATGCGAGGAGGACCTACCGAGAGCTTAGGTTACTTAAGCACATGAAGCATGAGAACGTAAGTGAAGAGTGAGTTCTTTCCCTTCAGATTTTCATGAGAAAAGTGTACAATATTGGCATAATTTCAGTTAGGCACAATGTTTTTTGAAAAGTGCACGCAACTCTAGCTACCCAAGATACCTGGACCTTGCCATCTTACATGTAGTGAAGTCACTGGACTTTAGAGACTTTTGGTAAAAGGCTGCCTTTTTATTTAGAAATGACCTAATTTTATCTTGAAGATGCAGCTATTGAAATACAAAACAAGTGGTCATACTCTTCTCTAACTAATGTAACAACTGTTCTGCTCACTACTCTTGGATGCTCTTGAACCATCAGTCCATGGAAAAAAAACCAGAACAAGCCTCAAACCTGCTGCTGCTGAATTTGGATTCTGTTGAGAAGAGTGGATACTCTCATTGAAATGAGCAACAATGTAGTATCTAGATGAGAGACAGTAGAATCTAAGGCTCCAAATAATTGAGTACTATTCTAAGTTTATGTGGCAAACAGTTGATTTCAGTGGGAGTATCCATCTGCTTAAAAGAAATGTGATGAATGGAGGCCTGAATAAAATATAGTGGATTGAAAAGTATGCTGTAATGAGACATTATTTTTTCCTGCCTTTATTTCTGGTGGTCTGAAGTCTTGTTGTAATTATATTTTGTAATTACTATAGTTTTCTGTTGGTCATGGAGATAGCTGGGGCGATACCTATATAGACAACGTATTGTGCCAGTTGTACTAAGTTTTAAGGGTGACCATATGTCACATTTTTGTAAGTTACATCCCCAAAATGCTAAGCACTGTCAATACTAATTGCATGTTGCTTTACAGATCTCTAAAAATAAAATGTTGATTCCCTCATGTTTCAGGTTATAGGATTGCTAGATGTTTTTACACCTGCAACATCGATAGAAAATTTTAACGAAGTGTAAGTAAAATTTTAAAATCATTCTGACTGGTTAGTAACTAAGCAAGCACCACTCTGGGTTTAAAAAGGAAGCACATACTTTTCTAATAGACTTAGAGCCACGGCTGGCTTTGTGTGAAGAACCCAAGTAACTCTTTTTGCAACCTTGCCGCAAAAGAAGAGGCTGGAGGATAGCCCTCATTTTTTTGTACTTTTTGAATGATAATTAATAAGATTATAGGTATCTGGTAAATGGTTTGATGCTGCATAAATTCCAGTAAACTTGAAACTTTTTCACTTCAATTATGTGTAGATTATTTTTTCACAGCTAGATAGGATACTTCAGGAATGCAGGGAAGTATTCTGTTGCCTGAGATAATGTAAATTTAGTCTAGGTTCCTGACTAACCTAAGACTGGGTGTATTTTGGTTTTACTCAAACACATAATTTATGCTGAGCTCTTCTTTGTTTACATCATGTATAAGCACTCAAGTAAACAATTTAGCAGAAGGAATAGTAATTAATATATTTATGTCTCCATGGAAATTAGTTGCCAAACCCCTTTGACTCTAGGGTGAAATTACACAAAATGGGTCTGACAGATGCATACTTTTTGTCCCAGCCCTGCTTCTGAGAAAGGGTCGATGTTTCTGCAAAATTTGTCAAAAAACCCCCAACTTCCAGTGGGGGCAGAGAGAGAGGTTACACAAAACAGTCTTATTTCAACTAATCCAATATTAATCTCCATCATTAGATATTCCGAGTCCTTACAGGTACCATAGTTTCAGTGCCTCAGGCTCCCACTTTGATGCTGGGTGAGGCTTGCTATTCATCTCAAAATACAATGCATTTTCCCCTCACTGAACTGCTGTAGTGTGTCACGGAGAAAACAGAGATAAAAGCTTTTAATGTGCCATAAGGATTTTTCTTTTTCGTGATATTAAATCTCATAGCTGTGATTCCATTATTAAAGCTCATAGCTGATTTAAAGGACATGAACAGTGTGTTAGTAGAAAATGGAAAAGGAACCCACATGGGAGTGTGTACTTATTCTCTAGATGCACTGCTTTTAGAAAGATTGACATCCCGTTATTCTTAAATGAGGTATGTTTCTTTGTTTTCCTCTTCATGTTTTATTTTCACAGGTATCTTGTGACAAATTTGATGGGTGCTGACCTGAATAACATTGTGAAGTGCCAGAAGTTAACTGATGACCACATACAGTTTCTCATCTATCAGCTACTTCGAGGTCTTAAGGTACTTGCTGGATGCTGGAGTTTTAGAGTCAGCAACCAAAATGTTGTAGTAGCAACTGTTTCATTGCAGTGATGGTACTTAAATGCTTTTGGGTTTTTTTAACATTTTAAGAGTGTGTGGACAGCAGCAATCATTTCAAAAAATCAGCTCATTTTTTCTAACTAGATAATAAAACCCCCAGTCTGCCAATGTTTACATGTGCAGAACGTTTGGATGCTCCCCTTGAACAGTAACTTAGATCTGTGTCTA
Organism: Todiramphus chloris collaris; assembly: GCA_025345505.1. Taxonomy (NCBI): domain Eukaryota; kingdom Metazoa; phylum Chordata; class Aves; order Coraciiformes; family Alcedinidae; genus Todiramphus; species Todiramphus chloris. The sequence continues at coordinate 20,764,271 of JANVCC010000010.1, read as the reverse complement.
TTTAAGTTATTGTTGAAGGAGAATCACTTGCTAGACAGTGACTCAAGTGAACGTGTTCTAAAGGGTGTTTTCAGACACCTCACGTATCGTGAGAAGAATTTGAACTAAGACCTGAGATGCTTTCGAAGATATGAGCTAGTTTGAAAATCTACAACCCTGATTTTCGTAGAGAGTGTCACATGATGAAGAGATATCCAAGTCAGTCAGGTTTTCTGGGAAATGTCTGGAAGTGGAAGTTTATCCTAGCAATGTACAACATTGCATGCAGTCACCTAGGGTTTTCTCTGCCTGTAAAGCCATTGCTTCCTTTAATCATATCGGTCAATATCTATACAATTACATGACACAGGTGATTGGCAATTAAACTGCAGCAATTTTTTTTTTCCCAAATGACTTAAAATATGTATCATTTTTTCTGACATTAAACATGTAAGTGTTGATAAATAGGAAACAATGTAGAAAATGCTTCCAATTCAAAGTATTGATTTTCCCAGTATAAGAAAAAACAAAAGAAAAGAGAAGGGTCAGGTGCTTTAGTGGAACTTAACAGTAATTGAGAGTTTAGATGTGGAAAACAAATATATGTTGGAAAGCAAGCTGTGGTAAATACTGACTCGAAAACCATATAATAAGTATATTTCAATCAAGTCACCTCAGACTTATGCCTGAGACAGTAATTCTTATTCACGTGTGCAAGTTCTGTCAATTTAATAGTGAATAAAAATTGCAGAACTGAGCTCTTAATTGCTTTGTCTCGTTTACTTAAGTTAATAGCTTAATTAGGAAGATGGATTCTGGAGTTAACTATCCATCTTGTGGTTTTGAATATAAGGCTATGTTGTGTCAGAGCTAAATAATAGTGAGAGTTGTGCTCTGAAGTGAATATTAACTTCAGAAATGCACTTAGGGGCATTTCTGGGTCTGTTTTGAAGGGAGGGATTGATGGTAACTCATCTCTTCTGGAATCAAAATCCTCATATCTCATTAGTCGAAGACCATTTGTTCATATGTAACTCCCCACTCCCATCAGTTCTGGAGTCATTACAATGTGTATTCACATACCTGAGTGAGCTTTGGGCTCGCTGGTAGGGGTGTGCAGCAGTATGGAGCACAGGCTTGGCACCCTGCAGAAGCTCTCTGAGCAGGCAAAACCTTAGCATGGAGCTGCATAGACTGGCAGGCTCCTGGGCTGGCTGGTAGATGATTGCTTGGTGGCACTAAGAGGAGCTGTTGTTATCTCAGAAGAGCAGGGACACAGTTCCTTCTGTGACAAGCGGCGGTTTGGTTTCCTCTTCATTCAGCTGCTCGCAGCTGTGGTGAAGAGCACTCAGGGGTGACCCTGCCCTTCTGATAAACAGTGTGTAGGTCTGGGACAAGAGGAATGCTCTTGTGTTTTCTTTGGGTTCTCCCAGCTGATACACAGGTTTTGCATGTAATATCTGCTCCTAAAAAAGCAGGTGAGTTCAACTCCGGAGAATAGAAGGGAAGGTTTTCAAGGTCTTGCTGATCCTGGTCAGTAAGCTCATACATAAGCTGGCTGTTAATCCTAAGAAGTGAACAATTACAGAGTAGGCTTTTGTCAGTCTTTGAGTTTTAATATTTTATGTAAAATAACAGACAAAATAGCCACTGAAATACTGCTTTGGGTCCCTGCTTTGAAAGTGGACCTGAAGTAATGCTGTGGCTTAGGTGGGTATTTTGGTCATTAGCCTGTCACAGAGTGCCAGTATCTCTCACTCACATTCAGCACTCACAGAATGGAAGCTGACTTAGAAACACAGAATTGTTTGGTTTGAAAGAGACCTTTAATGCCACCAATTCCAACCGTTAACCCAGCACTATCCTTGCCACTAAACCATGTCTCTCAGCTTCACATTTATACATCCTTCAAATACATCCAGGGGTGGTGACTCCACCACTTCCCTGGGCAGCCTGTGCCAGTGCTTGATAACCCTTTCAGTGAAGAAATTTTTCCTAATATCCAACCTAAACTTTCCCTGGCACAACCTGAGGACATTTGCTTTTGTCCTATGGATTGTTACTTGAGAGAACAGATCAACCCCCACCTCACTACACCCTCCTTTCAGGTAGTTGTAGAGAGGGATAGTCTCCCCTCAGCCTCCTTTTCTTCAGATTAAATAGCCCCAGTTCCCTCAGCCACCCCTCATAAAACTTGTTCTCTAGACCTCTTACCAGTTTCATTGCCCTTCTTTGGACACGGTCCAGCACCTCTATGTCTCTTATAGTGAGGTGCCCAAAACTGAACACAGTATTTGAGATGCAGCCTTACCAGTGCCAAGTACAGGGGAATGATCACATCCTTAGTCCTGCTGACCACAGTGTTTCTGATACAAGCCAGGATGCTGTTAACCTTCTTGGTCACATGGGCACAGTGCCAATTCATTTTTCAGCTGGCTGCCAACCAACACCCCCAGGTCCTTTTCTGACAGGCAGCTTTCCAGCCATTCTTCCCCAAGCCTGCAGCACTGCAGGGGGTTGTTGTGACCCAAGTGCAGGACCCAGCACTTGGCCTTGTTGAATCTCATACCACTGGCCTCAGCCCATCAACCCAGCCTGGCCAGATCCCTGTAAAGCCTCCCTACCTTAACCTTCCAACTTGGTGTTGCCTGCAAATTTGCTGAGGTTGCCCTCAATCCCCTCATCCAGATCATTGATAAATATATTAAACTGAACTGATTCCAGTAGTGAGCCCTGGGGAACACCACTTCTGACTGGCTACCAGCTGGATTTAGTTTCATTCACTGCCACTCTTTGGGCCCAGCCATCCAGACAGTTTTTCACCCAGAGGAGCATACACGAAGCCAGGCAATGAGCAGCCAGGTTCTCCAGGAGAATACTGTGGGAAGCGGTGTCAAAAGCTTTACTAAAGTCTAGGTAGACAACATTCACAGCCTTTCCCTCATCCACTGAGTCACTTTGTTATAGAAGGAGATCATGTTAGTCAAGCAGCAGCACCTACTTCTCATAAACCCATGCTGACTGGGTTGTCCTGTATATGTCACATGTTGGCATTCAAGATGATTTGCTCCATAACCTTCCCCGGAACCAAGGGCAGGCTGACAGGCCTGTAGTTTCCTGGATCCTCCTTCTGGTCCTTCTTGTAGAGGGACTATTTGCTAACCTCTAGTTGGCTGGGACCTTTTGGGTTAGCCAGGACTGCTGATAAATGATGGAAAGTGGTTCTTGAATTATGGGGGCTTCATTCTGCTCCCTGTCCCTGTCTTTCAGCTTAGGGGACTGGGCACTCAGAGGACAACATGTCTTACTATTAAAGGCTGAGGCAAAGAAGGCATTCACTACCTCAGATTTTTCCTTATCCTTGGTCACTATATTTTCCCCAGCATCCAACAGAGGATGGAGAGTCTCCTTAGCCCTCCTTTTGCTGTTAATGTATTTACTGAAACATTTTTTCATTGTCTCTTATGTCTGTGGCCAGATTAAATTCTAGTTGGGTTTCGGTCTTTCTAATTTTCCCCCTGAATAGCTTCATGGAGTCTTTCTAGTCATCCTGAGTTGCCTGCTCCTTCTTCCATAGGCCATAGACTTTTCTATCTGAGTTTCAATCAAAGCTCCCTGTTCAGTCAGACTGGTCTTTTTCCCTGCTGGCTCATCCTATGGCACAATGGGACAGCTGCTCCTGTACCTTAAAGATTTCCCTCTTGAAGAATGTCCACCCTTCCTGGACTGCTTTTCCCTTCAGGACAGCCTCCCAAGGGGCTCTGTCAACTAGTCTCCTACACAGGTCAAAGTCTGCCCTCCATAAGTCCAGGGTGGCAGTTCTACTGACCCTCCTCCTTACTTCCCCAAGAATCTAAAAGTCTACCATTTCATGATCACTCTGACCAAGGCAGCCTCAACCTTCACATCACCCACAAGTCCTTCTTTGCTCTTGAACAATAGGTCTAACAGGGAGCCTTCCCTCGTTGGCTCACTCACCAGCTGTGTCAGGAAATTATCTTCCACACACTCCAGGAGCCGCCTCTGTTTTCTCTTTGCTGGACTGTATTTGAAGCAGGCATCTGGTAAGTTGAAGTCTCCCACAAGAACAAGTGGTAGTCATTGTGAGACTTCTCCCAGACGCTTATAGAATATTTCATAGAATCATAGAATTGTTTTGGTTGGAAGAGACCTTTAAGATCATTGAGTCCAACCATTAACCTAAGTCTACCAAGTCCACTGATAAACCATGTCCCTGAGCACCACATCTACACAACTTTAAAACATGTCCTGGGATGGTGATTCAACCATTTCCCTGGGCAGCCTGTTCCAGTGCTTGATAACTCTTTCAGTGAAGACCAACTTAAACCGACACTGGTGCACCTTGAGGCCATTTCCTCTTATCCTATGGCTTGTTACTTGTAAGAAGAGACTGGCACCCACCTCTCTACAACCTTCTTTCAGGTAGTTGCAGACAGCAATAAGTATCCCCTCAGCCTCCTTTTCTTCAAATTAAATAGAACGAGTTTCCTCAGCTGCTTCTCATAAGACTTGTGCTCTAGGCCCTTTATGAGCTCAGTTGCCCTTCTCTGGACCCACTCTGGCATGTTAATATCCTTCTTGTATTGAGGTGCCCAAAACTGAACACAGCACTTGAGATACTCATCTACCTCTTGATCCTGTTTGGATGGTCTGTAACAGGCTCACACCATGACATCTGCCTTGTTGGCCATCCCCCCTTTCTTACCCATAGACACTCAACCCTATCATCACCATCATTAAGCTCGAGACAATCAAAACACTCCCTCACATACAGGACCGCTGCATTGCCTCTCCTTCCTGGCCTATCCCTTCTGAATAGATTATAGCCATGCATTGCAGCACTCCAATTGTGTGAACCATCCCACCACATCAACTTACATCATCTAGGAGTCCACCATACTGTTCCCTAGACCACTGACTTCACTGAGCCTCTAGCTCATCAACAGGGACATCCAGGTAAGACTAGAACAAATTCCAAGTTGGTGAGAAACTTTCAACAGAAGAATCACTGCATGTACTGTCTTTTATAGTAGAATCTAGTCTTAATGGTTACATTTCTTGAAATATCCAGCTCTGGATAAGCTAAAACAAGGAGGTTTTGTTGTTTGTCATACCTCCATTTGATCTGAAAATGTAGTGTGATGTAAGTCTTTTCTGTATATAAAACTATCAATCTCTGAAGCAGTAAGATAAGACAGGTAACCTACACCTTCCTTCACCTCTACCTTCAACTCTTACATCTTCTTTTTTCTTTTTGTTTAACAGTATATTCACTCAGCTGGAATCATCCACCGGGTGAGTTTACTCATTGTGATAATAAAAATAAATGGAGTGTGTCCATCTGTGCATCAAATGGGTTGCTAAGACATAGTTATAATATACTTAAAAAAAAGGTTAAAAACCATACTTGACTAACTCTTCCTGTTCTGCCACAGGACCTGAAGCCCAGTAACCTAGCTGTAAATGAAGACTGTGAATTGAGGGTAAGTATCATGCTGTTGTGAAGAAGAATGTTGCAAAAGCTCTCAAGGTGACAGTTTTCTGAGAAAACATTTGCTACTGTCTTTATTTCTGACTCCATTAACTTCAGCTGTGTGCTAGTGTTGCTCCCCTAGCATAGAAATCCCATTTCCATGAACCTGTGTTTTATCCAAAATGTTTATTTAGTATGAACACAAGTATCTTTGCAAAATGTTCAGCCCTAGTTCCTCACAGATGGTATTAATAGGCTAATAATTTGGCCCATGAGTGAGTACTTAACTGAGTGTATTTTGAATGTTTGCCCTTTGATATAGTAATCATAATCACAGAATGGTTTGGGGTGGAAGGGACCTTAAAAATCATCTAGTTCCAACTCCCCTGCTATGGCAGGGACACCTTCCACTAGACTGTGTTGCTCAAGGCCCCATCCAACCTGGTTTCGAACAAATCCGGTGATGGAACATCCACAACTTCCCTGGGCAACCTGTTCCAGCATCTCACCACTCTCAGAGTGAAGAATTTCCTTATTTCCAATCTAAATCTACTATCTTCCAGTTTCAAACCATTATCCCTCATCCTATCACTACAGACCTTTGTAAAAAGCCCCTCCCCAGCTTTCTTGTAGGCCCCCTTCAGATACTGGTAACCTGTGATAAGGTCTCTCTGGAGCCTTCTCTTGTCCAGGATGAACAAGCCCAACTTTCTCAGCCTGTCCTCTTGGGAGAGGTGCTCCAGCCCCCTGATCATTTTTGTAGCCCTCCTCCAGACCTGCTGCAACAGATCCATGTCCTTCTTGTGTTGGGGGCTCCAGAGCTGGACACAGTTCTCCAGGTGGGGTCTCAGGAGAGCAGAGTGTCAGAATCACCTCCCTTGACCTACTGGCCACACTTGTTTCGATGCAGCCCAGGACATGGTTGGCTTATGTATCTGCATCTGCCATGTTCAGATGAAGACTTGTAACAAATTTCATTTTTATATCTATAGAATATACAAGCTAAATTAAATAATGATGTGAAAAAAAGATGCCAGTATTACTGGTTATGTTACCAGTTACAGGCAGTAAAAAAACCCAACAAACCACAAAAAAAAACCCCAGAAAACCAACCCAAAACTAGCTAAAAAGATCTCTGTAATCCACACTTCTCAAATGCTATTTTAATGTACTCCTCTTTGTGTATCTGTGTGATACGATATTACATAATAAGCATGAGACTCCAGTGAAGGAAGGGCTGTCTTCTAGCTTTCTAAGCCTTTAAGCCTAAGAATGAGAAGTTTAACATTTCTCCGTGAGAGCCAGAAACATCTTTCTCCCTGTGATTGAGACTCTGATGTAATCGCTTTATTCCAGCTGCGAAGGGTTTAAGAACAGATTCCAAATACTGGAAGATCAGCAAAAAATCACTCTAGTGAATAAGAGCAGTGCAGTTGGGTTCTGACACTAGTCCAGATCTGTAGAGAGCAACTGTAGTTCCTGTTTGGTTTAGTGACACTTGCAGATGCTCAGCCAGTTTCATGGTTATCCCTTTAATGTCTTCACACATGTATGTTCAGCATCTGTGGGACTATGGGTCATCTGGGTCTGATCACGCACTCTAAAATATGTGCTGTATTTTGGTGTTGTAAGTAAAGAAGACTTTTAATCTTTTTTTTTTTCTATTATTGTGGTATCTGTGCACCTCCTTGTCTAGCGTTTGTTGCACTGCTCTTTGCTTTGTTTATATTTATAGCCTACTTCCTCCGGTACAAAATTATTTTCTACTAGAACAAACTAGTGGATATTTCCGGGAACAAACAAAAAGGAAATAGAAGCAAAAAGAAGGAAAATGTGCATGTACATATTTGATCGAAGGGATCAGATATTAAAGAAAAATACTGCCAAAAACCCTACAAAAATAAGGGCACTATTTTTTGGGTTTCACACCATTATTCATGCTTTGTTTGCCTCATGCTTTTGTTATTGCTTATCTAAGAAATAAATAATGCTTTTAAAGTATATTAGAAGTAAAGATGTTAATCTGTTATTTATATCTTAATCTTTTTATTTAGCCTTCTTATGTCTTTAAATTGGATTATGACTGAGGAATTTTTAATGGTACTCTTAAAATTTTCTTATTCCCAACAAAAAGGATTATCCATCATCTTAATAAATAATCCTGGATCTCATTGCAGGAGGTTGCCACTGATCTTAATTCACATCTCTGAAGAGATGCTAACTAGCTCAGATGATTGACTTCATGAACAGCGCTGAGGCTCAGGTGATACCCTTTCACAAGGGTACCTTGTCTCAGAGTTAGATACCTTTTAGCTCCATAATTAGTGGGACATAGATTAATAAAAAAAAAATACAGAAAGCAATTAAACGAGCAGGAAGAAAAGTAATTGAAATAATTTCCCACCAATGCAAACTTAGCAAGGGAGAGCATATGGAGGAGAACATTTTGCTATCAAGCCTATGAGTAATAATGGGTACCTAAACAGAGCTCCTTTGTTGTTTCAGTGGGGGAGTTCTACCAAAACCAGATGGTATGTGATTTAAATCTACCTTGTTACACAGTATATATATGTTTCTCTCCTAGTGACATTAGAATGATGTGTGATTTGGGTAAATGCTTAGACACGCGTGAAAGGGCAACAACAGAAATTCTGCAGATTTGCAGTCAGTGTGTGTGGTGTTTAAATAGCCAGCGCCACTCGCCATTGGCATTTTACACAAACATTCCCAGTTGATAAGTGTTTTATAGCAACAGTGCTTATTTTTAGCAAATGAATGTCAGGGAAAATTGAAGTTGAAATGTAAAGTTTGCCTTAGAGGACAAAGGGCCAAGCTCATCACAGTGGAAGCATCTTTATGCAGACTGGTAGGCTGCAGGGATACAGCAGGGAGAGTGTTGCTATTTTATTTCACTGATAGTGAGGGACTATAAAGAAACTTTAATGGGTAATGGGGAAAATCCGTACCTATAACAGAAGAAAAAGATATTTTAAATTATTATTTTTTAATCTTTTTCCTGTAGATTTTAGACTTTGGTTTAGCTCGACAAACTGATGATGAAATGACTGGATATGTTGCAACAAGATGGTACAGAGCTCCAGAAATTATGTTAAACTGGATGCACTACAATCAAACAGGTAAACTATGAAGAATGGCATTTTGTTACAGCTGGATATAGTGATAGTTTTCAACCAAGAGGCAGCTCTGCTTAAGGATCGTTTCAATTCATTGTACACGTTTCTCTCTTGGTTTTTTGACAGTTGACATCTGGTCGGTTGGATGCATCATGGCAGAGCTATTGAAAGGGAAGGCCCTATTCCCAGGAAATGATTGTATCCTTAACACTAAACATGAAAAATATAAAATACTCTCTGATTCTTCCTTTTTTTTTTTTTTCCCTAATGACTTCTATGTTTCGATGGAAATGTTTTTAGGAGTAACAAAATTCTAAAACCAGTAAAAAATTTTTGCTAATCTTTCACTTTTGTGTATATGACAGCTGAATATGAGACACACTGGTAGGGAAAAAAAAACAGTGACAGATGTTCAAAAGTTACATTTATTCTTTGTTGTGTATCTGTATTTAAATAATAACCTAGCTACAGCAGAGCAGATTTCTTCCAGTATCTTGCTGAAATAATATATGTTAAAACTGAAGCTGAGTAAAGGCAAGATTTTTTGATCAGCTCATGTAATTTTAAAATATAGAACAGCTTTTAGGCTGGAAGTTCCTAAAATACAAACAATTTAACTTTTAAATAATGAGTGAATTAACAGGCATATTGTGTCCTCTTGTAAAAAAAAGCCAGCAGTTCCAGAAGTGCCACTGGAGCAACAAAATCTTCTCTTTTCTTCAGCCCTGTGCTGTGGTCCCTGCTGGAGTGTCAGGGATTTCCATTGCTGTTTCCTGTGCTGGCAGGAGAAAAAAAGAGCTATTGCTAAGGAGAGCAGTAAAATAATAAAACGGGGGGGGGAACACATAATGAGGAATGAGGAAACAACTGCATCAGCAGAGGAAAGCTTTTAATATGAGAAACAAAGGCACGTTCTTCTGTGCTGAAAATTGACATTTCTTGCTACTCTGAAACCCTTCAAAAAGCAAATGCTTCTGATAAAACTAAGCTGTTGCCAGGTGCAAACCAAGATGACATTGGAATTGCCTGAAAAATTGTTAAGAGAGCTGAGACCAAATCTGCCTGCTGACCTTTCTGTTGTGCTCAGCATCGTTGGGGTCTTTTGTAACCACAGACATTGTCCAGATATTCATCACCTGGATGATGACTGCCCTTCAGTCTGATTGCCTGATATGTGGTATTTGGAAAAACCAATACAGTTATTTTCTATGAAATAATGTATTTTTGGCTGTTATAAAATATTGTATACAACTACATGTTTACATCAATTTAAATAAAGCTGCAAAATAACCTTGAGCCTCTATGGAAAATGTAATATACTTTACAGGTCATACATGACAATGAAAAATGAACATTTTCAAAGTTTTTCATCTTGAGACTGATACAAAACTACTACTTGGGATTTTTAAAGCTATCAGATGAGATATTTCTGTTTACCAGCCCTCATCTTAGTGATCTAGCCCTATGTGCTGTATCATATTAGACTGTTCTTCAGAAATCCCTCAGACTACTGAAACAAACGTGCTATCAAAATTAAGCTTAAGAATATGTTAAATTTGGAACTAGGACAGGAAAGCAATATTTTGTATGCACCTTGCTTACATACAGGCACACCTGGCATATAGTACAATAGTGAATTTGTTACTCCAGGACTAGACTTAAGAATTAATTAATGTATTAATAAAATGAAATAATTAATGTAATTAATTGTTATCCTTCCATGGGCTATGACGGAATTGTCTTGCTGAATAGTTTTAAACAGCTTAACTATCTGCACAAAAGCTCATTAATTATTTAAACCCAGAAGAACCTGTGCTGTTTATTTCCCTGAAATAATGCAGATATCGATCAACTAAAGAGAATAATGGAAGTTGTGGGCACACCCAGTTCTGAACTTCTGAAAAAGATATCATCAGAACATGTGAGTTCACAGCTTCATTTGATTAACTGACTTTCTACCATTCTTTAACTGGCATCCTGTGTTGTGTGACACATACTCTGATTTGGAAATGAGCAAACACTTTAAAATTATCTCTGTTTTCAGAATAGATATAATTCAAAATATATTCAAAAAGTATTCCTTTTACAGGTATCCAAATGCCTTAACTGTCAGCTGCATTAATTTTGATACTTGTTCTCATGTAGTCAGTTCTAAGAAGGAGTTTTGCAATAGCTCCTGATGATCTCTTATTTTACTGCTATACTTGTAATTAAAAAATTCAAACTGGTGCTCAGATAATAGCATTATACTGATGTTATTAAATCTGACATCTCTGTAATTCTTATGCTTCCTGTTGTTGTAAGGGGTCAAATAATGAGTGTTCTGCCTGAGTGCTTTTATTTGAATCCCTAATTTGAAATTCCTCTTTGGTCATCTCTCCAGATGCTTCTGTGAGTCCAATTTCAGGATAATATCTGTAGTCAATGGCATGATTTTTAACTCTCCATATGACTTCTTTAAAATAGTAATCTAGTGAAAGAACAATTTCCACTTTGTTTCTCTGCTAAAGCTACACTGAAAGGATTCACTTGGAGCAATAACCGTGGATATCCAGCTGAGGAGTGAGATGTGGTATTGATTGATAAAGGCAGGTGATGGACAGAGCGTAAAAAATCAGATAAACAACAGCACACAGAAACCTCCTGAGCTAAAGCTGTTTTTTAAGCCTTTTTCTGTACAGACCTCAGTCTAATATTAATGGCTGTGTTTCAGCTCACCTGTATATTGATGGGTTTTCTTTGAATTTACTAATGAATGCAGTAGCGGGTTAAGTGAGCAGGAGCAGTAGGAGAGCCAGAGCAACACTGTGTTTGTGGAAGGTCCAAACGTAATAAAACCTCATTGGCACAGGCCAAAATACAGCCCTGGAGTCTGTGTGTACCCAGCACCTGGGAATGGCCTGGGCAGGAGGAGAATCCATCATTGTGCCAGGGACTGGACCAAACAGCAAATCTCAGACTGTGCCATCCTGAATGTAGGTCCTTGTGTAGCCTTTATGTGTTATTAAGATCCTATGAGTTTTGCAGTAACACATTCAGAGTAGTGCATACAACTGTGTGACTTACCCACAACTAGTGGGTAAGTTTGTGAGCTTCTTGGTTATAAGATTAAGCACCTTAAGTATTTACTGGAGATAGTAGCTGCTTTTGTCTTTAATTTCTTGTGTTTCAGCACACACATCAGTGAGCTACAGGAATTCTGAAACTGTTTTACTGGGGGTAATTGTCCCTTCAGAGCATAGGGGGAACACAAAACCCAAGTTACTGAACAGTAGTACTGCTAGGTCACCTCTGGGCTGCTGCTGCCTGGTTGGAGGAGCAATGTCAAAGGACATATGTACCTTGATTGGAGGTACTTGCCCCTTGTAAGGGAGTATCTATTCTATTTCTTCGTTCTAGTTCTTCTTTACCATGTGGTTTGGCCTTATTGTTCAGGTATTTCTTAATGCAGTTTGCAATCCTGGACAATTCTTTCCATTCTGCTAACAGCGAGGTCAGAGGTTTTCTGAAATGCCAGGCCTATTTTCAGTTATAAGTAGAGGATTAAGGATTCGGAAATTAAAAGATCGACCTCATGGGATGTTTCAGCACAAGCTACTGAGCTGTTTTGTCAGTCTTTCATGTTAATATGGGTTTAAATGGTGATTGCATTTAATTATTTTAGAATTATTTAAATGCCTGAATTCTATTGGTTGGGGTTTTGGGTGAATTTATAAGCTGAGGGAACAGGCTGGTAAGTATATTCAATAGGTCTGTGTTGTTTTCAAGGGACTTCTGGGCAAGGTTGGAGATAATTTTGACCGTATCTTGTTCAGTCGTTTTCGGATTAGTGATGTTAATTGATGTCCACACAGAAACAATCCATAAATCCACAGATGTTTGTCATAAGATAAATTTACCTCTTGTTTCTACCTTAGTCTGTGGCAGCCATGCAAGAATGTGTGACAGCTCTCTGTTTCTCTGCTGTTCATACATATGTATAAACCAATGCCCTGGAAGACTTAATTCTCATAGGAGCTGCACACCCTGACCTTTTGGCAGGTGTTTGCTGCCTTTATGAACTTTAGGGGCATAAAATAGGTGGAGCAAAAGCCTGTGTTTGACCAGTCTTTAAACATCATCCTTTGCATAACTGGCTACACCTGCAAAGGAAAAAAAAAACCAAAACATCCTTTTAGAAAGCCTTGCTTTGAGCCCTCATAGTAAAAAGGAATAATGTTGATATAGTTTTAACAGGCTAGGGCCATGTGCATGGAGGCCTGCTTCTTTTAGTAAGACTCTGAACAGTCACTAATGACAGTTTGGAGTTTTGAAATATGCTTACATCTTACAAGACGCAGAAAAAAGAAATAGATCTGCCTTGTTAAATTGGAACACAGTTGAAAAGAGACTGTGCTATGGAATGATTTTAAATATCTTTATGTCAGTTCATTGTAGCTGCAGAAATTAAGATGATGCAAGAGAGAACAGTGTAGGGAAGAGGATCCGTTTCCCAAGTGTGGCTGTAGGATTGCCCAGCTGGTATGTCAGTGTATTTTATAGTCACTTCATGATAGTCCAGATCCTGTCCAGTCCAATTCTCAATCTGATATCTCACTTGAAGCCATGGAGTTGCTTGATGTGAGCAACTCTGTTTCTTTTGCTGTCTTCAGTAGGCCGAGGCTGCTTAGTTTTCTGCAGAAAGTCTCCTTCTAACAGGATTGCCAAGTGTTCAGGGAGACATCCCTGTAACACAAACATATTTTAAAAGGATTAAGGTTTCTTCAAAGACCAGCTGGTTGCTTTTGGCTTTTTTTACAGATCTGGGGACAGCCATTTGCCTCTTCTTTAACTGTTGCATTTCAGAATTCCCTGTTCTGTCTGATCCCAGTCCTTAGGACTAGTATTCGACATCTTCTCTTATCAAACTGTCTATTTCAGCCCAGAAATTCGTAGCTCATGTAATGTCAGGCTCCGTGCTGACATTTGTGGGTCTGATATGCAGGTAGGCTTTCCCTAGCTGAGTTTGGATGAGCACTTCACAGCCGTGGTGACAAGTCAAATACACTTGTTTAAAACTCTCTTGCTTATTCTGCAATACGCAGGAGTGACTGTAAAACAAAGCCATATAATACGGTTTTATGTAAAGGTTACCCATGCATAAGAAACATAAAAAATCTTTTGTCTGTGTTTTTAGAGTTGATATGGTTACTGTTGGGCAAAATTTAACCTCTGTGCATGTGGTGTGTATATTTATTCCTAGGCAAGAAAATACATTGAATCTCTTCCACATATGCCTCAACAGGATTTGAAAGCAGTATTTCGTGGTGCCAATCCATTAGGTAAGAAAGTCAGACTGGCATAGATTAAAACTTTCACTAACATAGGAACTCGGACCTTCTCTAATGACTTTCAAAACCCACCTGGACATGTTCCTGTGTGGCCTGCCCTAGGTGATCCTGCTCTGCCAGCAGGGTTGGACTTGATGATCTCCAGAAGTCCCTTCCAACCCCTTCCATTCTATGATTCTATATGATCCCATATAATAATGATCAGACCAGTGAGAAGAGCATTGCTTAACCTTTCATTCTGAGACTGTTTTCCCCTCATGAAGCCTGTGTCTTTTATTTCTGGTGGAGATTATGGGAACCTCCTAAAGGAAAATGCTTTGTGGATGAGAAGCAAAAGCCAGCTATATATAGCAGGAATAAATAAAAATGTCATGGGGGCTAGACTAGAGACATCACTTCTGACTCTGGAAGGCCATGAGTTGTAAATTGCTGCCAAGCAGAAGAATATACCAGGAAGTAGAGCTGTTTGAATGACCCTTTTGAGTATTATTTCCCAGGAATGTATTAGCCATTGTTGGACACAGGATACTAGGCTAGACAGACCTTTGGTCCGATCCTGCACAATGGTTTTTATGTCTAATCAATCGGTTCTGCCTGTGCAAAAGAGATGTTTCTGTGAAACATTTCATGTGACATGGCAAAGGACATGTTTGTGCTACTGGAGTCATGTTCCTACAGTGCCTGGTCAGTTCCATCAAGTGCATGTTAAAACATTGTATATAGGAAAGTATTATAACTTAAAATGTTTTGAATTCTTTCTGTGTATTAAAATAAAATTTTACTTTTACAAATACAAGTAGCTGTGAATGCTTTCTTATAAAACTGGGATTTATTTGCATGAGGCACATGACAGCATGCTACATATTAATACATGCAATAAATGTAAATTAATGATAATGCTTATATGAAAGGACTAAAAATCATTTTTATATAATATTTTAAACGGTTATGATAAACTTTCCGTACAAAATCAATTTCAGTCTTACAGATCTCTCTCATTTCTAATATTCTTCAACTCTCGACTTCAAACATACTTTCTTTATGCTAGGTCCTTTATGCTTTGTATTTTTCATCTGACCATTTCATTGGTGCAGCTAATTAAAAGTGTAATCTCACTTTCACAATTTTAAGTTACTTAAGTTTGCACTGCTCAGGACAAAGTTAAGCACTTTATGCACAACACAGGATATTTAACTTTTAAGCACACACAGATCTTTTCAGAATGAAGGCCTTGGATATCTGAAGAGGTGAATCAGATATCAAATAGACTATAATGAGCCTTTGTGCATACCACAAGCAAAGCAGAAGCTTCCTTCAGCTCTGAAAATTGTGCTTGCAGTATAACATCTTCAAAACTTACTTGTTATATTGCCTACATTTTGTGTGTTTGCCAATAAAGTTAATGGTGTTTAAGGTGAGTGAGAATAGATTGTGTATAAATAGTCACCTTCTCTTTTATTTCCAGATGGTCTTTTATGGCCTTGAATGATGTTTCTCTTTCTCCCTTAGCCGTAGATCTTCTTGAGAAGATGCTTATATTAGACAGCGATAAAAGAATTACTGCCTCGGAAGCACTTGCGCATCCGTACTTTGTACAGTATCACGATCCAGATGATGAACCTGAGGCCGAGCTCTATGATGAGTCAATAGAGAATAAGGAGCGAACCATAGAAGAATGGAAAGGTAACACCGTTGCACACAGTAGTTAATACATGAAGCGAAACAAAACCTGACTTAAGGGTTTTCCTCTGTTTCTAACCAGAGCAGTTTGGATTCGTTAGCCTCAGGGAAAGTCCATGTGTGTGCTTGTGGGAGTGGGGAGGTGGAAAGGGTTCTATTTCCTCTCTGGATTTTGCTCCCTTCCCCTGTTCATCTTCTCACAAGATTCCCTATAGCCGGTTTAATGTTAACTAAAAGTTGATGCTCATTACCAGGTAACCACACATTCTGTCTTGCTTTTAGTTTTTTAACTCAGATCCTCAGCTGAATTAACTATCCTAGGGCAAGTGACACTGTTTGGGATTCTGGTCTAGGTTTGTATAGAATGAGAAATGAGTATTTTCCACATAGATGTGTATTTTGTTATTCATTCTTTAGATAACCACGTAATTGGAATTAATAGACAAACCATGCTATTGTTCCTCTTTTGAGATGAGATTTGATGATTTTACTTGCTAGTGACACCCCAAAACCCATCCTTGAGAAATACCCTTTTTTGATTAGTTAATTCCATGCTTGCATCATGATCATATTGCACTACAGTATCACGGAAGTAAGGTGGCTACACATTAAGTTTGCAAGTACACCGAAAAGTACAGTCCTATTTCATCATTGTCTAATAAGGACATATTATGCTAAAAATTTCTTACTAGACATTTTAAGTTGAGAGAAATATTCTAGAAAACTAATTGTTCCTGTTTACCAAAAAGGTCCTTTCCTTGTCTTAAGATCAAATATGTATTCTAGAAAAAAAAAATGTTCTCCTGTTTCTATTAGTATATTCTGTAACATATTCCAGAAAGGTTTGATAAAAATGTGTTTCCATAGTGGGTAGGTTTATGATGAAATATACTGACCTCTCGGTGTCTTACTCATGCCCTAACACTCGTGCCATGCTTTATCCTGGCCATGGCAGGGGAGGCAAGCAGATGCAACTGAAGCAAATACATCTTAAAGAAAGATAGGAGTGGGGTCATAGATCTCTTTACAACCAAGTAACTTCCTAGAACCCTGGAAAGGGTTTTCTAGAAGCCTGCTGTGTCTGTACAAACAAGTAGGATTGACTGGTATCACATACTTCTTACACATGCTCTCCTCTGCAAAACCTGGCAGCTTTCAGCACTGCCTGTACATCTTATTTATTGACAGGCACGTTCAAGTTGCTGCTGTGCTTACCTGTGGATGATTTGTTTTCTGCTCCTTTTTCAGTTGACTGAGTCTTTAACAGGAAAGTTTAACAATTTCCGAGTCATGAAGCTGATTTCTGTTTGTGATGAAATTTTGTTGAAATTATTTCAGGAACAATCTTAGTTTAACGCTTTCTGAAATGAAATGAGGATGTGGAGGCAAATTCTCTAGGATGGACAGTATCATAGTTTTCTACATCACTGTCCTTGCTGGAACTCCAGTTCAAATTCCTTCTTTGTACAGGGTTAAAAAAAATAAAAGGCCTGAAAGAAAAATCTCAAAACTGGCACAGGACATGCAGCTCTTCCTCCTTTATCTTGGGAGAATAAACTTTTTATTTTCAAGTACAGTACATGCCACAGTTAAGTAAGCTGGCATAAAAAGTGATCATTTGCATAAAATGTTTGTATTGTTGATGAAATATTGATCCAGTTACTCAAGGCATCAAATAGCATATTTTTTCCCTCTTTTTCTGTTCAAATTAAGAATTAGCAGTGCTTGATCCTGAGAGGGACTGAGCACCAAAGTAACATGAAATTTCAGACATTTCAGATTTTTTGTCTTATGCACTGTGCACTTCTGAGTTTCCTTGGCCTCCACTGCACCCTGATGAGGCTTGCAGTGCAAGTTCACAGGGCCCAAGCTCACAGATTTTTTTCATCAGTTAGAAAAATATTTCAAAACTTTAGAGGCCAAGAAACTATTAGTCAGAGTTGAATGTTATGCACTGTATCTCCTTAGCTGTTGTTCCTGTTGCACATCTCTCAGCGTAACATCTGTACTCTCTGCTGAGTAAGTGGCACAAAAAATGGGTAAGGAGCTTTATAAACATAAAATGCACAGCCAGCAGGAATAACTTCTAATACAGTTCCAGGTGTCTGATTTGTGAGGATGCTGCCTTTCTCCAAGTTCAGTCAGGACCACTCTAGCTCCTACCTGTCTGACCATGACCAGATGCCTCTTAGTAGCTGCAAGCCAGTCACTGAAACAGTCACCTAATGAATGCTTTTGCCTCAGGGGTTCTGCAGACAGTATTTCTTTCAGAAAAATCCTTCACTGAAACTGGCACACTGGTCACCATGCTCCGTGCTACAGTATAACACAACCAGAGTGTAAGCTAGACTCATCCCAAAGATTTTTACATTTACAGGAGTGCTCAGTTCACCTGCAGGTGTAGCAGCCCTGTCAGACAGATCTGTTTAGTAAACAGTCTGATAGGCACAGGTTTGATATGACTTAAACATCACTGTTTGGAAAACAGAACCTGAAGTGATGCACTGTTAGCCGTATGTTTATGTGGGAACAGGATTTGGTCTTTAAAATACAATATTTAACTTGAGAAAATACATAAGTAGATGCTGATGACATACTGCGTTACTGTGCAAGACACAAAACAGGATGTGACTGTCAGCATAAAAAGATACAGGTCTATTCCTAAAGCAGGGTAAAATAGCAGGGAATCCATGTTTCTAACTAAACCCTTCTTGATGAAAGTAGAAGTGTTACATCTGAGACAAAGGAAAAAAAAAATAAATAAGAGGACCTTAAAATTAATTTAGTTACAGAAAAACATTAAAAAAAAAACCCCAAAAACCAAAACCTAGATCCAAAAGCATTAGCACAGAATTTTGAGCGATTTCTGTTGAAGGCAATTGACTGAGAGATGATAAAGAACATTCTAGACAGTTAAAAGTGTACATATTAAAACCTGTTCGGGTGCTTTTAAAGATTCCATTTTCTGTTACATTTTGTCTTTTATTGCATCATTTTGGCAGGTCATCTGACAGCATAATTGATGTTTCCATTTCAGGAAACTGTGTGTTTGAGTAATTAGCTGAAGGGGACAGACATGTCGTACAATAACAGTATTTGTGAGCCTAGTTTATAATCTGAGGTTAACAGAAGGATTCTTCGTGAATTCAGTCTATTTTTGGATCTGGACTCTAAGAAGGCTGGAAATATAAACTCAAGTCCCATGCATCCATAGAACTGTTTTGTCTGGAATATTTTTCTTTTCAAGAGAACATCACCTAATTCTTCTCTTTCCCTTATATCCTCTTTACAGAACTTACCTATGAAGAAGTGATTAGCTTTAAACCTCCCGACTTAAAAATGGATAGCCTGGAGATAGAACAGTGAATACAGGCAGCTCTCTCTTGCCTTGCTGCACTATGAAGACTGTTAAAATATAATCATACAATTTAACCTGTGGTGAGATGTAGATTTTACTATCCAAAGATGTTGGAGAAGATATGGAAAAGCAGATGCATTTTACAGAAGCCAGATGTTGTCTGGTTTGGGTGGGTTTTTTTTTTGCCTTGTAATATGAATGTATTCCCAACTCACGAAGGGTAACAAAGAACTGCTTCATTCTGACAAAATTATGCACTGAGTTCTATTGAGCTGTGTGTTCTGCATGTTTCATTTTATCAGTTGTATTGCCAAAATAAAGGTGACTTTTAAAATTAATTTTAAAATTGTACATTTAAAGCATGAATGTATACAAACATAAACATAGAAGTCCATACAAGAAGTCATTTTTTTCCTGGCATTTTATCTGTCCGTTTTCATATTATCTGTAGTTAGTGCCTTTACGAAGAGAGGGTGTGATAGTGAGCTAGGCAGAATATGCGTATGTAGTCATATCTGTGGTGGTCTTACAAATTTACTGGATGTCTCTCAAGCAATCTTAACACCACTTGAAAGTCAATAAAATTAAATCTTTGTCTTCTGTTGCCATTTAAGTGTCTGTTCTCCTTATTTTCCCCAGGTATGGTTTTTTTTTTTCAATCTGCACAATTACCCATTTGTGACCTGAGTTTGCTTCCCGATGGTACTCCTAACCAAGCCATCCGTGGAGTAGTGGTGAACTTGCCAGAGTCTACAGGAAGGTGCCCCAAAGGCACTGCAGAAGGTTTCTGTAGTCTTCTGCAAGCTTCAGCATGGGCTGTCACAGATGGCAGTGCAGGAGTACTCTGTTCAGTTCACAGCTTTGAATAAAATATTCCTCATTGATTTATTTTCCTTCACATAATCTTTAGGAAAATAATCTAATAATTGCCATTAGAAGACATAACAAAACAAGAAGATTTAAGAATTTGTTTGTGAAAAACAAAATATCCATCCCATCAGAGTTGTTCTTTAAGCGAACTTTTAAAGACTTTTCAGCTCTGAAAAGTCAGAAAAATTAAATAATAAGTTGCAGATACACCAGATACCAAGATTTTGTAAAGAATTAAAATTATCTGATTTCCCCACTGAAGGTGTAATACCTGAACATGAATATCTTCTGGCATGAGGCCTCTTGTGGTGTACTGGTTGTGTCTTTCTACATACTTGTGATTCACAGTTGTTCAGTGTTCATTTTTGTGTTTCGTTGTAGTTCTGTCAGAGTCTCATTTTGGAGGTGGCTTTTTATAATATTTAGGTTTTCTGAAACTTTTGTCATTAAGATTCAGTTGTACATGAGGCAATGAATTCTACTGCATTTCCCTCTGTATCTTTTCTATGTAAAAAAAAAGCTTTTTCTTAATAAACAGAATTAAAAAAAAAAAAATCAAGTCCAAGAACTTTGATTTTTTCAGAGATATGATATAATATTGGTTGTCATCTTTGAGAAATAGAAATAAGCATTCTATCTAGAAAATGTGCTTCTAATTTGTGGACCAAGCAGTGGACTGTTGTTGATAATGTTGGCCAGTCATCTGATACTTGCAGTATCCAGTGGAATACAGCTATCTGTGTTTGACATTCTGCAAGGCATCTGAAAGTAAATGCCAGCATTGATTTCTTGCATGTGTTTCTCTGAAGTGTTCTCTGGCTGTTGTTACCATGGCTTCCTGTGGAGCTGGATGAGGCCTGTAATGGTCATGCAAGGACTGAATTTCATGCTGACTAAAACAGGTAAAAAGGTTGTAAATCCTTGAATTATTTGTCCGGCTACCCAATGAAAATAATCACTTAGTCATGTCTTAAATATTTGTTTGTTTACCAGTTGGCAGAAAAGTAGCTCAGTGCTTTCTTTTCTCTGAAATCTGATAATGAGCTTGCTCGCCTGTTCTGCAGCTCTGTTCCAGCTGGAAGGGCAAAGATTAAGTAAAAAGATTTCACAAGAACCTCCTGCATCCAATGATAATTAATTTAGTGTGGGATTTGTCCCATCATTTGTTTAATCTGGTTTCCTGGCTGTGAGGGTGGCCGTCACCAAATGTTTCAAAGGATGTATAAAACTGTGGTAGGCAAAAATCAGACGGTTTGCTCTTGCCAGAGCTCTGCTACTTGAAGTAGAAAGAAGGTTTTCTATCACTTCCAAAATTTCTTCTTCTGGTAACTCTGTGAGTCTTCCTCTGAATACATTTTTACATTTAAATATGTAATTTTTTTCTAGGAGATAAATTATGTAGGAAGAATACGGTCATAGCTACATTTAAACTAATCAAAGGTGACAGTAATGGATAACAAAAGCTCAGCTATTTTTAATGAAATACCATCAAAACCTATAAATCACCTCATTTTAATGTCAAGAAAAACAGTGGGGAGACAGTTTTTTCCTAGACTTGCAAAATGAAAGCAATTTCATAGACCTCAAAAGCCACTAATTAAAGTATTTTTCTAGAGCAGGTAACTGACTCCCATGTGGTAAACCAACGTGGGACTGCAATGTGGTGAGTTTATCAGTTTACAGCAGCAGGACAGGCTAATTGGAAAGCCGGTACCCCACTGGGACAGAAAGGTGGAAGGTTTAGCACTAACAATGCTTATCGTTTGAACACAGATGGAAAAATACATTTGTCAACCAACACAAAGAGGCAAACGGAGGCAAACCTCTAGGGGTGAGGGCTTTGTTAGGCTTGGTGATTCTGTAAGGCAGGTTGCTTAAAAATAAATTTTAAAGAGTAAATAAAGACAAAAATAAGGATTTTATTTTATAAACATTTATTTGCTAAAAATGTCATTAATGAAGGCATTGCTTACATGGCCCAAATCTTATTTGCAAAACTTGTAGTGGAGCCTGCTTAAACTGGGGGGGTTTGATCTCCTGACAGCACTCTTACTCTTACTATTACACATGCTTCTGTATGTCCTCTACACATAGTATGTATGTTTGCGGACAGCATCGTAGGTAGGTTTTAGCCAACACTAAATGAGGGTGCTTATCATCCCTGACCACCTGCAAAGCACAGAAGGGACTCTTGGAGGAGCACATCTGGGCCATGCTAGCAGAGGAGACAGCTCAGGCTGGCACTGGGGGAGAACACAACTCTCCAAGGGCTTTCTCTGGTTAATTACCATCATTGTTAGCAATTTATTTCTAATTTGAATTTACCTAATTTCGTCCTTCAGTCACAAGAGCTTGTTATCCCTCCACCTACTGAATTGAAATCACTTCTAGTATTTATTATCTCACTCTATAATCAGTGTTAAGTGCAACCCCAAGTCTAGTAATTAAATCATCACTGGAAGAAAAAGGTCTTGCAAAAGGAAAAGAAGTCTTTTGCATACATCTCAATCTTTTGGCATGCATAAGTATATACTACACTTCTTTTAAAATCTGCGTCTTTATTTTTTAAGCTCTCTACCTTGTCAGCACTGAAGGCCAGCAGCAGGAAATTAGTATGCCACAAACAAAGCAGAAATAAGGACAAGACTAAAGAAATCTCTAATTTACCATGTACTAATGGAAAGAAAATCCAAAGATGGTTTAAGAGGAAAAGCACAGCATTAGAGGGTATCACGTGCCATAATATATAGAATTCACTCCTCCCAGGACATGTTAACTGGCTACACAAGTATGAAGAAGCAGCATTACTTTGAGAATTTACAGGAGGAAAATAATAGGAAAATGACACTGATGGATGAAAATAAATGCATCACGCACTAGTAGGTCAAGAGCTATTCATTAATATTATTGCAGAATTCTCATTAGGGCTCTTGGAATGCTTTTGATGTGGTGCAAAAGATGAAAGCAAGAGGGAAGTAGGGTCATCACACTGCAGGATCCAACACAGCGGGCTCACCCTAGGGACAGGAGGGGGACAGCCCTCTCAAGGACAAAATGCTGGCAGCAAAAGCACCTTTGACAGAGATGGGGAGCAGTCTATACAAAAGCCACTTCCTTCCTTTCTTTCCGTCATGCTCCTTCTGGATCATAACAAGAAAACTGACCTCTACCTTCCCAACTTCTGGGACCTGGTCAGAGATGAATGTGTTCAAAAAGTACCATATTCAGCTGCAGGCACAAATTATTTGAGTATCTTTTGCTACGACTGTAAATTGCTGACTTGGCCCAAGAATCCCTGACAGATGAGCAGCAGTAAAGATTTAGCTCTTGCTAAAAAAGAATTGCACTGTAAATGGGGTCAGTTATGTCCTTTGGTAGCAGCTGAATGAAATTCAGCCTCAGCAAGATCAGCCTCCTTAGGATGGAATTAATAGCAGCTCCTCTATTTGCTTTAAAAGCAGCTGCTTGTTGCTCTTACCTGTGAATTCACGCTGCTAGTGTTTATGGACATACCCCAACACTCTCAAGCTGGTCCTTAGAAAACCAGCACATTTGCACAAGGGAGAGTACCAAGTGTCATTAATTTATGAGTCCAGTCCAAAAAGGCATAAGGGTTCTTTAAGAGACTAGTACCAAGAGACTCAGAAAGCTGCATTAGTGTAGCTGCCACTGACCTTCTTCCTGCTGTAAGATAAAATATTGAACTGACGTGCCTAAAAGGGTCTAAGTTTTCACTACAAGGAAGGAATATATTGTGACTTTCGTATGCAAACACTGATCTTCCAACAATCCGACACTTAATACATTAGATGAGAAATTTCTACATAATGAGCAGAAGTATTCAATTAGGCTTCAATCATGCATACATACAAATGCTTCATTTTGCACTCGCATAATCCCCCAGCCTCAATTATTGTCACAAATTAAGATGTTTACCATAGCACAGAGGTTTTGGCTAGTCCTTCTAGGTTCCAGTTTGATCACAAGTAATACTGAATGCAGTAGAAATACTGAATCACAGTGGCAGCCCTGAGACAAATATACGTTAAATGTCATAACTGGCAGCCTCCACTGAAACATACTTTGATCCTTATAGAATATATCCTAGAGATTAGCACAAAGATGATACATGCTTAATCAGGCAATAATTGGTTATAATCAACACAGTCATGTAGGTAAGGATTCAACAAAGGTCTCTTAGCAAACCACACACAAACACAGATATATACAGATAGAGATGTTAACCTATGATAGAGATGTTTGCCTTTCTGCAGATTATAGTAAATTTATTGTGATGGTTTTAGGATTTTATGAAATCAAATTATAATGAATTTCTCATATCTCACTTTGTTGGCTTTTACAAGTGGACAATCTTCCCTTTTGTCCACCTGATGATCTTTCCTTTCTTCAGCTTTACCATCAGCCAGTCAGAATCTGCCTGAGAGGTGTCCCCAGATCAGGGGGACATACCAAGACAAAGCCCACTGCAGTCCCAGGGAGCTCCAAGCATCCTCACTTGGGATTGGTATTTATAGGGTTGCAAGATGATTGACTTCAATCAGTACTTTTTTCATTGTGGCCATTATTCTTGTCAGGCAATCCTGGCACTCTTCAGAGCAGACTGTGATCTAGGCAGGAGGATTTTCAGCACATTTCCCAGGCAATTAGGAGTTGCAGGTGGGGTCAAGGAGTGTCCAGTTTTTCCAACCCACTGTACTTGCACCTAGGATGGGAATGTACCGGACTGCCTTGTTGATCAAGGTTAGAAAGCACCAAGTTGTCCCAGACCATAGCATTTTGTAATTAGACATGAACACTGGCTGATGCCAACATCACAGTGTGCCCAAGAGCAGGTCTGCACCAACACAGGAGGATGGAGAAGATAGAGTACCACCAAGCTTTTGACGATCTAAACAGATGATGTGCACAACTGTTTAGTGACAAATTACTACAGCTATCAGTCAATGATATCCACTAACACTCTTTTCGTATGATTTTTGCGTTGAAGTTGAGAAACTCTCCAACATCAGTAATTTTTCCTCTGTGCACAATAGCATCTCATACTGTGACAGTCTGTGATAGTTTAAAAACTAAACTCCTACACTTTGTTGTAGGAATGAGTATGAAGAGGACCTTTAGGCAGGCTTTGAAGAAGAAGAGTCAGAAGGGGTTTTTTTGTTTGTTTTTTTTTTGTTGTCGTTGTTGTTGTTGTTGTTTTTAAAGCACTTAGGTGGTATATATTTATTTCTTTCTGCTGATGGTTGAGAGCTCTCACAGCATGGTGAAGCCCATGGGCGTGTCACAGAAAATGGAACTGAAGCACCCTGCTCAGGGGTCAGAGAGACAAAACCAGAGTTGCAAAACAGTTGGCAGCAGCTCCACTGGGGAAGGGTGGGGACACAATAGCATGGGAATATTTTCAGATGAAAACTGAGATTTTTTTGACTTATTATTTAAGATTTATTTCTTCTTGTGGTAAATAAAATAGACTTATCTGTAGCAACATATCTAAGCTGAAATGAAAAGAGTACTTTTTGAAGGTTAGGGATGTAGAAAGCTGATTAAAAAAATTGTTATAGGAATCAGCTGTTGACAATTCAGAAAGATCTTCTGTTTATTGACATTTAAGGGATGATTTACAGAAACAAATTATTCATATGTGAATTAATACATCAAGAATAAAATGATCATTTGAAAGACATCTTGTAGACATAAACAGACAGAAAGGCGAGAAGATGCTTGATTTTTCCAAGGACTTCCTATGATCTTCTGCTTTCTCCCAGCTGAGTCCATGCTGCCAGTGCCTGAAGTGGGTATCAAGGTCCCTCTCCCTTCTGAAACAGATGCACCTTCTTTGCCCAGGGCCTGGCAGCCAGCTCAGTTCAGCTCCTGACAAACTAATCTGGGCCATTTTGTCACTGCTAATTAAGAGTCTGTTGTGAGTAACATCTCTCTCATACTCACCAGACTCCATAGATGCAGATTTTGTCAGGAAAACATGGTTAGCTTTCTCACTGCTGTCTTGCAGAGCTCCTGCTCCAGTACTGAACCCTTGTGTCCAGGCTGGAGTGTAAATTGAGCTGAGAGTCCTCAGAGGGATGTGAAAGACTTCTGTACACATCCCATCTACATCATATGCTTTGCAGCTGATGGCAACATTCCAACACTTGGAAAGTTGGCTCTTTAAAAAAAAAAAACAAACAACCCAGAGTAAGAAAACAAATGTTTCTTCCTGGTAACAACCTCGACAAGCTTTCCTTTACAGGATGGGCATTAGAAAAGTGGGATTTCTTTTCATCATTAATGTATTTGTTATTTTTTATTCATGGTGTCTGAAGGCCCATTTTTGTTCTATGAACTTTACACTAAACATATGCCAAAAGCAGAACATCTGACAGGATTCCTTTCTTAATTTACCCTGTGAAGCACACATTGCCTTGGATACAGTATGGCTGTAGTATCCTCTTAGTCTTATTGCAACAGATTAGCTTTGTAAAATAACATCACCATGTGTCCAGCAGAGCCTAGCAGGATGCTGAAGCCCATGAATGTTGTGATGCTGCTGTAAGATCTATCAGCTGTGGATGGATCCAAGTTTCTCATCGCACTCCCTTCACAGACACTTTAATGGTTTTACTAGACAAAGCTTCCCTTGTTACAACAGTGCTGATCTCCTAGTCTATTCAGTAGATTCATCAGTTCATCTGCTATATGTGTGACCTGATGGGGAAAGGTGGTCTTGTATTTGATCTATGCTGCTACCTCATCCATCTGTAGCAAAGTATACCTAAATACTCATGTGAAGGAAAAACTTGGGAAAAACAGCATTGGCCAACTCTGTCAATGAATTTCAAATATCTTACAGAAGTTGCTCTGTAATATTTTCAGCTTCTGTACAAGAGTGATATTGTCTTGTTGATGGATTAGTACTTTAATCTGCTTTCTGCCTTGATAAAAAGCAAGCCACAACTGATTAAAGGAAAACAGGGTGAGAGCTCAAAAGCAGAACCAATTTTTACTGTATTACAAACATATATATTTGTCATTAATAAATAGACTGGCTCCAAACCAAATGGAAGCCGCTCTATCCTTCACTAGCCATCATCTGAATAGCAAACACAGCACAAAAGTCATGACAGAAAAGAAATAAATAATTAAATAATACATTAAAAAAAAAATCTGCTGGGATGGAGGCTTTTAAAGGCAAACATGTATCATTAACTTGACATGAGCCTTACATTCAAATGTCAGAAGGTTGCTTTCCATTCTCACTAAACCAAGGAGTTGAACAGGTCACTGGTCAGCAGAGAGCAGTGCTGGAACACATCTCTGTTGGGTGGAAGGGTGTTTTCCTCCCATACCCAACAGGTAAGAATGGGGAGGAAGGAGTTCAGGGCTGCTCTTCCACAGACAGTAGTCAGGCACAAAAAGGTCTGGGCCCACAGCAGCTACCAAGAAGGCATCAGGAACAGCAAAACTTGGCCAGATTGCCCCTTTAGAGCTAAGCCACAAACTGAATTCAGTGACAGCGAGTCTGAATTATCTAACCTCAGCAACATTGCTCAGGGGTGAAGTCAGACAAAACAAAGGCTTTACCAGACCTCGAAGGACAAGAATTTAAATTACATTCACATAGAGAACACATAAAACATTTTTTAAAGCAGGTCTTTGCATTACAAGTGCAGGTCCAGGCCTATATACCATAGGGATTCTGAGAAGGTTGCTATCCTCTGTACTCCCAGCAGTGCAATTCTTTCAAGCTGACGTTTCAACTGTTTTGTATCGCACCAACCACGCATTTGGGCCACTTGCTCCAAGCAACAGAATCAAGTGTCTGCTTGTTTCTATTTAACTATGTGAAATATTGTTGAAATTTGGGGCCTGACCCTGAGATGAATTGGGAAGCCCTCAGCTTCACACCTTCGTGCAAAGGTCATTTGAAAGCTCGCTTTTGTACTCCCAGCTCCCGTCAAACGCGATTCCTTAGCACTTCCATGCAAAAGTCGGTTGCATTTTATCAGATCCACACACACGATCGTCAAATGCACCCCGAGGGAAGCTCCGCACGGTGCCGCGTACAGGCGCGATCAGCGGGCAGGGATGGGTTTGCCTCCGGCTCCGTGGCAAGGACCCGTGCGGGCAGCGAGAGACTCGGCACCTGCCCCCTGCCCACGCAAGCTCCGCGGCCGCCGGGCAGAGCCGGGCCGGACGGCCCGCTTGACGCAGCACCGCCGGCAAACCCGCAGGTCCGCCACCTCCGCCGAGCGCAGCCCCAGATGCCCGGGCAAGGCGGGGCGGCCCCCCCGGGCCGCGGCCCCGCCGGGAGCGGCCCCGGGCGGGCGGGGCTGCCGCGGGGGGTGCGCGGGGCGGGCGGCGCCGCTCTCCCAAGCCCAGCCCCTCGCCGCAGCTCAGCTCGGCTCGGCTCGGCTCGGCGACGCTGGCCGCTCCCGCTCCCCCCCAGCCCCCGCCCGGGCTCTTTGTCGGCGGGTACCGGCGGGGGGCCGCAGAGCCATGTCCTCCCCCAAGAACGGCTTCTACCGGCAGGAGATCACCAAGACCCTCTGGGAAGTGCGGGACCGCTACCGCGACCTGCAGCCGGTGGGGTCCGGCGCTTACGGAGCCGTCTGGTGAGCAGGGCGAGGCGAGACGGGACGGGGCAGGGCAGCCCCGGGAGCCGGGGGCGGCGGCGGGGCGCCGCGGTGGTCTCTGACCCGGGCTGCGACGACATCGCCCGGCCCGACCCAACCCGATTCTCTTTCGCGCTGTTCACTGCCAACTTTTTCCGGTTGTTTTGCCTGACCCGGCCCGGCCCCGGCCGGTTGCTGCCGGGCTCCGCCGGGGCTGAGGCGAGCGGCCCCCCTGCCCACCTGGCCGTCCCAGGGCAGTGCCGCCGGGGTAGCCCGGCCCTTTGCGTGCCGCCTGCCGTCCCGTCCCGTCCCGTCCCACGCATGTTTTCGCCCCCAGAGCAAACAGAGCCCGGGGCGCTGCCCCAGCCCTGCCCAGCCTGGCCCGGGGAGCGCTGCCCGCGGCGGCCGGTCCCTGCCCGGGGGATACGGTTCCCTCGGAGTGGCACCGTCCCCGTAACACCTGGTTTGGGTTTGTGTTGTTGGTCAATTTTTGTGTTTTGTGGGATTTTGTGGGGTTTTTTGTTTGTTAGTTTGGGGTTTTTTTTCTTCCTCCACAGATGTTTCTCTTTAAAGCTTTTGAAAGTGATTACTTTCCGTAACAGGGACTGGCAGCCTTTTAAAGGAAGGAAACTAAATGCAGGATGCTGCAGGCAAGGTGCCCTGGGGAGGTGGTCTCCTCCTCTGGTACCTGGCGGGCAGCAGGCGGAGGGCTGGGCAGCGCAGGGCAGCATGTGTCTGCACTCCACCACCGACAGAGTGGCTGCATTTACTCTCCTTTCAGTCCTCCCTCACCAAACTCTTCATTTTCCCTTAAAGCTCAGCTGTCGATGGAAGAACTGGTACCAAAGTGGCCATTAAGAAACTGTACCGCCCTTTTCAGTCTGAACTCTTTGCCAAACGAGCCTACCGAGAGCTGCGCCTCCTGAAACACATGAAGCACGAAAACGTGAGTTGGGTTGTTAGCAGATATCCCACCCAAGGCCGCAGCTTACACACCCTAAAAGCAGAAAGAAAATTATGCAGAGTTGGACAAGGCAGATGTGCAGCTGCATGAAATACAGGAGCCTTTGGGCAAAACCTGTGTGTCTGGCTTTTGTCTGTCTATCCTTTATCTACAAACATCAGTTTGCACAGACTAGAATATCCTGTAGGAAACACCACTCCATTTCCCTGGAGGAAAGATTGGGTGGGGAAGATTGGGACCACAGTGGACTTTGTGCTCAAAGCTAGTGAGAGAGATTAGGGACCAGAAATTACAATCTCCATCACTATGTTCTTGCAAGTTGCAGGAGAGTGCAGAGCATAGGTCTGGGTGGATCTTGGGTGCCAGCATCTCTTTTTTCTGAACTTGTATGAGGATGGCTCTGATGCACATACGTGTCTTTGGGGAGGGGGTTTCCTTTTTTTATAGTTCATGAAGCATTTAAAAGTTTTGGTTTCATACTAATGTGAAACAGGAAATTTCAGGAATGACTAAAAAAAGATTGTTTTACTGGGAAGGAGAGAATAGGATACAGAGCTCTGCACAGATTCTCATATAAAGTTAAAGAAGAACAGGTGTAGAAAGAAGTGTTGTTGAACTAAAAATACTTCGTCGCAATACTGTTTGGTGGTTTAAGAAAAAAGTAAATGAGGAGACATTTGTTTGAAAGCAGTTTTTGTGGAATCAAAGCATGGACTCCAGGTGAGAAGGGTCCTAGGGTGGCCTTAGAGGATCACAGCAGTAGCTTTAAATGCTGTTCGTGAAGAATACATGTAAAAAAACAAACAAAAAACCAAACCCAAAACTAAGAAACAGAACAGTTTGGTGGGAGCTGTTAAAATGATGTGTAAGAATGTGGTTTAACATGTTAATAATATGGGAGATTAGAGCATAGCTTCATTCAGATGGCCCTCAAGGAAAGCCAAGAGACCAAAAGCAAGTATGAGAGAAACTGTTAGTAACAGTAGCCAGTCATTGCCATTTAATGTTGTAGTATTAACATTGTAAGTGCCAGCAATATCTAGGTTTGTCTTGAAGAATAATCTGTGGGGTATCCTGACTACTCAGAAAAAAAACCAGACTTTTTTTTTTTTTAGGCATGAGAACCTGTGTACCTGTTAAGATTTTAGTCTGAATCTTTTAATACATATGATCATTTTACTTGATTCTTTTGAATTAACTGCTTCATAACCTCTGATGTATATGTTGCAGAGAACTTCTGTGTCATGTGTAGGCTTTCATACTCTCAGCATTTTCTTTACTGAACATTGGGGAAGAGAGCAGCTTGTGCAGTTGCCAAGCTCCTAACTGTGTCCAGAATTTTGAGATTATTTTTCTTCCATTTCCCAGAATAATCTGTTGGGTAGTGTTTTCCACTCCTGGTGGCTTTTATGCAGTGTATGCCCTTCAGGATAACACTCTGGAATCCCTCCATGGACTCATTAAATAATTAATGGTCTAGAAGAAAGTGCTCACTGAGGAACATGAACGTAATCTATAGAGGTTACCAATCAATATATATGAAAGAGGGGAATAATTTACAGTCTTAGGAAACAGTTTGGGCCACAGAAGGAGGAATCTGGTCTATAGACTAATGAAAAGTTTTACCATGAATTATGGCATATAGTCATTGGAGAACAAAGACTGAGTAAATCTGCAGGGATTTGCAGGCACCATGGAGGCAGAAACTGATTATTCCACCCATCTGTGATGAGGTTGACATGTCAGTACAGCCCATTAAGAGAATTTCCATCCACCGTCCCAGCCTCACACCCTTCTGTCCAAGTCATTTCACCCACAGTGAATTAGGAGTAGCCACAATGCCTTGTAGGATTTCTAGTCCCTGTGCTGATCTCAGAATGCTCCTTTAGCTGCCTCACCCATCCAAAATTAAACCAGAGTGGCAGTATCAATCCTCATCAGGACTTTCAGCCCTGCTTTTGACCCACCACCGTTCTGTCAAAGAGGCTCTTTTTTGTATATTTCCATCAAAAGTTGGATTTACAGGCAGACGGTAAAGTCCTTTCCCACTCACATCAGTGGTCCACAGCATACTGAGCACACCTTTAATGATATGTACAGTAGTGGCAGGACAGCTGCTTGTTCTCTGTCATTACCATCATGGCTTCCACAGGTCTGGCTATGGACTTCTGAATGGGCCCCACTGAGATGAGAACATATCTACGTATAACAAGGAAATAGTAGAATACATTATAGTATAGTTCAGTAAACTAGCAGTTATCTCTCTCTCTTTGGCTGTGCTACAAATACAACTGCTATTAAAAATTAATGAAACTGAAGTAATTATTTCAAAGACCACGATAAAATATTGCTGCCACTGTTACCTCTGCTTTGGGTATTGGTAATCTAAGTACGTAGAGGACATGGTCTGTGATGACTGGTCTAACAGTATTGCCACTATGGATTAGACATGGGATGTTCTTGCAATGTTGCACTAATCTGCCTGTACAAATCTTCATCTTGCTTTTTTCCTACTTCAGGATATAAATTGCTTCAAGGTTCTGTTAAAATTACATCCAATTTTCTCTTCTGATGTGTTTTTCTTTCAAAATTACTTCTGTACTCATGATGCATTTGATGTTGGATTACATGAAGAGTGTGATGTTTTATCTGTTTCACTGTGATTACCTCTTGATGGACCATTTCTGCTATTCATAGCTTCTGGGGAAGTGTTGTGTTAAGCATGTAACAATACGTTATCATAATTTATTTAACCTCATGCTGTATTCAGAATGATGGAAGAAATTGTAATGGTCTGATGTGTTAAAAATAGCATCTTTGATCCTCCATTAAGGTAGCAGAAGATACCATTAAACCTATGCCACAGTAATATAATTCATCAGCATGTCATGCTTCAGTGAAGAAAATGAAGGAAAACTTCTGCTTAATACCCTGGATGACCTTCATTACAGACCCTTTGAGGAATATACTCATCTCCTTAATGCAGAAGGGTCGTAGGATCACCAGAAATCCTGTAAAAACAAATATTGGAGTCATCCTACTGAATTTTACTGGAATTGTATTTTACTGTGTAAGGAAACTAATTAACAGGGCAGCTTGTCTGTTTAGGCACTCTCAGGAGCAGGCAACTCTTGTTGCTTGCATGACCAGCTTTCATTATATGTGCTAGATATTTGTTCTCCCTGATGGCTCTCAAGCAGGACATTACTTAAATGTAGTGAGGAATATTTCTATAGAAACGCTGCAAACTCAGTAGCATGGAACTTCTCATCAAACCTTTTCAAACAATTCCAGAGAAGAAGTAGTTTTGAGGGCCATAGGCCAGAGGCTGCTGATGAGGAGGATGAGACCTGGCTGTTACGATATAAATCACTCTCCTTAGTGGCACTGGTATCCATTTCTTTTTGGTAGGCCTTTTCATTTTAGAGGTTCTGGGACGTTACTTCGACTGCCTAAGAAGCAGTCTAACACAGATCAATTGCTCAGACATTGCCAAAAAGTTGGTTTTTAGCAGGATAAGCTGCTGGCTCACTCTGTAGCTGCATAAACAGATACTCTGGCACAAGCGAGGGAATGGTGTGAAAATGAGGAATTAAAGACAGTTAAGGCAGAATGAAGAAAGCATTGGGGTTTGGGGACTTTTAGTCATTTATTCATGGTAGTTTGAAGTATTCATCCCACTACAGCTTTAGCAGCTCTTGATATTTCGTTGGCATCTGCTGCATCTTGTATAGAAGAGTAGACTGTTTACCTTCAGGAAGGTGTTTTCAGTAGTGCTGCTTTTGTTCCCTGTTTCTTTCTATTTTGAGTTCAGTGAAAGTGAAGACACTTAAAACTATCTATTGAGGGTCTGGCTTAAAACCAAAACCGGTGAAAATATGGCTTTGGCTCTCAAACGTTTGCATAGCTCTGCATTTGTGTATTCTTCTAAAATTAGTGGAGATACCTGTGTAGGCAAAGCTAAACCCAGACAAGTAAGGGAAGTGTGGAACCTTTAGTTTCATCTGGCAAAGAACTTGGATTTTATTATGCATTTGGACTGGAAGTGATACCATGATCCCCACTTTTGTTGAAACAACTGCACAGTGGCTCATACTGATCCACTCCCGGTGCCCTTCTCACCTCCCATTTTGCTAATAGAAATGTTGAAGTTTCCAGCAGGAGTGAAAAAATAGTTGGCAAGGAGAGATGGCACTGGAGAGAGGGAAGGAAAAGCAGCAGCTCATGCTGATGTCTTGTGTCAGAACAGAGTGCGGATTTTATCAGTGTGGTACATACGTGTATCGTGTGTACATATGCATATACCTATGTATACATATAAGCACACCCATGCGAGTTCTGGCACAGTCCTACCAACTTGAATTCTGAATGTATTTCTGGCATAAAATTTTTGACAAATGCCGGTAAAAAGTTTCTTGGGTTGGTTAATGGTCTACAGATGTTTTCTCTTCCTGGAAACCCTGTATGTAAGAGGCAACTGCTTTAAACCTTGTTTAAAGGTACTCTATATTATGCTCTCATTCATTGCTCTGAGTGGAAATTACTCTCTGGTGTATTCCCACATCTGAAGATCTGTGTGTGTTTTGCATTATGAGAACCATGTAGCTTTGTTCACCCCTTTTGGAAGGAACTCAGGTATCCAACAGACAGCAAATTGTGGTGTCTCTACATTCTTGTTTCTGAGAATGATGCAGGCCTTCACTTTGAGGTTGGCTGATATTTAATTCTGTTGACTTCTTTATTTTGAAAAAAAAAGTTGGGCTTTTTATTTATACTTACACAGTGTCAACTAAGGAAAGGAGTTTGTTCCAGATTAAACAGCAGGGCACTCTACATTCCTACCTGAGAAAAATCTTAAAGCTGTCACCTTTTGCTGTTCATCTAGCCTGACGTGAGCATTGGCAGAGCGATAGGCTCTGCACTGCACATAATCGGACCAACAAGGGAGTTGTAGATGAGCGATGCCTTTACAGCTGAAAGCTTGCTCACTGTGTTAGAAGAGGTTTCCCGCAGCAAGTCCTGTAGGACTGCACCAGCTAAAAATTCACATTCTTTGGGTAAACAAGTGACAGTAAGCTGCGATTTGGGAATCCTGACTGGGGATGGCAAGTCTCCTTAGGGATACTTAGGAAAGCAAAAACTCACTTATAACTGGATAGTTTATTGCTGTCATAAAGGATGTAGGGGTGAAGCACTCCTGGCTGGTTTTCTGTGGGCTGAAAGCTTAGCAAAACTATGGAGCTAACAGAACACCAGAGTCTCGTAGTTTGCTACTCAACAGCTGATAAATCAACACAAAGGTATCATTTGTCACTCTTGCTTATTTTCACAAACCTGTCAATAGGTGTTTTACCTAGGCTGGCTTTAGCTGATAGCCATTTGTTCACACCCTAGCTATAGGTATCCATAAAGCAGACTGATTGGCTTAGTCCAGTAAGTGCAAATAAGGAAGACCGCACTGAAACCTAAACCTTCTCATCCAATCTAGAGATGATGATGTGTCTCTCCACAGGATTTGGATCTGTCCAAGTGTTACATATGGTTCCTTTGAAAGAAGGGCGTGGTGACACAGGTGGGTACAGCTTGTGCCTTCAGGTGTGCCAGCTGGCATGAGAAAAGGAAAGCAGCAATCAGTCCAGCAGCAGGCATCCCTCATGTCAGATAGCAGTAGTCAGCAAGGAAGAAACATGACAGTGGTGTGAGTCTTGTGTGTGGATAGTTAAAATTTTAAGAAGATTCAGACTTCTTAGTATGGTAAAAGGATGCAGGTGCCCTGTGATGTGGAACAGTGCAGGAACATGAACTTGAAGCTAATCCTGCAGAAAATTTAATGTAGCATAATATGTAGTTCAGTGTACCCCATTGGGGATCTCTCTTAGAAAATGTACTTGCATTTGTAGCCCGAGTGCCAAAGCCACTCAACTTCACTGTGTTTTCATGCGTGACATCTGCAAGAGAAAGAAGCACTTACTGCATAAGAAACATAACTTACATTACTTATTAATTTATACAAGATCCGAGTCTTTCATTGATGTGGTGCTGCTTACATCAGAAACTTTCCTGTACAGAAAAGCAGTGGAACAATCCTTGAATAAAAGAAATCCAAGACATGAAAAGTGCAGGGGAGGATAGAGATGAGGAGCTCTTAGGTGTTGTGCTCCAATGCTGAAATACTGTTTGGAAAAGGAGCAGCTGACAAAGGAAGGGCAGGAACAACCTTACCTTACCCACACAAAGCTGTTACTTGTTTGGTGACAGTAATTAAGGTTGGTCAGGGTGGTTTGTATAAATGTCTTTTGGGGAGACGGACAATAAAGATAAGAAAGGCTGGAAACACTGCCACCCACCCTCCACTGGCTTCATAAGGAAGAGACACAATCATCAAAGTAAATATATTGAATAAAAGCATACCTGTGGAAAACAAGTTAGACCACTAGACAGACAGTTTTGTTGTTACTGTGGTGTTGTTCTGCTGGAAGATGGGAGAGACACAGTATTATACTCTATCCTTGAGATACAAGCAAGGAAAGTACTTCAGTGGAGGACGCAGAAATCCTCGGTTTGTAGTCAGATGGGCAGTAGGAAACAAGGTGCGTCCTTTGCAGGCTAATTCATTTGAGAAATTGCATTTTGGCACAGTAAATGGGGGGGGGGGGGGGGGGGGGGGAAATGAGATCCTGAAAGGGCAGTGCTGCTGCTGCTTTCCACAGATGCTTTTCATTGCCATTGCAGACTGTACTGTGTTTGTTCCTTGACTGTGCTTCCATCGCTAATAGTATCAGTAAGTGTTCTGAATTAACACCAAAAATAGATACACAGAATACCTTTGTTTCACAGATACCTCTGCTACATTTTGTATAGGCCACATGATGAAAAATGAACGATTCTTGTAATTGTTTTACAGTGGCTTACTTCTGTGCTGGGACGTAAAGTATCATAAGGTTTTTTTACAAACACTGTGTTTAATTGAGAACATTTTAGACAGACACAGGATTTTCCATAATATTATGGAGGAGGGAGTTTCCCGCAATTTGTCCAGTTCTTTTCCTTTTCCTGAAGAAGTAGGAGAGTTGTATCTTCCTCAGAGGATTTATTTTATCCTGTACCTCCGTGTGCTTAACATATCTGCAGAAATCTGTGACCTAAATGGAAATACTAGTGACTCTGTTCTAGTACAGGAAAATCAGCTCAAAGTGCAGCTATTAAATAAAGATCACTGAGGAAAAGGAAATGTATCCCTCATTTTTATTTTTAAATTAATTAACTATTAGTATGTCTTAACATTTTGGACATTAAAATGATTTTCAAGATTTTTTAGAAAGCTTGTTTTGTTAAGCAAGAAAAGTATTGTGAAATCCTTGGCATGTTAAAAGAGTTTTGTGGTTCCTTATTTAAAATTCTCTTCAGTGGGAGCTGAGCATTGGTCTCAGTGGTATCCACCACAGAGGATTTGCAGCCATGATAAGCTTGTCTCTGTAAGTTTGCAGCTTTACCTCAGAACTATTGTGTATAGACAGCATTGAGTAACTACCAGGAGCTCTGTTTACTTGAATGGTGAAGCAGTAAAATCTTAGTGAATTTCATTGTGTTTTGGGGCTGGTATGTTCCTGATGGAAATGTGTTCCTCATGCTCCCATGCCTTACACTGGGCATCTGATAATGCCTTGGTGCAGAGAGGGATGTTGTACAGCGGCCAAACTGTAAACTATAAACAAAATTTCATCCTCTGTTGGGTCCCTTCTTTTATTGTCGTGCCCCTGTGTCTTTCACTGCTACATTCAGATGTGACAGAGTTTGTTTTCTTACGTTTCTTGCTTAGGCAAATGAAGGCATGGAAATAACTCCTTGAGGAGAACAAGCAGGACTTCTGAAAAAGTGGGAATTAATAGCAAAAGAAGTGCATATTGGATAAGATTACTGTTAAAATGTTAACTGCCTTTTTAATACTGAAATCTTTGGAGAGCACACAACTTTCCTGTCTGTGTATGCTCTGTGTCTGTACGCACACTGCCTTAGGAAATGCCCATAGAGCTGCATTATGCTCCATTGTTGTCCTGTACATCTTCCTAATTCCTCTCTTATCCTTTTCTCTCCCTGCCTCTGCATAGAAATGGAAAACCTTATGTAAAACTGTCATTCAAAAAAAAAAAAAAGAAAAAAATATTCTCTCTGTAATGTTAGCACTGAAGGTATTACTTCAAATAATAACCACATCCTCTGTGGGTTTTATTATTGATTTATGGTTGTCACATTATTCTTATTTAATTAGTTTCATATAATAGTCTTGGGAAAGTATTATTAGTGATTTTTTTCCAAGGAGATGCATGGCTACAAAGACAAAGTTGTCATTTTCTGTCTTCATCTTTATTAGTTTTTCTATCTTGTTCATCATTATCACATTTTGATAATATCTAGGCTAACCTTAGTAGTTCCTCCTGAATGTGGAAAAGATAAAAATACATGTAGTAAGAATTTCATCACAGCTGGAGATTTTAATTTAAACCTTTAAATAAAGGAAGTGTAGTTTCTTTTCTTGCAATTTTTTTTTCTGCGTTTCTTCTCTTGCTTCTCCTTACATTCACATACTTTTTTAAAAGAACTCTTGTTTTGTGGAGCAGTAGCTGTAATGTTCAAAATTCATTTTGACTGTTACCAAAGTGGATTTGTCAGTCTTTCTTTAAGTATTCTGATGATAATATCAGACAAGGTAATACACTGTTACCCATTTCTTGCAATTCCTAATTTTATACAGTTTTAGTTTGATGTATGATCTGATGTCCTTAAATTGTATGGCTGTGGAGATAGTTCTGAACAAGATTATAAAGGCTATTAGCTTGCTTTCCAGCAACCCCATCACACCCCTATCAACATGGCAGTCTGTACCTGGGAAACACCACCAGCAGTCCAGAGGTCAGGAGGCTTCCTCTGAGCAGACAGAAATGGTTGTGAATTAATAGTAGAAGTAGAAAAGAAGCAACTGTAAAAACCTGTGCTATTTAGGCATTGCCTGGATTAAGCAGCATCCAAACTGAGGTCTGGTTTTAGACAGCTCCAACTACATGTTTTGGAGCATCGAGTTCTGTGTATTTAACTTACTGGTGTTTAATGGGCTTGAGAGGAGCACTGACAGTTACCATAATGCATCTAAGCACTTGGTATAGTTCCACTGAAACCATACTAGTAAGAAAAACTGTGGAGGGAAATCTGTTTTACTAAATTGTTATTTATCTCTTGAGTGATAGAGTGCTTTTGTTTGGCAGAAAAATACTCTCAAGGAGAGCCTAAAGTATAAGCCATAGTAAATCATGTTAAGATTTTGATAATTTACTCTTTATAAAAACAGTTTAGTTCTAGTTTCTTCTCCATACTCCCAATTAGATATTTGTAGTCTATGTATCTAAATTACCTTGTTACTGAAATTAGATTTTTAAAGTGTTCCTCATTGTCAGGCACCAGGCCTGGCTAGGTGAATAGCATTTATAGCTGCTTCAGACTGTAACCCAAATAGTCTGGTTCAAGTTAAAAGGTGCTCTCTCCTCTTAAGTGAAACTGTTAGCCTCTGAAATTTTTGTACAAGTAAATATATTTTAATTTATTTTTTTTTATCACAGGGTCAAGCAGCTCTCAAAGTTACAAAATTTACACATAACAAATCCTGGTGTTGCTAGGCACTGCTTTAGGTATTCTTTCTGCCATCTTTATGCCTGTAGCTAATGTATCACTATGGAAATGTTTATGGAAAGTATTTTTTCACTACTTATGCAGTTCAGGAGTTTTTTATGTTAAATCAGTATTAATACATGCTTTTTCTCTCCCCTACTACCCCCCCCCCCCCCCCCATTTTTAGGTCATTGGAATATTGGATGTGTTCACACCAGATGTAACACTGGAGAAGTTTAATGATTTGTAAGTTCTGAGTTGTTTGTGTTTGGGAGCAGGGCATTGTTGCATTTTTAAATGAAGAATTCCAAAATTGTTGCTTCATGGATTTTTTTGTTCTGAATTTCATCTTAATGTAACTCTTATGTGCAACTTCCAACTTCAAATTTGATAGGCTGAGGTTTTCAGATTGTCCTTAGCACCAGTTACCTGTCTTAGAAGGTTTGTACTCCTTTCAGCCTTTAGTAAATGGCAGTTCGATATATTCCTTAATCCACCTTTCAAGTGCTGATTGCTTACCCTAGGGCCCAGATTGTCCAAATAATAGGATGATTGTTAATCCGAACAAGTAGGCTGAAGATGATTCCTGCTACACATCACGTCTCCTTTGTGATCCATCCTAATTCAAAGATTAATCGAAAACTGCTGATGTTGCTGAATTTTTTAGTGGTTATCTGTGCTGTGGTCTGTTGTGCTTCCTGACTGGCTTACCAGTCCAGTGGTCCAAACATCACAGGATATTGATCGTTTCTAGCACCAGACATGTACGTCTCCCTGACCTTTTGGCAAAATATCAGGCAAGATATTTGGCACATCAGTTGTTTTGCTCGTGGATCCTTGTGAATTGGAGTCACTAGATAAACAGAAGTCAGAACTCCTGTTTGGCTTAATGTTACATTCGTAGAGCTTTTCTGGATTTCATCTAATATAGCTATGTTTCAAAACCAACCTCGTATATTTGTATGTTAACAAAGAAAGCTATCTTGACAGGGAAGTGTAGAAAATGAAGTAAAGAAAACACAAACTGTTGTTTGTAATCATGATTTAGGCCAAAATGATCAGTGAGCCAAAAAGGATATTTGTCCATATTGCCCATTGAGCTAGCATTTTATATATCATATGTAACAAAATTCACACGTATATGATCAGCATTCAAGCAGTGTTTTAAATGGGACCTTAAAATCATCCTTCAAGTTTTGGAGGTACGGGTCAAGTAGAAGGGACATTTTTATAACTGAAACAGCCACAGGTAAGCCTACAGCAAAATTTGCTTTCAAGACTTTGGGCAAACTGCTAGAGATGAGCAGAGGTAGATGTGTGTACATTTAAAACAAAAGTGGAGGAACAGCTTTTGTGAATTAAGGTCGAACAGGTCATTTGAGGGAGATTTTCTTTTTGATGACTAGTCATGAGATGTTGTCTGTGGCCTATTGTATAACGATCAAATTAATGAGGATTTGTGGGTAGAAGCAGCAGGATTAAGGTGGGGGTGGCTTCACAAGAGCCAGTCTCTAAGGTTGGTCTTGTCTGAGACCTGGGGTTCCTTAGTTGACTTCTAGTCCTCCTGTCTAAAGGGGAATGTGATCCCACTCAACCTGGTGCTCTGCTCTCCTGCTTCTCTACTCTACCATTCAATGTATTAATGAAGATTGAAGACAAAGTCTCATCTACATCATGAAGGACCAGTCTTTTCCCTGCTCACACTTGTGTTAACTTCCTTCAGTTTTAGAAGTTCAGCTGATCAAAATGCTGTACAAAATAAGAAATGCATAAACCTTTACCCATTTAAAGCTCATTCTACTAGCTGCTTTTCATCCCCTTCATCTCGCTTCCTTGCATTGTCTGTGCATTGTCTCTGAATGTGCCAGAATGGTTCTCTAATTCCCAATTAGTGAAGTGAATTATTAAGCTGGTTCCTAACCTTCTCAGTTTATTTGAGGATTACAGCTGTGGATTGTAAATACATTTCTAGTAATAAAAATAAATTTGCAAAGTTTTAAGTAGATGATGCATTAGAAAGGATCCCGTAGTGTTTGATCCCATTGCTCTTCTGTTCCAGTGCATTGCTCATAAATGATTACTAATGTTCGCATTTTCAAACTCAGGAGTAAGTTTTCTCTCTTTTACATTTTGTTTCTCCACCCACCTAAACATCTCTCTATGTGACTGTAAGAGACTTGAAGTCATGAATTTGTAAACTTAGAAAATTGTACATATATAAAGTTATTTGTCCTCATCCTGTTCTTTACAGTGCTTAATGGTTATATATTAATTTGAAATTTGTTCACATAAATCATTATCTATCCAGAGCCTTGGGATTTGTACAGATGGCAAAATCTTAATGAATGCTTGAAGGTCCCTACCATTAGTAAAAGATGTGTAGGTATTTCTCTATTTCTCTTGTCCCGCCTCTTTTTACCTCTGTTTTTTTTTCTAGAACAGTCATTAAAGGTTTTGGGGTTTTTTGTCTCATTCCAAATATTCATGAACTTTGGGAAAATGTATTTAGTAAGTCTGATTTGGAGGAGAACTTAGTATACTTTCAACAGTCAGGGAACATCAACAAAGAAGTTAAACTCTATTTTCTAAATTACTTGGTCTGTTAATGGGTAACATTTTCTGTGTTATACTGGAGGACAGATAAGAAATGTCATTCTGTTCTCCATATTTGCTTTGTCCTTATGTAGTTACAGAATAAATTGGCTCTTTTGTATCCAAAGGATAGCACATTTGTGAATGCTGGAACCGGGAGCCTGAGTCCTGATCCCCAAAGTCGTGGGGAAAAAGTGTTTAGTACCTAGGAAATGATGAAAATATGACCTATAATTCCTAGTGACTAAATCAGTGTCCCATCTCCCTTATGACTCTATATTCAATTTCTATTTTGTTTATAATTACAATTCTAATAGAATAAATGAATAGTTTAATAGCAATCAGCAGAATTATAATTTGCATATTTTAACCAGAGGAAACCCATTTAAGTCTCAATAATGAAACTTGTAGCTATGAAAACAATGATCACATCTAATTCTTCCTTTCATGAAAATGCATCTGCTCATGCAGATGCTTCATAATACTTGATAAGAAGAGGAAAACTGATGACTGATGACCTCAGGTGCCAGATGTGACTGGCTCTGTCTGTGTTTACACTTAACTTTAAGAACAGACACTGAAGGATGAATTTACTACAAGCAATGCAAAGGACATTTTTGGATCCTGAGAGAAGATTAGCCTTGAAATGCTAGCTTGATGTTCTCAAGCTTTCTGTTGCTGGTGTCTCTTATCAATACTAAGTATCAAAGGTCCCACTTTATGATCCCAGATGAAAAATAATGGAAGTTACTGTTGCCTTCTAATCTGATCATTTCTATTTCTATTACATCTGACCTTGTCTATTTGAATGAACTATCTAGGCAGTTTGGTTTCTGCTATCAATGCTATGGTCATGATTGTGAGATACATAACATAGTATTGTGTGAATCTGTTTTCTTTACAGGTGTCTTTGAAATACCCCATGGATCTTGGTTAGATCCTTTCTAACTAGTTCAGAATCTTCACTCTTCTGATAATTAACGATACCTCTTCATGACAATCAAAATAGATAAAACCAGGGAAACCTTGAGGGCAGGGGGATGATGATGGAATTGTTTGGTAAATGGAAAGATCTATAATTTAATATTGTCACTGAACTATAACATACAATTATGTTATTCTGTCCTTTTTTATTCTTTGGGTTTGTTTTTTTGTTGGTTTTGTTTGTTTGTTTGTTTGTTTTGTTTTGTTTTTTTAAGCTACCTTGTCATGCCATTTATGGGAACAGACTTGAGTAAGATAATGAAGCATGAGAAATTAACTGAAGACCGAATCCAGTTCCTGGTATATCAGATGTTGAAAGGCTTAAAGGTTTGTCACTTTTACTAGTATTTTGATTTCGCAATCTTTTTTCCTAGTAAATTATTATGGAGAGCTATAAATCCTTATCATTTGATTTACCTTGCCTTGTATAGTAAAAGTATAGCGGGTTTTTTTGTGATGAAAAATGTTGTCTGGGGATTCTTGTATGGTGGTTTTGTCTGTGGCTTTTTTCAAGCAGAAAGAAAAGATAGTCATACAAGATATATATAATACATTGTTCCAGGGTGGCCGTGGTTTCCTTACTTGAGTACACCAAAACATCCCTGCTCTCATTTTTAGTTGCCTTCTTCCTCAGTCATTGATTGTGGTGCTGCTTTGTCGTGCCTCTTCTTGTGACTAGTTGTAGAGCATAGACACTGAGGAGGAAGCCGCTGTTGACTGTTTAGGTCAAGTCCCCTTGACTTGATCCCTCAGCTGTATCGTCAGCTTCCAATTTCTCCAATTTAAAAATGTTTCAGTGACTTACCAATACTGGTCTGATATGCTGTTGCTAAGGCACTCTGCACCTAACTTGGTCCAAGTGTAGTATCTTTCTGTTCTCTTCTGAGGAGCATGTATGTTATATATGAATGTATACATCTGTGTATATGTATGGGATTTGGGGGTTGTGTGTGTGTATATATATATATTTATACCATAACTATAGCTATGGTATATATGTACCATTCATTTCTATCAACCTGTAGGTGTGGTATTTTGGGGTGAAATTCTGATCCTGAGAGGGACTCTGAGCTGCATTTACTCCTAGTGCTCATGCTCATTTTGGAAAGTGTTCAAGGAACACAGCAAGTGCTAGTTTGGTCCCTGTGTATTAAAAGTCCAGTTCTGCAAAGTACTAAAGATCATTGCTAAATTTAAATAAATAAATCATTGGGTTTACTTCTATATTGAAGTACCTTTCTGAGCCTGATGATT
This sequence comes from Todiramphus chloris collaris, assembly GCA_025345505.1. Lineage (NCBI taxonomy): Eukaryota > Metazoa > Chordata > Aves > Coraciiformes > Alcedinidae > Todiramphus > Todiramphus chloris. The sequence goes on along the minus strand of JANVCC010000010.1, from coordinate 20,720,345 downwards.
CTGATGTCTGAATGTTTTCTGTGAAACTGAAAAGTATGTGCCTTATTCTTAACATACATATAGAGAGTCTCTGAAGACTCAAAGTCTGGGACAGCTTTTACAAAGAGGAAGCACTGTGACAAAATGTGGTAGCTGAGAGGAGCACACACAAATCACTTACAAGCCCAAACTAACAGGTACCTGAATTAAACAGCTGTGAAGGATGTTAGAAGGGGGTCCACTGGAAAAAAATCACTTTTTAATGCCTTTTAACAGTCTCACTGAAATTGAAAAGGTCCTCTGGTGTAGTCCAACCCCCAAGCACAAAGCAGGGTCAAACTGAGCAGGCTGCTCAGGAGCTTGTGCACTTGGGTTTTAAGTATCTCCAAGGATGGCGACTCCGCAGGCTTTATGGGCATTATGTTCCAGGGTTCAGTCTCCCTTACAGTGAAATAAGTTTTTCTCATGTTTAAATGTGAATTCCTGTGTTTCAGTTTTTGCCCATTGCCTCCTTTCCTTTCAGCAGGGAACTACTTAGAAGTTCTGGTTCTGTCTTCTTCACTGCATCCATCAAGTATTTATGCACAGATAAGGAATCCTGACTGTCTCAGTTTCTCCTCTTATAGCAGATGCTCCAGTCCCATAACTGTCTACATGGAGCTTTACCAGATTTGCTTCAGTGTCTCCCCTCTAGAAGCTGGACACAGTTATATTTTGTTGTTGAGTCCTACATTATTAATTTCTCTTTGACCTAGCTTGGATTTCGTGTACTTTGTTCAGTAGATTTTCACTCACACAGCATTTTGCATATTCTAAGTAATTAATCCTGTTATTCTATAGTTATGTATTTAAGTGCTGTAATTCCCATTTTACAAATGCAGAAACTAAAGCCAGGTTTGGGGAAATTGGCTTTATTTAAACAAGAGGGAATTCACCTCTGAGCTGAGCTTTGAACGTGGAGTTACTATTTCAGTTTTGTAGTTAGTTGCCTAATTACAAAGCCATGTCCTAATAAGTGTTTTCTCAAGGACCAAATAAGTGGAGCAATCTGTGTCATTGCAGGTAACTGTCTAAGAAACAGGTTTCCAGCAGAGGCATTTTATTCACCAGAGACAAATAACATCATTTGGACTAATTTTACAGGCAAGCAATATATGAACTGTAAAAAAAAAAAAAATAGCTTGAGTACAGTGGAAAGGATGAATAATTGATTTAATTCTGGTGAAATGGCCTAGAAACATTTTGGTCCTAGTGGCCTAGATTATATCACAGAGAGCAACAGTGTGGAGTTTGCGGGCCTCGAAGGTTCACACTGAAGTCTGTTGGATCAGCAAATGTGGAGGACAAGTGGAGCAACTGTGCCTGGTTGATATACATCTGAAAAAAAACACAGCAGGAATTAAAGAGGATGTATTGGATTTTTTTTGTCAAGGTTTGGTAGTGGGGTGCTGCAGGGGTGGCTTCTGTGAGAAGACATCAGGAGCTACCCCCATTTTGTGCACAGCCAGTTCCAGCTGGCTCCAAGATGGACCTGCTGCTGCCTAAACCTGAGCAGTGTTTGTGGCACCTCTGTGATAACAGATTTAAGGAAGGGGTAAAAATGCTGTGCAGCAGCTGTGAGAAAGGAGTGGGAAAATATGAGAAACAACCCTGCAGACACTAAGTCAGTGGGGAAGGAGAAGGGCAGAGGTGCTCCAGGTGCCAGAGCAGATTCCCTTGCAGCTCATGGAGAAGACCATGGTGATGCAGGTTGCTCCTCCCTTTAACCCATGGAGGACCATGTCAGAGCAGATGTCCACACTGCAGCCTATGGAGAACCCCATGCTAGAGCACATGGATGTGCCCTGAAGGAAGCTGCAGCCCATGCAGACCCCATGCTGGAGCAGGCTCCTGGCAGGTTTTGTGGCAAGACCTGTGGCCCACAGGGGACCCACATTGGTGCGGTCTGTTCCTGAAGGACTACATCCCTCAGAAAGGACCCATGCTGGAGCAGTTCATGAAGGACTGTCTCCTGTGAGAGGGACCTCACGCTGGAGCAAGGGAAGAGCATGGGGAGGAAAGAACAGCAGAGAGAGAGCATGTAATGAACTGACCACAGTCCCCACCCTCTGCACAGCTCAGCACAGGCAAGGTAGAAGAGTCAGGTGTGAAGTTGAGCCTGGGAGGAAGGGAAGGTGGTTTTAGTTTTGGTTTGTGTTTTGAACTATCCTATTATCCTATTAATTGTCAATAAATTAAATTAATCTTCCCCAAGTCAAGTCTGTTTTGCCTGTGATGATAACTGGTAAGGGGTTTCCCTGTCCTTGTCTCAACCCATGAGCTTTTCCATTGTATTTTCTCCTCCCTGCCCTGCTGAGGAAGGGGAATGAGAAAGCAGCTCAGTGGGAACCTGGTGACCAGCCAAGGTCAACCCACCACGGAGGAAAAGAGCAGGAAGTTTTTGATGTAAGCTTCTATTCCCAGGTGTTTATAAAAATGAGGGAAGTACTCATTCTAGGTACAAGGCAACCAGCAGAGATGCTGGTTAATTGTAAACTGTTATCTCTGGTCTCTGTAACTGTATTAGATCTTGCATAAGGGTTGTTCACATGAATATTTTGTCTCTTTCCCCACTTTTTTGAAGAGCACAACTGCACTTCCTTCAAAATTACTGGCAGGAAATAAGACATTATTCAGCTACTGGACTCTGATGTTTTATTATTTCCTGTTGCATGGCAAACATTTGAGAAGTCTTTACTATATCTGCTCCATTAAATTTTGGATTCTTCTTGAACCAATTGTCTAGCCACAATACTATACCTAGTTGGAAATATCTTTAAGAAATAGGAGTGGTCCAGTGCTTGAGGAACATTTTGGCAGCACTGTCCCTTAAGCTGAAAGCAGTACTGCTGGCACGCAGAGAAAAAAGAAAATTGGTCAATAATTTGATTCCTCTTTTACAAATATTGGTAAGTTATTTAAGAAAATGTCTGCCAAGTTTCACATGAAAATCCTATACTTTTTGAAAGTCTACTGTATCTGGATTAAAAGCAGCCCATCTGTGTTTACTTAGCTTGCTTTTTTGGCAGGGCAGAGGGACAAAGCACACACTTACCTAGTGCTCAGTTGAGGTGTTATAAGGGAAAAATACTTGCAACACCTGGGAAGGAGGAATATGCCACTCTGTAGATCTTTGCTGTAAAACTCTTTCAGCTTCTCAAGCTTAGCCTCTCATTTTTATAATGTGTATTACTTTTTTTTTCCAGTTTTAACTGTAATGGACTCTATTTAGATGTGGTTTTTGGGTGTTCAATGTCACCTGAAATATGCATTTGTCCTTCGTACAAAGTATGTAAGCATTTTATGGTATTTGGATTTATGTCTAATCAAAGGCAAGAAGGCTGTTCATCATTTTTATCACATTGCATACTTCTATTGTAACAACCTATTTGCATGGGACAGTTAAATGCACATAGAAAAAACTGTATGAGAGATGTGAAGAGATAAGAGAGATTTTTGTTAAGTCCTCAAGTTCCTTGCAGGCTTTGTTTCTACGTTCTACCTGTAGACTGGTTCTGAATTGGTTGTATACCAAAATTCTCTACAGACTTGATTTAAAAAATACATATAAACGGAGATCAATAGAAAGTTCATGCTGAGTTCAGGATGACTTGTATCAAGCCCTCAGGTCTGTAGGTCTACAGAGTCCTTATTTGTTAGATGCTGTTGTTGCCATTTTGCTGTCTTCTTTCTATAGAGAATGAAATATTCATTTATTTTCTCTGGTGAGGCTTATAATTTATTAGAATTTAACTTCATCTGTGATAGGAAAAAACAATGTGATTTCACACCACTTAAAAACAATTATGTGCTTCTTCTTTCTCTGTTTCCTAGTCAGGCCTTAGTCTGGCATTAGATTTTATTTAAGTATGAGCTTGCAACATGGAAAAGCTTCCATCATTTTTTTATTTGACAGAAAAGCTGTATATTGTCAAAGAGTACAGAAGGCAAGTCAAACTTAAACATCTTTATGTAGGTGGAGAAGGGCTGGAGCTTCCAGTGCTTTCAGTCTTGGGTTCCTCTTCTGCAGGAGCACCCAGCTGAGTTCCTGTTTGTAGAGGTCTGGGGAGGTGGGTGACAGGCCTGTTTATTTTACAGTATTTGGGCATGGAGGGATAGCTCTTGGGCCATACAAACACCTGTTCAATCTTCTTTTGCCATACTCATGATAACATCTACCTGCTCTTGTTCTCTCTGTCATCTCTATTTACTGTCTTTTGTTCGTGGCTTTGTTGTTCTTTCTGCTTCTCTGCTTTCCCTTCCCCTTCTCACACATTTCCTCTTCAGTTTTTCCTTCCCTGCCAAATCACTCCTCATTTTCATTTTGTGTGTGCCTAGAATACTTTCTCCTGAGTCTTTTCTAATTCCCTTTTGGTTAGCTTTTTATTTTGTGTAGAGATTGCATATACAGACAAGAATGCTTAGAATTTAGACAACTGTTGGATAGCTTTCATGCACAATCTGAAGCTTGCATTCAAGAATTTATGCATGCTACCAAAAATTGTCTTTAGGATAGTGCACAGAGCTCCCCTGCTCCAAGGCACTTTGCTTACGTTAACTGGGTTCAAGAATCAAACATTGTTCAGGTGAATGGTAATCATAGAATCAGATAATGGTTTGGCAAAACTTTGCCTAATCACAGAATACTAGAATACCTTTGGGAATAGTATGTCTGCTCTGGTCTGGATGTTATTGCCATGTTAAGAGTGAAAAATGTGTCAATAAGTGGATAATTTAGTGAGGAGAATCAGTGAGAATAGGATCCCGTTTCAGAAGGTTGTTGAACTGAAATGGAAAATTTTCTGAACAAAAACTGGCATAGTTCCAGCGCTGCTACCTGCCAGGAGATAATAAAGTGCAGATAAAAAAATACAGCTATTGTTAAAGAAACAGTGCAGGACACCACCAGTATTTCAGCTTACAGAAAGGCTGATGTGTACATTAGCACCAGGAATAAGTGCTGTTTTGTATAATTTCACTACTGTTGTATTAAGAGGAGTGTTTAGAAAATACAGCAGTTCTCCCAAAAATGTTAACGTTATTTTGGTGCTGTGAACACTCATAAAAGTTTCAGTGGGGTGAGAACAGCAGCAAAACTATGCTCTTCCCCCCAAACAGGTGAGATTAACTAAAACTCTGAAGTGTGCAGTCCTTTTAATTTCTGTTTCTACATACCACATTCTTAGGTGCAAAAATTCCTGCATCTGCCAGTTATATCCTTACTGTGTACAGTCACACCAGCAAAAATAGCCTTTAGAATATTTTAAGCATCTGCTCTAGTAAATCAAAAGGCTTCAGAAAGAAGATTTTGAAGTGGTTTAGAATGCAAGTAGTCTTTGTGATATCCTTGATCAAGACAGCTGTTGGCAGGAGACATCATCCTTTTCTTCATTTATTGCAAGTCTTAACTACTTGCTGGTATATTTCATTTAAAAAACGAAACAACAGAAACAAACAAAAAAGCACACACACCAAAAAAAAAAAAACCCAACAAAAAACCACAAACCAACATATATATCCTCTCTGGTCTCTACGAACAAAGGACAAACTTCCTCCTTCTGTGTCTGTTCCCTCCCATCCTCATCCCCTCCATCTACATCCATGACAAAACAGCTTTTCCTAGTTCTTCATTTGCTGTAGTGGTTTTACAGCCTTATGTTCCGGGGAACAGCCCTGCACCCTCAGCCCCTCGTGTCTGCCCCAGGATATCCTGTGAAGCTCTTTCACATTTCCTATGGGTGATGTTAAACTTTGCTTAATCTGCAAGTAAATGCAGCAGGACCCGATGTGCTGCAAGGTCTGCATGGACTCGGGCAGAAAGGCAGCAGCGCGCCCATGCAGCAGCAAAGCCCTACCACAATCTAGGCTAGATTGGTAAAGTTTTCAGGACAGGGTTAAGGAAAGTGATTTTTTTTCCCTCTTTTCAGAACCTACAGGACCACATCTGTCACACACTGTGCAGTGTACGAGAGGAAAAAGTAAATGTCAGAGATTTTGTTTCTGTTCAGTCACTGCTTTAAAAACTTGGTGCCTTAAATCCAGATTTGTGCTGCTTAGGTTGTATGGATTTTGTTTAAACCTGTCTGAAATGCACACTGGAGTTTTCTTTTCCTTGGTCCCCTCATCAAGTGGACTATGAGAATCCTTTTACAGAGGGACTGTTGCATTTGCAAGGTTAATTGCTCATCTTCATGGCTGCTGGGGAAGAAGGAAATGGTTGCTGGGGATGGAGCAGAGGCTGGGGCTGGTTGGCAGTTACTCTGCAAAGTTCAGTGCTTCAGTGCACCTCTGTGATGCCATTCAGACTGCCCCTGGTTGGTTTTAACTAGCTCTGACAACTGGTAACTCTTTTCCTGGTTATTGTCCCATTCTTTGGGGGCAATAAAATGAAAATTCTCCAGGTGAAGCTGGTGGGATTTGCATCTTATCTGTCTTTTCTGGGGACTGTTTTAAAAAAGTCTTTATTGTGCTTGTGTTTCTCAGTGTCAGTAGCATGAGCTGCCATCAGTAGTTTGGTCTATGGAGTTTTCAGATCAGTTCCTCACAGTTGAACAATACTAGCATGTCGCAGGCTGCTCTTGGAAATCTTGTTCACCGTTCAGGACAACTTTCTGCATTTCAATCCTTGCAAAAGAGGTGCCATGTCTCATCTACTTACTAGAGGCTCCCTTTATTGCCTGTAATGAAAACAAGTCTCTTCCAGGCCATCATTCAGCTGGTGAGAGGAACTGTTTACCTCAGTGGAGAGCATTTGGTGACAGTCACAGTTGCAGGCATCTGTATTTGGTCAGATGACTTCCCCAGATAACTAGTCCTAGGTGTCCAATTTGTAGGTTTGACTTTTGTGAGCCCTCAAATAGGTCACTGGAAGGGTGATGAAAATGTTTAGGTAAAGGAGAATGTTTTGTGACATGACCTCTCCGTGCTTCATTGAGGAAGTAGTGAAGCATGAAGCAAGACTTCTCAGCTAAGACCTTGACTGGCCTTCATATTGGTCTTGAATGATCTCTTAAAACCCAGGGCTGCTGAAGCATATGAATCTAAACCATGGCAGCACACCAGAGGAGTCTATTGTAAGAGAGTATTTCTCATATATAAAATAACAGGATTTATTTTGATAGATATCTACCAACATAAAAAAAAAATTAACTGGAAATGGGATTTTATGTATGGGAAGTATTAGATAAAACTATGTGAACTGTGGCAGTACTCAAACTGATTTAGTTTCTTCTCATTATTGGGGAAGGGCAGAATGCTAGTGTAATTATCTGAATGTTAAAAATATAACTAAAAGATATTCTGTGTAACAAATAAACATTTTCTAATTTCAGATTATTTTAGCACCATGGAAGAACATTTTCTTCCCTGCCCGAGGCAACTTTTTAAAGTCAGAACCTCATTAACAAAAAATACTTTCTGTTTTTACAGTATATTCACTCATCAGGCATAATTCACAGGGTAAGTGGAAACAACAGCAAAGATGTTTATATTTTGATAATGTGAGTGGTGGTTGCGTATAAGTATGTTCATAAATATGCCTGATATTTTGGTTATGGTTTCTCAGTTTGATGATGCCTTTGGTTTTTACTTCACCAGGAACAAAAGTTGGTATGGCTACATCTGTGTAAGTTGGGCACTCAGGTTGCACTGAAGAGAGCTTAGATTTGGATTTCTTAAATTACTTTGTGAAGTTGAGTTTTAAGTCCTCACAGGAGCAAATAATATCTAAATTGAGATGGAGACAAGGCTTTTCTTGTTGTTTGTTTTGTGGTGTTTTTTTAAATGAAGATTAAACTTGTAAAAACCGTGTTTGTTGTTTGAAGATCATCTTAATGTTCAAAGTTGGGGGTGGAGGGAAACTGGAAAAATAGTCTGAAGTCTTAGATCCTTGAAAACTGCATTTTTTTTCTGTGAGAAATTAAGCATCTGATTCTTTTTGCATCCCCTGCTGTGTCTAAAGCCCACTTAAAATCACTTTTCACTGTGAAGAAGGAGTTCTGAAAGATGCCTTTATGGTACCAAGGAGCATAACTTCCTCCAAAACTGCATCAGGTCTGTAGGAACTGGCCTTTTGTAACAGAACATCAGGAGCACCACAGCTAGTGCACATTGTATAGTAGCTTTAAGCTGGCCATGTAAACTACACAAAGTGCCAAAACAATGTAATAAATCGATATGTTATTTCTACAGCTGCTGCGATCGTGGTCTAAATTTACAGTTGCTTAGACTTTTTCTAAGCTCCCTCTTGAGTTTCTTGGTTTCATTACAGTCCTTTGCACCAATTTGTTTCTCTACAGTGCTCCTCTGATCTTAAAACATATTCATATAAAACAGGTGGATGTCTGTTAAAAAGTTCAAAGGGAAGGTTCTTCTAAATGTTTTTTTGCTAAAGTGTGTCAAACAAAGGTTTGAAAAAGCTGAAGGAAAATTTATTTCTAATTTTTTCTTTCTCTTTATAACTGTGAATGCTCAAGAGTCACTGATGTTGCAAAATCTTCTCAATTGTTGCCAGTTCTCTTCCCTTTGCTGCTAAACTTGGAAGTACAACTTTTGAAGATCATTAGAAGTCTCTCCAGTAGTTAAAGAGGCTTAAGGGAATTTTTTACTTTCATGTTGCAGTCTCCATTCAATTGACTTTGTTAGGAAATCGATTTTCCCACAGCAGAGAGGATAGGCTTTTATATAAAAATCTTGATTCCTTCAATACTCCTTCTAAGTCTACCAGTGTATGCAACCTTTTTAAAGTATATTTTGATATGCAGTATGTACAGTCCAGAAATATGTATCTGTGAATCCTTAACTTGGTGGTGTTAGTATTCAATGCAACAAATGCATGTCCAAGCCCCACTCACACTAAGATGAGTTCCTTCACTGGCAAGTGTTTTCCTGACTTCTAGAAGACAAAACGTTGATTTGTCTGGTGGGGAAAACATGCTGGAAAAAAAGAAACATATGCAAGTTTGTGTCTTTGTTTCCATAATTTGTTATATTTAATTTTCTGGTTTAGATTTATGATATTGTTTTACCTGTTGCTATTCTAAATAGTTGTATAAAAAGCATTAAACATAAATGAAAGAAAGAAAGTGTGTTTTATTGTGCTTGCTGTCCAATAAGTGAGTATCATCCATTTCAAATCTGATTGCAGGATCTAAAGCCTGGAAACTTGGCAGTAAATGAAGACTGTGAATTGAAGGTAGGATATGTTTATTGGAAAAAAACAGTCAGATCTATTAGAAATACACCACAAAGGACAAGGAGTGCAACGATTGTAAACGTGCTGGCTGGTTTCAGTGATGGGCCAGGCTTTCAGCCCATGGGCTTTGAGGACTCCTGGAGAAAGAGGGGAATGCTGGAAAATGAAATGGAAGAGAATCAGATGTGATACTTGTATCAACTGCAAAAACCTTTTTAGCATACAACATGTAAAGTATATACTTGTATGTAGCTGTTGTGATACAAACTGTTGCTCTTGAGACTGACCTGAATGTTCTCCTGGCTTGTAGGTGGCCAAATGGTGGGTCCCAAGGGGACTAGGAAAAAAAAGAGACTCCAGAAAAAAAACTTGTACATGTTTCTCTTCCCCACCCCTTCTGTTAAATTTTGAGATGCAGCCCAGGTCTAAGACATTCTTCCATGTGTCAAGGTTCAAGACACCATAATATGATCACAGTATATCCTTATTTAACACAATTTACTGTTCTGTTATGTTGAACGTTTTTAAGCTTTTAGATAAAGTGAGGCAATAATTCTGTATCAGAAGACAATTTTGAGAAATTTCAAGGAGGAAATGTAGCATTAAGCTTTATTTTTTATTTCTTGACTCTCAGAGCAAAATTATGATGTACCTGTTTGTATAATAAGCTCTGATATTGTACAGAGAAGAAAAGTGCAAATTTGCAATTAGGAAATACTGGTTGTCAAAAGGCAACTCTGATCTATGAACAGAAAGCAAACTATAAGAAGTTGAGAAGTGTGCATAAAAACATCAAGGTGAGGATTTAACTGGGAACTCTCTTACACTGGAGGAATCAAACTGACTTCCCCTGCATGCATACGTTCGGGTGCAGTGGGCAGGACATGACCCTGCTTTGAGAGCACACTTTCAAAGTCAGTTTATGTGGGCACAGAACCACACCGTTCAACCCTTTTAACCCCATATCTGTGCCCTTGAAAGGTGCCTTCTGTTCCTTGAAAGGTAATTAATAAACAATTAATGTTATTTTTCACAATGAGTTCCCAGTCTGCCTTGTCTGATGCTCTCCACTGCTACACAGGAATCTGAAAAGTGACCATGAAGGGTGCATGAGGGGAAATCACTGACTTCTCTGCAGTCTCAAAGTTACAAGTTATTTTCATACTGAAAGCAAGTTAGGAAGATTAAATTTGCTAAGTAGAAGAGGATCTTAGCCTTAAGGAGCTGAGAGGAATTTGCTCTTTTGTAATTCCTGCATTATAAAAAGAATTTTCAAACTTGACATTGCTTTGGAGGTTCCAGATGAGAAGTTGAAGATTGGAGTATGAGAATAATAGTTTCATGTGAGAATTGTTGTTGAAGTGGTACCATGTTAATATTAAGCATTAGCAGGATACATGTGTTCCTGCACCTAATGCATATGTAAATGAAAGGAAATCCTGAAGTTAATACATAATGCACAAAAATTCTTGCTGTCATTTTCTGCTTTTACAAAAATAAAATCCCAAATTAGATTTTAGCTGTTTCCAGCTCCAAGTGTCACAAGTATGGAAAATGCCTAAAAAGCTGTTGTGTAAAAATTCCTTTTTTCTTTCACTCTACTCCTGTGCTACTGGTAAAAACATAATGTGTGCTGTGTAGAATACATTTGAAATCTGTATACAGAAGTGTATTTCACTATTGCAAATATTTTGGGTCCAGTAAGACTTCAGTACCCAAAGAATTGGCCGTAGTCAAGTGCATTTTATTGGTAAGAAGATAAATCTCTCCCTTAGCATCCTATTCCTGTTTTTAAATTGATAGATAATTGGCAGTTATAGGGAAAACATGGAAATGGTGTTTTAAGTATGGCAATAAAGATAAGCCATAACATTTTATACTCTTGATCTATGAATGAAATTATAATTTTCCTGTTAGTGCCAGGGAACGATGAAACTATCCTGAAATATTTTTAAATGTTGCCAGGGAATGATAAAACTATCCTGACATATTTTTAAATGTTTAATTAGAGAGAGCATTTCAAAAACATCACTCTTGGTGTAGTGATGCACAGATGGTCCTAGCAAAAACTTCTGCCCTGGCAATATACAGGAAGCCTGATACACATGGAAACTAGTGGCTGTTCATGCAAAGCTACATATTCAACTGTCTGTGGATGACGATGATGATTTATCTTGCGTAGACTTTACTTACCCAAGCCCTCTGCTTCTTGTTAGAAGCATGAACCTCCTGATAAATACTGACTCACTCTAGGAGTGTAATTTTCTTGCTGCTGGCTGCATCTTTGACACCGTATTTGATGGTCCATGCGGGTGGGCCTTATTAGGCTGATTCTTTAGAAGCTGTCAAAAGGCTGTAATGTTAATTTTTAATCTTTCTGCTGTACACATTATCTAGAGATAAATATCTGAGAGTCTTAAAAACAAGCTGAATTGTGCGTGATCCTTTAAAAAAGTTTCATTGACCTTGTGTTGCTCACAGAGGGTTGTTCTGTAACTGATACAGGAGGTTAGAGAAAACTCAGTGGGCCTAAATAGCGGTAATTCTCAATTCTTTTTGCAGATTTTCGATGTGACCTAGAGGAAGCCTTCCATTGTATGAGTTGCTCATAAAATAGAAACAATGATACCTCCTTACTTCAGAACATTATTGGAACATGCTCTTGAATAATTGTGCCATCTGGGATATGAGAGCAAGATACAGTCTAAGATGGGTGCTGTTCTTTTAGCCCTAGTGTGATGTGAGGGTGATTCCATGACCAAGGAATTTTTTGCATTGTATGTGACCAGTACCTTTTTTATTTAATAATTAAGAATTTATTTTTTATTTGCTAGCATTACAGCTTGTAGTGTTGCTATAGCAGTATCTAACTTGTAAAAAAGAAAAAGACATTTAAAAGTCCTTGCTACTTCTGTCTTGATTTCAAAAGTCATAGAATCATAGAATGGTAGGGGTTGGAAGGGATCTCTGGAGATCATCGAGTCCAATCCCTCTGCCAGTGCAGGAACACCTAGGGCAGGCCACACAGGAACACATCCAGGTGGGTCTTGAAAGTCTCTAAAGGAGACTCCACAACCTCTCTGGGCGCCTGTTCCAGTGCTCTGTTGCTCTCACAGTGAAGAATGTTTTTCTCATGTTGAGGTGGAACTTCCTATGTTTCACCTTGCTGACATTACCTCTTGTCCTACCATAGGGCACAACTGAAAGGAGACTGACCCCTTCTACTTGGCACCCACCCTTCAGATATTTGTAAACTTGAATAAGAACCCCTCTCAGTCTTCTCTTTTCCAAGCCAAACAATCCCAGGGCTCTCAGCCTTTCCTTGTCAGAGAGATGTTCCAGTCCCTTCATCATCTTTGCAGCTCTCTGTTGGACTCTCTCTAGTATTTTCCTGTCTCTCTTGAACTGGGAAGACCAGAACTGGACACAATACTCCAGATGTGGTCTCACTAGTGCAGTGTAGAGAAGGAGAACCTCCCTTGACCTGATGGACACAATTTTCTTAATGCACCCCAAGATACCATTGGCCTTCTTGTCCACAAGGGCACATTGCTGTTTCATGTATAACTTACTGTCCACCAGGACTCCCAGGTCCTTCTCCATGGAGCTGCTTTCCAGCAGGTCAACACTTAACTTGTACTGGTGCATGGTGTTGTTCCTCCCCAGGTGTAGGATTCTACACTTATCCTTGTTGAATTTCATTTGGTAGCCCTTTGCCCAGCTCTCCAGTCTGTCCAGATCTTACTGAATGGCAGCAGAGCTTTCTGGTGTATCAGCCACTTCTTCTGGTTTTGTATCATCAGCAAACTTACTGAAGATGCACTCCATCCCTTCATCCAGGTCATTCATGAAGATGTTGAATAAGACTGGACCCAGAACTGACCCTGGGGCACACCACTACTTACAGGTCTCCAGCTGGACTCTGCACCACTGATCACAACCCTCTGAGCTCTATTGTTCAGCCAGTTCTCAACCCATCTCACTGCCCGCTCTTCTAACCCACACTCCTGAGCTCACCCACAAAGATGTTATGGGAGACAGTGTCAAAAGCCTTGCTGAAGTCAAAGTAGACAAAAAAAATGAGAACAAGCAGTGAGAAAAAGATGCAAAAATAAACCAATCTCTGCAGATTTCTCCAATTCTTTTATTTTACACATTTGTAAAGTCTCTAAGAAATAGTTAACTAGCTGTCTGATCAGGATGTTCTTTGTGCTTCCACTACAGATTCTGGATTTTGGATTGGCAAGGCATACAGACAGCGAGATGACCGGTTATGTGGTTACAAGGTGGTACAGAGCCCCAGAGGTCATACTTAACTGGATGCATTATACACAAACAGGTCAGCATCTCTTCAGAAAAGTACTAACAGAGCTGAAGCATTCGCTGTATTAGGCAATATACAAGCAAGTCTTTGCTTCTGAAGTGAATGAGAAATTGGAGGTGGAAATGAAAATATAATTATGAAAAACTTTCTTGCAGATCAATTGCAGGGAATCTTTTGGTGGCTGTAAGTTTGGGGGCTTTTTTTATGAGTGACAGAAAGTGCCAAGGTGGTTAGAAAAAAGTGATATAAATATATAAAGACGTGACAGTTTAGGCTGTGTTCTTATGTTCTGCACTTTCATCTTTCTGCAAAGATGTGCTGACTGAAATTTGAACAGACAGAGGGAATTCAAGTAATGCTGGGATAACTATGGAAGTTTCTGAAAGCATTGAAAATTTACTTCCCCCATGCACCTGCCTGTTACTGAGAATCTGATTCTGTATATTATCAGATTACATCCAGTTTACTACTTAGAAAGGTTTGTTGTTTTACAGACAACATTCACCATACTTGGCAAGGCACTCATGTATTTTGAAACAGGCTATAAAGGTAGATTTTGCACTTCTTTAACATATGTTCTAAATTAAAATTTATGTACATTTAAAGGGACAAGTATTCAGCAATTTAATGCGACTATTTTTTTTTTCTTAGTTGACATCTGGTCTGTGGGCTGTATAATGGCTGAGATGATAACAGGGAGGCCTCTGTTCAAAGGAAATGATCGTATCCTTCCATGAATTTATGATGTGAATTTATGGCATGAATTTACTTAGGAAAATGAGGAGATTCTTGTGTGATACAGTAGGTCTGTTCAAAAACTGATGGGCATAAATTGAAATGAATAGTAAAATGGCTTGCACCTTTTAAGTTTGTTTATTTGATATTTGTACCACTTTTGCACATCTGCCAATTAAAACTTGTATTACTAAACATTTTCAGTAGAGAAAGAAAGGTTATCTTTGAATCACATCACAAATCATCAGGTAAAAGGTTCTGTGGTGATAGAAAAGGCATATTTTGATTTTTTTAGTAATAGAATCCACCGTTCCAGAATGTGCACAGAGGATTCTGCTGTAGTACATGGACTTACGTGCCCATGCTTGTCCATTTCATGCTTTTTGAGACTTTTATCAAAGCATATTATGAAAGGAACATCTAGTAAAATGTTTTAGATTTACAGAAAACATCTAGTCCTATCATTTCATTGCTAAGGAATTTAGAAAATCATTGAGATTTTAAGTACACATTAGTTCTTAACAAGAAAATATTAAAACACCTGCCAAAGAACAGCTGTTGACTAACGCGTAACATTCTCAGCTAATGCAAACTTTGAGCATTCGGGTACATAAATAAGAAAATGTATGAGTCATCATTTTCAAGTTGCACTGTATGAGTGGAAAAACTAGTATTTTAGTCATACTGGGGTTTTGAGATTTCAGAACGGTTGGCTGAAGTTCTGCGTCCTGTGTTATGAAGGAAATTACTCCAGCGTAATAGTTCTTGCTGGCCTTTGAGTATATGAATCAGTATTACCTGTTGTCAGGGAAATGCAGCTGTGGGTTCAGCTCTGAGTAGGTGAAAGAGACAACGGCTAACCTAAAGGATTTTTGGTTTAGTATTATGAAGATGTTATCCTGCAGACTTGGTATGGGATTTTCTTTTCTTTTCTTTCTTTTCCTTCTCTTTTCTTTCTTTTCCTTCTCTTCTCTTCTCTTCTCTTCTCTTCTCTTCTCTTCTCTTCTCT
>JANVCC010000010.1:20555567-20705056 GCA_025345505.1 Todiramphus chloris collaris | reverse complement strand
TCTCTTCTCTTCTCTTCTCTTCTCTTCTCTTCTCTTCTCTTCTCTTCCTATCACCCACCATTGCCTTTTTCCACAGAGGTTGGTGGAATCCTCATGTGCCCTGAACTCTGATCTAGCTTCTAGCTTCTCACCTGCTGTTCTTACCAGAGTAGCAAACAATTCATAGGGCTATTCTCTGCAGCATTAGCCTTCTGTAAATATGGTGTTTCTTCTTTGAAACAGCTAATATTGTTGCTGATTAATCTGTGCTGGTTTAGGGCACAGAAGATGAAGGAGTGTTCTGATGCCTCACCTCAGTGTCTCCAACATCTCAGCATCCAGAATCAAGCTAAAATGAAATGAGGAGCAAAGGGATTAATTTTCTTTTCCTCTTGAGGTTTCTCAGTGTGGAGCAGAACTAACACATACTAAGACATACTTGATGTTCCCAGTGACTTTTTGTGCCTCCATATCACCCAAGTATTGGATAGGCCAGGGCAATGCATTGCAACACATGTGTTGATTGTTCAGATAATCCAATACTTTTGGACTGATTTTGACCAAAAGTATCAAGGAGGCCTGATGATGTTTGAGGAGTTTGAAGATGTTTCAGTTATGTGTTCCAAAGTTATAGGATATTTTATTTCAGGTGCTTTCAGCCCTTTGCAAGAAAAATGGAGAACTTTCATCTCATGTTTTATAAATCCTCTGTTCAGTCATTGCATTGTGATTTTTGCTTTATTTTCCAATAGCAAAGAAATGCACAAGTTTTTCAAGGTGCTTAATTTTCTTGTGGTGAAAGACTCTGTTCCTTATTTCTGGTATTCAGATTTGGACCAACTCACAGAAATAATGAAAATAACAGGTACACCAACTCAAGACTTTGTTCAAAAACTGCACAGTCAAGATGTGAGTATTCTGCTTTGTCAGTTGGTTTTACATGTCTTAATTTTTCTTAAGCCATGGTCAGTTCTTATCTTAGCTGGCTAATACATATTGACTACCGAAATGAGCCCTGATGGTACATTTCTGCCATGAAGTGCATACCCAGAATAGCTACTGGAGATTATTAAGGGTTGGGGGGTAAGTGGGGCCAGAAAATGATCAGAACACTTGAAAAATCTGTATATTTAAATACGTCAAAGTTTCCAGTGTGTATCACATAAAGAGTTAAGCTTATGTCATTACTGCTTCTATTGGAAATGTACAGAAATGTGAACCTGTTCCAAAAACCCAGTTGTTTGTAAATGCCTCTGACTTTCTTTCCTATTCTTATGTGTATGTCCTTCTAGAATCCTTAAAGCATCTACCATAAAGAACCTAAAATTATTCATTAGACTAACTATAAAATTTAAATACTAATGAATAACTGTATAAGGTTCATTTCTAGAGATTCCTGTAAAATCACTGTAACATTCTTTCAAAGTATGCATACATATTTATTTTAATTAATATATTAAGTACGCAGCACTAATAATTAAAGCTTTACATTGTCATTTCTCCAAAAAACCCCCTTCCTTTCAACAAGAAGGTGAATATAATGAGACTTGATACAATGTGCTATCAAAGCATTGTTACCTATTAAACATATAGTTAATATTGTCACATTACAAAGGTGGTAAAGGTCTAATTTAATATCTGTGTTTCTTTTAAGGCAAAAAACTACATCAAAAGCCTTCCAAAAGTCCAGAAAAAAGATTTTGCATCCATCTTGAAATATGCGAATCCTTTGGGTAAGACAGTTTTTGTGGATGTGTACAATTTGTCTTGTTCTTGTGTTTGGAGGCAGCATCAATATCAGTCATGTGATAGGTTATGTGATGGTTCTTGTGCTTTTCTATCTCTTGCTTTGACTGTAGTGGATGTACTTTGCCATGTTTAGACCTTGCCAGGAATCAGATGCTTCTTAGAAGCATCAAAAAGAAATATTTTGTGTTTTAGGTTTTGATCCAGATTCTGCTTAATAGTTTTACTGGAGCAGCATTCTCATATTTTTCTCTGTATTGTATTTGAAATATAATTCTGAAAGCTCAATCTGATGTACAGTAGAAATGAAAGCAAATATAAAGCTGACATTTTAGTCATGGAATTAATACATCCTGAGAAACATCTATGCATTCC
The DNA here is from genome assembly GCA_025345505.1 of Todiramphus chloris collaris. Lineage (NCBI taxonomy): Eukaryota > Metazoa > Chordata > Aves > Coraciiformes > Alcedinidae > Todiramphus > Todiramphus chloris. The sequence continues at coordinate 20,702,956 of JANVCC010000010.1, read as the reverse complement.
TGAGAAGCACTGGCTTGGATTTGATAGATGTAAACAGCCAGAAGAGCATACCAAGTGTGCATAACTGTGACATGACCCAAGGCAGTCAGAGCTCTGTGATGGCTCTCCACAAACCTTATCCATTCCCTAATAACCTGAACACTCACAAATCCAGTTTTATTATAATATAAATTAGGATAATTGAATCTGATCAATTTAAGAAGTGAAAATTATATGTTCAGATACAATAAAAATAAACATAATTAAAAAGCAGCTCTTACCCTGACTGAATGGTTAATTCACTGACCTTCTCAGCTACAGCAAACTACACATTTCTTTTTAGGTTTTTAGGACGTTTCTCTCTATCACCTCTGTGGCCATCTGGCTGCTCCTTACATAGCAACTGTTCATGGTCTGGGAGAGAAGGTTGGAGAGAATCCATGTGGCAAGCAGGAGCTGCAGCATCCTGTGCCATGTTGCTGCCTCTTCTTCCTTTCAGTTGCTCCACCCAACATTCTTTCAGGATAGAAAAAAATAGAGAATAAACAAATCATCCATCAGATCTGCTTACACTAGCCCATTTTGACAGTCTAACAATGGACCTGGTCCAAAATTCACTGGAGAGGAACATACAAGACTTTTATGGATTGTTTTGGATGAGGTTAAAACCAGATAGCAGATAAACTCAGCACTAAGACTCTAAGCATGGAAAACTGACTTGTCTTAGTGAACTTCAAAGTGTACTTGGGCTTGGATTTGGTCACATAGAGAGCAATTCTCATTAGCTCTACACTCACCTGTTCATTCTGTTGCTGTCAGGTTGTATGTGGTGTCCCTTAGAACCACAACACAGTGGCAGTGATGAAAGACACACAGGAAAGCCCGAAGTGCAGTGATCCTGGAGCCAGAAGTTGAGAAGTCCTTAGCTGAGCTGATGTAGCTTTATTGCATACAGAAGCAAGGTAGCACCTCTGTATTGCATCAGGATTTTTACACATCTCGTCCTGCTCACCATGCTATTTTGTCATACAGATGGGCCCCACTGGCTGTAGGATGAACACCCAATGATTCTGATTTATAACTCTGTATATTTATTTGAAATATCTCCAGGGCAATGTGACTGTGTACACGCTGGAATCAGTGGTGCGATTTGAATACACTGTTTGTTTTCTGTGCAATAGCTGTAAACCTTTTGGAGAAGATGCTCGTGCTGGATGCAGAGAAACGAGTCACAGCAGCTGAGGCTTTGATGCATCCTTACTTTGAACCAGTTCACGATCCTGAGGAAGAAATTGAAGCTGAGAAATATGATGACACATTTGATAATATGGATCTTCCTCTAGATGAGTGGAAGCGTGAGTTTAGATTTGTGATGTTTTAAAAAATAACCAGAAAGAAACATTCAGAAATAGGAATATTCCCCTTTACAAATTATATTCTCTGCTTTTGATGGAACAGAGTAAACAGAAAGCATTAAGATAGAGAAACACTATTGATAAGCCAGTGTTCCTCATACCAAGTCCCCCTGGAACAATCCCCAAAGGTTTCTTCTCTGCCTACTAACAGAGTGTCTTGTCCTCCATTTCTCCTCCTCTTTCTCCTCCTTCTTCTCCTCCTTCTCCTTCATGTGTCTGTCCTTCCATCTCCTGCAACGTAAGAAAGAAACCCTTTCTGTAACATGTTCCTTCCAGTGGATAGAACAAGTCAACAGATTCCTCAGCCTTTGGCTCTGTAGGACTGCAACAGTTGCTGGCCTTAATTTTAAGTTAAGTTCTCTGAGGAAGAGAAAGTGTATCTATCTCAGCAGAGATTTAAGTCAGAATCTAGTTCATGTCTAAAGTCAGAGGTTTGTATTTTGGCTTTTAAGTGACGTCTTGACTTTTAAAGCTGATTTGCTCAGTAGCTTTTTCTGAGGATATTGCCATTATGCTGTGAAGTCACTGTTTGTATCCCTTTTGAAGCACCTGTAACATTTCAGTATTGGGCTACTTTCTGAAATCTGAAATGGTGAAAAAATGATCCTTGATTCCCTTACTTTTTGTACTCTTTCTCTGTATTTTTTTTCTGAAGAGATTTCTCATTTCTTGGCATATATTAGAGCTTAACCATGCTTAACCTTGCTCATGTCTGTGCAGCTTCTCTTCTGATTAGACCAGCAACACTATGCTTATTCTGTTGTTTTCCAGGCATTACATATAAAGAGATACTGAACTTCAATCCACCACAGACACTGGAGTCAAAAGAGACAGCGGTGTAATTGTATGACTCTGACTTCTCAGAACTTGAACAAAAACAGGGAAGTTGAAATGTTTGTGACATTTCAGGTGTATAAAACTTCTAGAAATAAACTGGATGTAATCTGTTTCATCTGCACTGTAAGAAAGAACAATGTGTTTTACTCTGCATGTGGAAGTTTGTGCCTTTGGGAGTAGCATTTCAAAACTATCCAGAAACTTATTCCTGCCTAGAATGATTTCCTTCTACAGAAAAGGATCTAGACTATGATAACCTGGGGAAATCCTCAGAAGAGCAAGTAGGACTAATTCTTCAACTCAGAGATTGGAAGTGTATAAGTTACAACCCCAAGCAAGATGAGACACAGAGTATGTCAGAAATGTGCTGTGACAGCTCTCCAAGGCCACTGAACTATCTTGAATGCAGGAAGTATTCATGTGACTTCCTCTGGAATATTTCACCTTGGTAGGATGCCTGGGTAGGCTGTTCAGCTTCTGCTACCTCAGCTAGTGCAGCAGATAGCGAAGACACAGCTCGAATGAATGCTTGTGTCCCCTGTACCACGCAAGGGGAGGAGAACCTGAGCTCCAGCCAGTTCTGACAGATCTGGGCAAGAGGCAAGAGCAGAGAAATGTCTATGTCCTAGATATTTTTCAAAGTAACCAGCACAGCAGGACAAGATTTCACAAATGCCGTAGGTAAACAGTCACTGGATGAACACTGACTGTCAAGGCATACAGTATCTTCCTCTAAATACAGTGCAGTCTCCTTATGTAGCAGACTAGGGATTGGGGATTTCCAAGGAGAAATTTTTAAGACTTTCTAAAATTTTGTAAACTTTGTAGTGTCCTAGGATTGAAGTGGTCACTGAGAAACTGCATCTTCTCAGAGGACGTACTGGTTAGAGAATCAGAGGTGCTGATTTTAGAAATAAAACTGCATGCATTATAGAATAAAATGAGGGTAAAAATGCTATGCTGCAGCTTTTCATAGGGAATACCTGCAACAGGCTGTTTTGTTCACAGTGTACAAAGCTGTTGGCTAGTGCAGAATAGCAACGATTCCCTTTTTTAGCCTTTTCAACTCTTCTAACTTGGGAAAACCCTCAGACCTTCTGTTGAGAGGTGCCTTACCAGAAGGAGTCTGCTTACTGATGGGATAGATTGGTTAGACACTTCATGAGTTCCTCTTATTGTCCTCTTACTGTATTTTCCTAGGTGCTTAGTTCATACTAATCTCTCAGAGGTAGGAAAAAGAAATTGGCAGATATCGAAGAATTTCTGTGTGAGATTTCTTGTCCTTGTTAAAGGTAATGTCTTTACAATTGACTATTGGCATGTGGATTATTCCAAATGCAATATGTCGTTTATTGCTACTATGTGAAACAGTTGTGAAGGAAGACATTTGATCTTGGCATGGAATAACTGTAAAAGAAATAAGAAATAGCTTGGGATTTTTTACTTTTATAACCTATTTAAACTAGAAGTTTAATCAAGGCACTGTTGTTCTGTTTCTTTCAATGAATGTTTAAGTTAAACACCTGTAAATACTAGCATTTGTTTAAAAATTGTTTGTGATGAGCATTGATTAGCTGAGACTGGCACCTAGGGTGACTAAATGGTAGCAGAAACCTTGAATTATTGATTTGTTTGACGAGTCACTAAAAAGTACAATTTCAGGAATGCAGAGAATGTAATTAGAAACAAAACATTTTTTCTGAGGAAGGCACACTTAATTAAGAGTCACGCCCCATTTTGCACTATTGGCATTCTGCTTGGAGAACATTTTTACATTAAATAGGAATTTTATGTTTTACAAAATAGGTGTTTTCTCTTAAAATTGGGCACTGTGGTCCTCTTAAAAGTCATGGGAGAAAAGTGCCTATTGGAATTAGTGGGCTTTATGAAGCCAGTCAATGGGAAATGGAAAATGTCAAAAACATCTATGAAAATGCTCCCTCTCTCTATTTTAAATGTAATTTTAACATCCTAAATTCTAGTAAATATCTGAAGTCCTGAGATAATGCAAATAGCTCAAACATTAGAAGGTAACGTGAGTTTTTCGAGATACTAGAGGAATATGAACTCTTAAAATAACTGAAGAGAAGACCTTGTTGCACGTGCCAGCAAAGGCAGAGGTGCTGCTGTGCTGTCTAGTCAGCAAACCATCTGTAAGGTAAAAATAACCAACGTGGAAAGTTTGTCACATCTTGTCAAGGTGTTTCTGCAAAGAGATTAAAATCTGCAGGAACAGCTCCAAACATCAGTAGAGATTATTAGTATAAATGGCTCATTAAAAGAAATGTGAGGTGAAAGCAGAAATATTTTGCATGGGAGGCAGCTGCTGCTTCAAAGGGAAAGACAACATTTCCTAAGTTTTTATTTGCTGTTTCTACTGGTGCTAAGCAACTCAGGAATGGGAACCCAATTTCTGTTTGCCTTAAAGAGAAATGTAAATATATTCTGCATGTACTTGAAATGTATTGTGACAAATAAAGGTCGCGGGTTTGTTTTTCACACAATAATGGTCTTATTTCCCCCATATGTATTCCCAAATGTATAATCACTCCTGAAAATAGTATTTTTGGTATAAGGAAACTGTATGAAACGTAATATTGTAGGTAAATTTCATGTGATATGAGCTGATGATGTAGTTTATTTTGGAAGTCAGTCAGACCACAGATGCTAACCTTTCTCCCCATTTTCCAACCTTCAAGTCAGCCACAGAGCTGATTTGATTGTACTCCTGCCACCTAATTATTTCTTACAGTATCTTGGGATTTACCAGACATCTCTGCTTTGTTCTGAAGGAGGGGATTTCAGTCCTTAAACACAGTTGCATTCCTCATCCTGATTTTAAAAGCCAAAGTCACATTGATGATCATTAAGCATATACATCTTTGAGTTGAACAGAGAATTCTGAACTGACAGAGTTCTAGCAGGATATATGAGACCTTTGCCCTGAAAACCCACATGCTCCCTGACTGGTTTAGAGCAAGACTGTCCCCTTAAGTATTAGTTTTCATTGCACTGAAGACTCATTGTTCCTGCTGAATTTTGCTAATATGTTATTGTGGGCCAGATGTGGCTCACTATTTCACTTGTTGATTATTTACTCTTTGGGGTTTTTTAAGGGATAAGACTGAGGTGAGCGCCAATATGTGTCCTGCAAAATGTGTTCAGAAGATCCACTTTGTTCTTGGTTCAGAATTATCAGGCATATGAGCTGGGTGGACTTCTTTGAGCTTCCTACTTTCTGACATGCTGTTCAAATAAAAGTATCAGGTGCTTCTGATCTGCTTCAGCTGAGGTTGTCTTGTATTAGATGCTGTTGTTCACTGGGTCTTGGTATGAAATACTCCTGTAGGGCTTTAGATTGTCCCTGTAGGTACCAGGGAAAGAACAGGGGCTCATAACACCTGCTATCTCTGCTGATTAATTCTCCACTTCCTGAATACACTGCAGGGCAACTGGTTATGTGAGTCAAATAATATCAGAAGTGGTATCATGAACTACAGCACTTAAAATCTCCTCCAGAGTATTTTTTAAGAATTCAGAAGCATGAGTTGGAGAAAGATCAAGGAAGGAGGACTTTCATCATACAGACACTCTGAAACTTCAGGGACTACCTGAAGTTAATGAGCAGCTCTGATGCACAGATTATTTGCAGCCCTCTGGAATAGTAACATAATGATCTAAAAACTGCATAGCCACCTAGCAACCACATGCAGCTGTCAGGCATGGGAATGATGCATGCTTTTTAGCTACCAGGAGCAGCATCCCTCTGCAAGGAGTTAATGTGTGGACAAGGAGAGTAGTTAAAGGATTCTTTACTTTTGTCTGCTGCTGTCTGTCTCCGCAAACAGAGCTCCTTTACGCTTAACCTCGTTACATTTCCACACTGGAGGGAGGTTTCTGCTTCACTCAAAGGTCTGCTTCATCAGTAAGCCATGTGGTGCATTTCCCACCTAAGTTTAAATGATTCAGGCATGCAACTCTCACACCTTTCACTGGAGTATTTTGAAAATGCTGCTGTCTTCGAGTGGCAAAAGAGGCAAAATGAGGCAACAAATGAAGCAACTAAGTGACATGTAGTGAAAGGAATTGCTCAGCTCCAGTTTGAGAATGCTCTCAGTTTTGCCATGCAGTGTCCTCTGGGGCACGTGCCTGTAGGGAACAGGGAATGCCCCTTGCTGTGTCTACATGGAGCCAGTAGCAGTGAGACTCTCGTCTGTGTGACACACATGGTATCAATGCAACCAAACACGTAATCCAATTCAGTCTGATCTTAATGGGAAAATCATTATTATTATAACAGTAATATTATCCTGGGTTGTAACAGTAAAATTATACTGTTTGGATAAACACAGGCATTTAGTTTACTGGGGGCCTGGGTCAAAGCAGCTTTTTGTCAGGCATTTTAAGCTCCATCTGTACATGACAGAACTCCTGCCACCAAGTAGTACTACTTCATCCTGTGTCCAACTATTTTGCTGTTCCTAGGAAACTCCTTACATTTTGGTGTTTGAGTCAAGTCTGAATTTCCTTTTTCACAGAAACAGTAGTGTGCTACTGTAAGGAGAGAAAATATGGCTGAGAAGTGTAATCAGAAAAACATTAACGTTTTCTCTAAAGCAAACCCTTCTCAAGATCTAGGATACATTATAAAATAAAGGTCAGTTATAAGGAATCAAAATTTCTACTCCAGAAGAATCCTGAACTGTAACCCAGTACTTTTGGTTAGTGTTTGAACTCTTAAAGGAATCCCAAGAAGACTTTTTATTTAATGCAGAAAATTAACATTGTATAAACTTTGAATAAAGAGGAAGCTTGACTGGTGCACACAAACTGTCTGTCAGTCCTGAAGCAGGGCACCTTTTAGTAGGAAACTCCCCAGAAAGCATCCTTCAGAAATACAGGATCATCTAAAAACATGTATGTTGTTCCATCCTGCTGGAACAAGATGATAAATCTGGCAAATGTTTGATTCCATTAAAATGGTTACATGAAATGTAAGGCATCTCCAGTGAACATATTAGTGAGGGTTCTGAATTCTGGATTTACGGGGAGATTGATCTCAGAGGTTCATCATAGTCCCAACAGTCTCAACCTGTCCGTACCATTACTACCATCAACACAGTTTACCTAGGTGATTGTGAGTTCCTTGTCTATGTGTATTATCACACAGGTTTATGTTATTTTTCTTCATGTGGTATCGCTTTCATTGAGGACAATGTCTTCAATTTCTAATCTTCTCTAGGAGCGTGTTAGGATGTTTTCACCAGAAGCGATTACAGCTCCTGTCCCTCAGCTCTTTCAGAAGGCAGCAACTATGTGATCACTAAGACAAGGCAGAGTGCAGAACGTGAAAGCACTGTCACATGATTCTGGTATCCAAAGTGATGCTTTGCAGAAGCTATAGATGTCTCTCCTCAGCCTGCCAAAGCTGCCTTTGACTGTTCCTCCTGTTTTGGCTGGTTGGCTGGAGACCTCTGTTCCTGCTGCAGTCAGGAGTGCTCTGGGCTTGCCCGTGGAAGCTGTGTGTTGGACATGGGGACTCTGCACTAACAAGCTCACCAGGGTTGGAAGCATTTCCAAGTGCTGACCTTCACCTGCCTGATCTGTTAATTCAACAACACAGTTTTGGCCCTGGGAAGCTGTGGTATTCCTATGACTCTCTCAGCACAGCTGAGGAGCTGGCAGTGGCCAGGTGGTGCAAGGGGATGCCATAAGCCAGCTTTGGGGGACAGGAGGCTTTCATAGCACGGACTTGGGCAGTTTCTTGCCAGCTCGACTTAGATCAAGCAAACTGCTCCAGGCGTGGTTAATTTACTAGCAGACATGTCCACAGAGCCAGCGGTGTCTGGAAAATTGTGCTCGTGCCAAACTGATGGGCGCTGTTGTCCTCTAGCCATAAAATAATAAAAATGCAGACTCTGTGAAGCAGTTGTTTAGGAAAGCGTGATGGTCAGCTCTGCTGTAAGTGTTGTGAGAGCATCCTCGAGGCTCCCAGGGGCTTGGCTGCTGGGGCTGGGGGCCAGCTCAGTGCTGGTGCTGCCAAGGGCGGCCCCGGCCCTGTGGTGATCCTGGGGAGTCTCCCAGAGACTGTGGGGCCAAACCCTAGCTGAGGGAACTGCTTCCAGCTGAGGCTCTTGCCTCGGTCTTTCTCGAGCTGCAACTCCCCACCATCCTCAAGCCATGTGCCTGGCTGTGGGTCCCACCAAACCATCATCACTCATGGGCTGATGTCCCAGCCTGGCCTGGCCTCGTCCTCAGGAACATGGCCCACACCCAGGCCTCGCGCTGTCCCCGCCTGCTTTGCCTCTTCTGCCCTGACCTAGACATGGTGGTTTACATTAAATTAGGGTCAAGTTGAAAAGATTTATTGGCAGAGTTCCATAATAAAATGGAAATAATATGCATTTTCCCTGCCATTTGGCATATCTACTGTAAGTTGCTGTGAGTCTCTCCTTTGTTATTAACAGGATTTTGACCAAGTAAATGTCATGACAACATACATGATACGTTTGTGCAGAAGGTAATGATGAAATAGGAAGGAAAATAATTGCAAGAGAGCACAGATTTCCTTTAAACAAAGAAAAGGCAATACAGGAAGATTTTTTTTGAAGGCATTACAAATATCTTAAATAAACAATCAGATGCATCAGAGAGGTATAACCACAGAAGTGGGAATACTGCGAATGCTGCCTGCTGGCATAGTGGGAGGGCTAAGTCATCAGGGGTAGATACAAAGACACTCCCAGCCCCATGTCACACTATGAGCTTTAAACACGACTCCCCTTACAGCTTCTAAACAGTCTGTCAGTGCTTTACGTTCATGCTGCTGAATTATCAGAACAGGTATAAAACTATGACCTAAGCAAGTGACTATCTGGAGACTCTAAAAAGAGTGGGTTCTCTTCCCAAACAGCTCACTATAACTGTAATTACTATAGATACTCAATATTGCCATTTTAAGTCCCTAAAACAGAACATTAACCACAATTCCTTAGTGGATTTTATAGCCTTTTATGCTTTATGGCTGGATTAGTGGTTTTGATCACCTGGATTTGACATGATTAAGGTTATGAACTTGCTGCATGTCTTTCAGCTTTTGAATTGTTTTCCATAGCTACTGTTTGGCACCACTGAAGTACTTTGAGATATGAATTATTTATTTAACGGGAGAATTCACTTTGCTCTGTAACCTCAGATCTTAGCAGTGGGATAAGCATGATCTCCCATGAGAAAATGATCAGGAAAGGTTAAAGAACTGAGCCGAGCAAGCAGAGAGCATCACTGTGCCCCCACAGACTGACTTGCCTTAATGTGCCAAATTCATACCAGGGGATGTCTGAGGGCTCTCTTAGGGTTAATAAATTCTTCTCTGATATGATGATGTGACATCATCCATTGGTTCACACATCCTTTGTGATCAGTTTGTGGGTTAAAGAAGACTAATGTCTTTCTTCTTGTCCAGGAATGTTAGGCCTTAAGAAAGATGCTCATGTCAGTAAGGCTGAAGAGCCTAAACCAGAATCAGTCCAATTCTCTTGGAAAGGAGAAAAATGAAAACTCAGAAGTAGGCAGAATCTGAACCAGTAGTTCCCTTCATTTTTCTATGTTGGCTTTTTGTCAAACAGTGTTTTTACCAAGAAAATCAAATGCCACTAATCCTCAAAAAAAAGAAATAACCAAGTGAATGTTCTCACACATGTGCACAGACCCAAGCTGGCCTCTCCCACTGGAGTGCAGGGAGGGAACAGCTGCATGAGGACTTCAGTAAGCACAGGGAGAGAAGTTGTTTGTTCCCTTTAACACTTGGTATATGCACCTGCAGCATCCCTTGCTGGAGCCAAGATATTAGTATGAGAATGTTTTACTCAGTCAACCATATGGCAGGGCAAAGTACCTTCCACACCAAATCGTTCTTTAATAGCATATTCCCAAACCAAACATTTTTATAGTATCTTCTGAAAGATAATTCACCAGAAAGAGTGGAATATGTGGCCTGTTTATGTTGGCCACCTTTGTCAGTCTTGCTAAGACCAAGGTATGTCATGAGAACTTCACTGACATCAATAGGATGTGTTGTAACACTCAGTATAAGCAAAACAAGCAGAATCTTGGCTTTGAGGCTATAATCACAGGTTATGGAAACTGTCACTGCCTTCCTTGGGTACAAGGTCAGCCTGTCAGTATCTCCATACTTCTCTTCCATTTTCTTAGAATATCAGGAAGAAAATTACTACTCAGCATAAGTAAGGACTGCAAAATCTTACTCAATTGTTAAAACAGAAAAATAAATAAATAGAAAAAAAGGAAAACAAATACAGAGCATTTACCCACACAACTGAGTGCTTAAGTTACACTCTCTGGATATATTTTCTAAAAGTGTTTTTCTCTCTCACCAAACAAAAAAGCTCTCCTGTCCTAGTACATTTAACAATAGTAATGTTGTAGTACACATGTAGATATAACAGGGCAAGGCTTATGAGGAGTGGTGATAGCTTTTATCAGACAGACATTACAAGGGGAAAAAAAGCTAAAGAAGCTGTCAGGCAAACATGCTCCTTTTAAGGTCTGAAACTAGAGCTGCAATCACAAATCTTTTGTCTCTGGATGCTCCTGAGTTTAATTTCAAAATACTTTCCCCTATGAACTATTTGGTCCATTATGGTTTCCTAATGAAAAGAGCCCCCTGTGGATAGTTATCAATCTTTGGTCACTGCAACCAGCATGAAACCTTTAATGCTATTTAGAGAATGAAAATGGTTCCCAAGACATACAAAAAACCAACCTTTCCTGATCAACCTCAAATTTTATTATTTCTCTGGTTTTCTCTCCATAAACTAATTAAACAACAGTTTTTAAAGATCATTTAGGTACTGTTTGATTTTGAGCCCTTTCTAAATGATTGATCTGTAATTTTTCATTATTTATTAAGCTCTTTCTGTTTTATAGCTACTTAGAATGGATTCATCTCTGTTTCATTTCCCAGTAATGCCACTGAAGAAAAAGATTGCCCTGGGATGAGGGTAAAGGGCTGTGAAAGCCAAATGACATAACATTTCACAGGCAGACATGGTGTGCATCCAGATTAGCAAAGGGGCACTGGAGTCACAGACTCACTAATCCTGGCCTGCAGGATAGAGTGCTCTGCCCAGGTATTTAAATCCAAATAGGGTTTAATCATTAGGGTGGAGACTTCTTTATCAGTGAACTTCTGTTTGAGATAGGGTAATCGAAACCAAATGTCTTTGATCTCAGTAGAGGCAATGTGCAGCACAAGCCATGGTGAAAGGGAAGAAACCTGCCATCTGCCCTCCAAACACTGAAGGCTCAAAGAAAGGGAGAACTTATTTTCTTCCCCATCTGTTATAAAGCATATTGCATCTATGCTATCTGTCTGAAGACTGTTTTGTTTTGGTTTTCTTTAATTGAATTCTTCCCCTTTGCAGAGGATTTAAAGTCTGTCATGAATACCAATGGGGCTGCCCTGCAAAATGGAGAAGTGGGGATAGAGCAGTTGATTTGATTCTCAGGCCTGCTGTAGGAATTACTGTGGCAATATGAATGTTCTTTATAGGAGCAATTGCTGAGGTTTTGCAGATTTTGAGGGCCAAGCACCACATTATTATGAGAAGGCACTAAATGTAACCCCATTAGGGTGTATATAAAAAGCTTCAGTAAGTATGTAAGATGCAAATCTACTTACGTTCACATAACTGTTCTACTAGCTGTCTTCTCAGATGGACAAGAAGACTTAGAGACTATTTATAGGGATACCATCCCTCTATGACAACAGAGACAAAATCATAAAGGTTTAATTGAAAAAGAAGTAATGTCTATCAAGCCATTATCGTATCTGATGTCGAGAGCTGCCCATGGTGATCCAACTAACAGTTGGCATGGTCCTGCTGGTCACCAGCCACAGTGCTGTGCTCCTGCTCCCTCACACAGAGGTGTGATTTGGCTACTGATTTGTAACTAAAATGGGTAAAACAAAAGGCAAGTGGTTTGGTTCGTTGGAACCTGAAAAATGTTTTGAGTTCCTTGAGAGTTGCATGAAGCATACTGAAGAAAAGTAGATTAGTGACAGCTGTAATAGCACACGTGGCTTTTGGGGGAGTAAGAAAGTGCTTTAAAGACTCCAAAAGGCTGTCTTTTTTTTGGTCATCATTTCCAGACGGTGTGTGTAAGGGAGTATCTAAAATGGGAAGAGTGAAAATAAGTAGAGGATATTCAGACTCTCAGCAAGCATCCCTTCCCCTGTGGCCACAGAGCTCAAATAACAGAAGAGATACAAGAACTACTTGTATAGCAGTCAGGTAACAATTGTATACCATGTGCCTATGAAAAGGCACACTCATTTGTGAAGCAGTTACTCTCTTAAGTAATTTGTAATTGCCACAATTAAAAATATTTTTTTTCTTTCCTGTGAGTCCCGAACCAGTTTCTGAATATTGCCTCTGTCTATACACACGCTTGAGTTCAGGACACAGCTATTTGTTGTAATTAAGCCACCCAAAGTTTAGTATGCATATGTGCACTTGAATAAAAAAGTTTGCAAATGCTTTTAGAAAAAAAAATTATCTCATTCAAAAAATACTCTGACATAGAAAGTTAAAAACAAAGGCTAGGATTTATCCAGAAAATACTGTTTTCTTTGTGAAATTTTAAAACATACATCTACACCCTTAAAAAGAATGGCTTGAAGACACATCTGTAACCAAAAAAGCTACTGGGATTTCAATAAGCAGAATCTGAAATCCACGTCCATAGTATAACTCTTGACCATTTCTCAAAAAATACTTGTTTTAATTTCAATTTACCAAAACCATTTGCAACAGGAACACTTCTTTTTATTATTTAGATTGGCTGGAAAGAGATTATATTTTACCATCATTATTCAAGAAAAAAAAATCATACTAATGCCAGAAGGAATTTTGCTTAGAGAAGATTTGGCTGTAGTATCTAATTCAGATATTTGAAGCACATGTATTTATTTGTGAAAACCGTAGAGAGATTCTTTAATTTTGCTTATTCAGCAACACAGAGAGGCTGATGTTTGACTTTGAAACAGATGCTTCAGGTCTGCTGATTCCCCGGTGCTAAAGCAAAGGGAGCCTGGCCTGCCATGTGCTGTTGGAGCGTCAGATGCTGAGAGCCTTTCCTCCAGGCTGCTGGGATACATCGAAGTTAGATGCAAAATTCGGTCTAGCAACTTAAAAGGGACGGGCTCCAGGCGTGCTGGAGTCAGCGGAGCACTCACCCACAGTTTGACTTGCTTAACTGATAGAGCTATCTCCAGCGACAGCCAGAAGCCAGACATCATTTTCAAGACTTAATGTGTTCCCGTCCTATCTTGATGATCAGTAGCTGGCTACAGGCCACAGACAAAGAAAGAATCAGGGGGGAATAGACAAGATGACCCTGTTTACTTTCTCAGTGGAGTACAAATAGTTGGTATGTACTTGCTGTTTACTTCTAGCCCAAACAGCTGATCCCCTGCCTTCCTATGAAACAGTCTTGAGACAACTTGTAGTCCCTTTTGGTCACAGAGCTTTGGAAACACTTCAGGGCACTCTCCTTTTAACCTTGCTTTTTATTTCATTTGCATTAGTTTGTGTCAATGCATAAGAGGGACTTGGCTACAACTGAAGTTTGACAGAGGGAAAACCAGAATCAGCCCAGCTGCCAAAAGGCTGCAAAAACTGCTGAAGTCTTAACTGCTTAAGAAACAGGAGCTTTCTGCAGAGCAAGAATTGTGCCTGAAACATGTGATACTCCATTTATCAAATGGTTCTTCTTCCATAGCATTAAATCAGAACAAAACTAAATTGAAACCTGGTAAAACTGACTAAAAATTAAAAAGAAAAAGAGTCAGTATTAGCCAAACCAGCAAACCAATACCAACAAAAAACCCCAAACAACCAAAATTAATGATAAACCCAACCTCTAAGAAGTTTAAATTTTTTACCTGGGGGAAACAGAATAGTGGCTATTACTAACGGCTTTCCGTGAAAGGTGCTCTTCTGGTACATGATCAATAGTGTAAAAAGTGTATACTCAGGCTGAGTGTATTTTGCTCGCACCTGAAAGCTGTCATTTGGAATTTGCTTACCCCTGGAGCAAAACCAACACCACTATTGAGCCTCTGCACTGCTTATAATAGAAGAGCAAAATTCCACTTCCTTGACAATAATCATTCCAGGCTTCTCTCCTCCTTTCAGCCACCTTGAAAGCAAACTGCTTCACATAGCATTTAACCAGTATGGTGTTCACTGAAAGGCCCTGCTGTGCAGCACATGGGATATGGCCTGAATGCAGTTTTGTCAGCCTGCCGCTGTCAGCACAGGATTTCAGTTCTTCCTTTAAAATCTCTTCATGCTACTTGTCCTACTCTGCAGTGACCAAAATATTGCTGGGTAGGAGACCTGAAAACCAAATAGGTCAAAGAATATTGTGATGGCAAAGCTCAGAGCTGTATGCCTGTATTAGCCACTAGCTGATTAGCAAGTTATCTAAGCCTCCCATGCCCTTTTTCGATCTCTGACTTAGCTGGCCTACTTAGGAAATGCTACTTGCCCAGTTTTTATACAGCATTCAGCAATCTTGTGTCTTTAGGTGATACTACTGGAATTTGTGTGGGTATTACATGCCTCCTGTCTGCCCTTTTAGCAACTGAATGCTTTGTATTTTAATGTGTTTAACTTCTAGCATCCCCCACGCCCCTCCGGCACTGCTAACCAGGACAGTCTATGTGTGGAGGAGTACAATGCAGCAGGGTTAAAGCTTTGACAGGAAGCCTGTGGCAGAGTCAGAAACTAATTGTGGGTCACCCAAAGCAGTGACTTTCACTATTAAAACAAACTTTCCTCTCCGTTCATCAGCTGAGAGTAATAAGGGCAGAGCTCAGCATGCCAGAGCAGTGAGCCTTTAACAATTTCCATTACAGATTTATAAGGAAATACAGTACTTCTGCCTTTTAAAAATTAAAGCAATGTTAAAGCCATTGTGACAGATAAATTAATAAGGCCTTTTCAAAACCATCTCTGACTCTTCCTCTGCTGTTTTAGATACCGTATGTGGCCTAATAGCTTTTTTCATAAAGCAAAGGAAATGTTATGCAATAAATCTTGCCCCACAAAGTAAGGATCTTGGTCTAGCAAAGCTGTCATCAGAGTGAGGACTGCCCCTCTGCAGACTCCTTTTGTGACTCAGGGTGCGTGGTCACAAGCTTTGATCCTTGTCTGAGAGCCTTGCATCTCTGCAATTAGACGCCTGATAAAAATGACTCCAGGTGAATATTGCAACAAATGTTTAGATTAAAACCCAAAATCCCTACATCTGCTAGTTTGTTCTCAAAGAAAAATTCGGTCCCATTTCTTACTGGGGTATGATGGGTGGCTCCTGGTTAATCTCTGTCTGTCTCCCTGGTTACAGTCAAAGGAGATGACACAGAGGTGGGCAGGGAGCGGGCCTCCAGCTGCCCTTCCTGTTATCAGGGTCCATCAGCAGGTGACTATTGCTCATATCCAGGGACAGTAAATACAGTTGGTGGCTAAGGGAATAACCACACAGCCTTCTTCACAAGTCTTAAAGAGCATTACCTGGATTTCAGATTTCAAGATGGAAATTTCTCTGAACCCTCCAGTGTTGTATTTTATGCTGCCCACTCAAAATGTATGCAGACACTGCCATTCTAGTGATAGTTTGCTAAACTAATTTTTTTTTTTTTAATCGTAGACAGTTTTTTATTCAAGGAACCTCTGAACACATATATCACTACAATTACAAATACTCTGCCCACGCCAGCTCTTGTGCAATTTGAATGCTTAGCTGGTGCAGCAGCAATAAATCACAATTTACTGTGTTCCCAAAAGCTTGCTGTGTGTCTATTTGCCTGACCCTTTTTTCCACACTGTGTCGATGACCAGCTGAGCGTTCATTGCAGAAATGGAGAATCTATGGCACAGCAAGGTGGATGCTGCAGCTCACGCTTCTGTCCAGGAAGCTGACCTGACTTCTTCTGAAAGAAGAGGCTGACCTGACTTCTTCTGACTCCTGCCATCCAACTGACCTGAAGCACTCTCCAAGCAATAGCAATCTACTTTACCTGTTCATTTTTAATAACTGTTCTGCAAGACTCCTGCTAAAAATGATAAATGATAATGACTTGCTGTCAAACCAAGTTTCAAGGTAGCATCTGCTCATGAAAAACATCAAAATAATTAAGCCTAAACATAAGCACAGGAAAAGTCTTTCCCTTGCTTAGAAGTGGCTTGTGAGAGCAAAAAGAAGTTTCAAATTGGTAAATTCCTTAGTAAATGATGCACTGAAAATGGCACAGGGTAAGGAATTTGAGGCAGCTAACATCTTGAACCCAGTGACTGTCAGAGAGAGAGGAATCTGAAGCTGCCATAAATGATGTTCTTTCCTGACAGAAGACAGCTAGCAAAAATTACTGAATTATGGGTAGTGCTTTGGCTTCAGATCCAGCCTTAAACCCAATGTAGTCATAGGTGTCCAGCAAAGGCATTTGTGCACATATTGTTCTGAGAGCTGGTGACAGTTCCTCAGCTCTGAAGTGAACTTTGTCATTCCTGACAAACAGGTAAAGCCTTGCTGCTCCCCAGGTGAATGGCTGCTTCGGACCATGGACTTTCCTCCACACACTTGAATCCTCCAGGCTCCCCGCTGAAAGACTATGCCAGATGTGGCCGAGAAGCGGAATGCAGCTCCTTCCTGACCTGTGGAAGCCTTAAACCTCCTGTGTGGTCAAGCCCTCAGACTCCAAAGATACCACTCTGCTCACACGGAGAAAAATTACTTACTTTAGCATTACAAAATGATGACCCACTGAAAGTCAGCTTGCCAAAAACAAAGATAGCGGGCTTACTTTGGGAAACATCTGAGGCTAAAAAAACTTTAAGGTACAGCTCTGCAGTGGCTCATAAATGACCTACCCCCTGCAAAGCCCCAGTAGGAAACTGTCTCAAAAGTGCAGTTATTTCTTTCTAAGGCAGCTTCTATGGAGACTAAGTTTGTCAGGTGAAACCTTAGCTCTTATTAGATCATCTTCATCTCACATGCTCTTGTTATGCCTGTTTCTGTTCTGTCCATCAGTGGTGGCCCAGAGGGAGCTCTCAAAATCAAACCTGCTGCATCACAAGCCAGCACTCCTGGTCTTTGGTAAAGCTGGAGCCTGGCCCAGCACAAGCATCCCGCAGTGGGAAGGGGCAGAGCAAGCGCCCTTGGCAGCACAGCACCGGAACAGTTACTGACTCAATAACCCCTTATTATCTAGAGTAACAGAACTGACTCAGGTTTTAGTATCAATCAAGTTTTTTTGTAGGTTGTAAGACGGTCTCAGAGAAAAACATCTAAATAATAGAGAAACCAAATACTCTTTCTTAATACATGTTTCATATCACTCAGAAATGTGCGTGTAGTACCATGCCCCACACGTAATTGAAGGGCTTCCTTCACCAGATATCTTGCCACCTACTTTCAGATAGCAATCAGATGATAAAGTAGTACAAAAGAATACAGAGAGGAATTTTATTCATTTCATAAAATTATGGGGTGACTTGGTAAAGACATCAGCGATGTGGAGAGATGCAGAAGCCAGATGGATAAGAGCGACACTCCTATATGGAGTCCAGTTTCACTCTAGTAGCTGAATGCCAAAGTGATGCTCAGGTGAGAGACGGCAGGGTGTCTGCAAGGCCCCTGGAGCCCATGTGAGCTGAGATCTGCACACTGGGCATCTGTGTCTGTGCACAGGAGGTCAGTCTCACAGCTTTGCTCTGAGCACATGAGAGCCAGATGATGCAGGGAACCATTGAAAGAGTCTGCGCAGTTGGCCTGATGTGAGAGTCTACCCTCCCCCTGTGCTGAGCAGCTTCATGACATCAAGTACTTGCAAAATGGTAGCAAGAGCAGCTATATGAAAGTATTTTGCTAAATCTGTGCAGGTATCCTGGGGATAGCAAGAACAGAACTTTTACTGAGTTTTAGTAAGGCTCTCCAACTTCTTACGGAATACATTGAGCACCTGGAGAAGGGATGCTACCATCAAGCCTAAATCGGCCTGGTTAGGTATTCAGTTCCTCTGCTTTGAAGGGAGAGAATAGATACAGAGAAACCACATTTATTGGAAAAAGTACACAGCTGGCAACAAAACATGAAAATTAAAACTGACAGTTCTTTTAAGTACATCTCTATTTCCTGGAACCTTGCATGCTGTCTTTTTTTTTCTGACTTATTTAAACAGATACTATAATTTTGCCAGTAGCTTAGAGTAAGGAAGACAACTAAGGAGGAATTAGTGGGGGGTTGTCATTGGTTTCAAGATGCTAGGATTAATAATATTACATTTAGTTATAATCTTGTAAATGATATGCAGCACAGTCTAAATATGCTACATCAAGCTATAAGCACAAAAAGCTACTGTTTCTGAAAAAAAAAAATCTCAATCAAGCATCAGTAATACTAGATGATGCACTTTTATAAATGTAATCATCTTTGCCTAATAATCAATCCAGATGTTTTACAGTGACCTACCTATGTATTATTAATATCTAAACATTTCTGCTAATAAATCATTTAATAGGAATTGGAAATAAAAAATAACACCTATGACTAATTGAAAATATGTTTGCAGCGAATTAGAAATTTCCACTAAATTTTTTTTTTAGATCTTCAACTCTTTTAACTAATAATCAGACTTTTCTATTCATAATAGGTAAGCTACACATTACTCAGACACTCTGTCACCTTAACTGATTCCCCAGCTTCTCTATAGCAAAGAGCTGTTTCTCAGTGCTAAACCAATGAAGTAGTCAGTCAGTAACTCTGTTAATTTTTACCATAAGAAACAGAATAATATTTTCTTTCTGCTACAAAAATAGTACACATCTGGTATCACTTGCTTTCCTACAACTTAATGTAGTTACAATTTATTAACAAATAGGTGAAACAATGCATTATTTGAGCAATTTTCAATGTAACCAGGTTTTTGAAATAATAAAAATGTTTCTCCATAAGTATAACTGCCTTTTCACTCTGGGTAAATACCGGTAGCCACAAAAGTCCTACAATATTAAATTCACCACTAGGTTTGAATAAATGAAAGATGCAAGTTCCATAGTCATTTGATAGGCACATACACAATGCTATATTTTCAGATGTCTATTATAAGTAATAGACAATTTAGCAGGTCACAGCATGGGAATCCAAATTTTCAGACAAAATACTTTTTTAATAGCAGGAGGCTGTCTCTTTTATAGTGCTTGACCAAAGAAAATACCTCTTCTACATTGTAAAACAGTGGAAGAGACGTGGGCAATTAGCACAAGCAAAACATTTTCACTTGATAAGTCAATCTGGGCTGTTTTTTCTGCCCTGTCAGCAGTGTCTGAAAACAAAGGAGACACAGCAGCCCCAGGAGACAGCTTGTCTGCCCAACCCTTTTTCTGGGGGATCTCTTAATTTGTTTTAGAAAGCACATAGCAGACCTTCTAGGTGTCAAAATTTAATATGCCACATAGCACGCGACAGCAACTGACACGGTGGGACATGTGAAAGTCTACACCATAACAGCATCTTTAGGGAACATACTTCTATACTTTGTCTCCACCTCCCTGATTATCAACAACAATCCCTTGAATAGGCAATAAGACCTGGTCTTGTCTTGAGTCATTTGATAAGCTGTTGATAACCAACAGTTCATTAAGCTCTTTGGATATATAAGCCACAAGGTTTTCAGCGTGCCCCTGCACTAGAGGGGTTTGACAGCTCCTTGCTCAGCAGTCCAGGAGTCACTGGAAGATGTTCTTGACTGCAAAAATACTTGCTTTAGCTGTGAGTGGTTTCCTAAGAGTGGCCACAGGATTTGACATTGGATTATCCACAAAATGTGTAGTGATACCCAAGGAGATGGACATGTGCCACAAGATTGGATACTCTGAAATGAGGCTTCCCAACCTGATGGGACACACAAGCATGGCAGAGGTTATCCTAAAATCCACCACCTGGCAGCACCTTGCGCACACAGACTGCCACCCTCACGTGAGGACATTCCTGTGCTCCCTGTTTGCACCCATCTGTTTAGATACGTAAGTACCACAGTGCAGCACAAACTCCAGCCTTTATTTGCCAGTACGGGGATTGAATGAAATGCATGTTTATAGTAATCTAAAGGCAATCTCCACTTTTTCTGAAAGAATTATTAACCTTTTTTGTATCCATTAGAAACAAAAGTACTGAAAAGATGATCAACTTTAGTTTGTCTTTGGAAAATTAATGCTGTAGTCAAAGGATATCATGTTTTATTTAGTTACAGTTGAAATTTTATTGTTAACTTAGGGTTGAAGCACCTGTTGTGAATAGGATCAGGCTCGTGCTGAAGTTTTTACTGGGTTGTAATAAAAACATTTTAAAACTGTGACTTAATCCTGTAGACTCAGCCCAGTTCATATACAGAGCACTTGCACAGTTTGCGCAGCTGCTGCTTCTAGAGTTATATTATTATCAAAGGATGTTAAATATCAGCAAAGACGGTGTACTTTGCACAGAAATAGTATTTTTGCAATAGTTTCTGCTGTCACTGAGTGAGTGTAACTGATCCAGCCTGGTATTTCCTCTGGCAACAGGTTTATCCATCCTTGTAGGAGTATGTGTGTGGCTGTCCATGACAGCTGCGCCCCGGTGCTCGCCTGCCATGGACACCCCTGGCCTGACAGTCTGGACTGCGATCGATTCCCTGCGGACGAGGACATGTGCCTGGCATCTCTCACAAAGGAATATACATACTTGCACAAAGGTATCTAGCTGGAAGGTGGCAGAGGGAAGGGTGGCAGTACTCTGTGTCCAGGGAATCACAGAGATACAAGGGACACTGTCTGTGTAAATGGAATCATGTCTATCTGTACTGCTTCACCCTGTTTGTGCAGTTGGCAGGGGAAAGTGCTAGTACTTGCAGCGTAAGCTGCAGCAGATGTCTGATGATGTAAATCAGCGTTGCTTCAAAAAAATTAAGTGCAACCAGTCTACGCTTAGATAAAGGAGGAAGGTGATTATCACCCTGAACAGGTATGGGCAGCATCATACCCATGACAACACACCATACTTGATTTATTTTGAGGTCTCTTTGTAGACTTATCAACGGCCTTTATCGTGGATAAATTTATGTATACATAGTTCTCAGATTAGCTTAGAAAAGTTGGTATGACTTATTACATGATTTTCCTTAAAAAAACCTAAGTTATCATGACATTAATGTTCAAATCCTCAAATGTACTCAGGCTTATTAACTTCTGCAGAAACCAGTGGGAATCAGTTGCTGCTAGCACACCCAAACTCATATATGCATAATTCTAGTGCAGCTGCGCCCAGAATCACTAATAGAATCAGACACCTAACCCCTTTCCCACCTGCTGTAGAAGTATTAAAAATAATATTGTATTTGTTACTGTACTTGATATTGATAATTGAGCTTGTCAGTCTGAACAAGGACTCATTGTGCATGGAAGATGAAACTCCTTTTCATCCCTAGCCATGTTTTCAGAGATGTGTGCAGACTTTCTTGGTTATTGCTGACCAAATGCCTATTTTCTCTGTTATCCCTGTAGTTAAACAGCGTGCTCTCAGCTTTGACAGCAGAAAATTAAAACAAAAACCTCAAAAAGATAATGATGAGACTTTGTCATTTCTTACCTAGTCCTACCAAAGCCTGCCTGTCAGACCTGCCCACCAGTGGAGGAATTCTTTACGCACAAAAGACTTCTAGAAGTTTTCTGCGCCAGTAACTTTGGTAAGTCCTTGCTAATATTTCTGGTATTAAAAAGACTATCAACTCTCCTTCTAAAATGCTTTAAAATTAGGATTACAATAAGTGACAGTTTCTTCTGGGATTTCAAAGGATTAAGAGTTTGGCTGCTGACTTAACTTTCAGTTGTTTTTCAGAATACTTTCTTTCTAATCAAAATATAAGGAGGATTTATTCTGCACGAAAGATTTATTAATTATCTAGTTTGCAACCAAATAGCTCTTCTGTTCTTGTCTAGCTGGCTATATTGCAGTACAACATGCTTTATGGAATATATTTCTGGGAAAAGCAACCAAATAAGCAGGTTTGCCGTTTATTAGAGGTTTAACAAATTAAAGCTTTGGTGTTTACCAGTGATTGGTGTGTCCTTGTTACTCGTGTACATGAGTTTTTTGTGATACTTACCTTACTGAAAAGGATACTGGGAAAATCATATCAGTGGAAGATATTCTTACCTCATGGTGTCTTATGGGAGTAACAGGCAATATTTCTGAGTTTGCCCTAGAAACTTCCTGCAAAGCTGTTTGGTGTCAACAACTTTGTCTGGCTTTAAATGAAGCAGTATAGAGAAATTTCATGCTAAAAAATGTTGGTAGGGTCAAGTGGGGTGGGTAGATGCCTATGGTGAAATATTGAAAAGGGTGATATCAGCAAGCATTATGAGCTATTTTTGCTGAGGAGTTCCTAACATGGACAAAGCGAGTTTCAGGAGAATTGATTGGGCAAGCTGGTCAGCCTTGTGACAGAAGAACACCACCAATAGCTTGCAGTATCTCAGTAACTAAAAAGTCTGACACACATGGTGATGATAAAAATGAATTACTCACTTTTGTGAAAATACTTTTTCCTAGTTGCCTAATTCCATGAAAAAAAATCTTTACTACGTAACTTTTGTTTTAAAAACTTCTTTTAAAATGTATACTCCTGCTGGGGAAGGCCTATGCTCTATCTGCATAAACTCTCATAGTATTTTTAAGGAATCATCCTGCTTTCATTGGTAGTGTTTCTTTCTGTGTTTGAGTAAATGGAATGACTTACATGTTTCCTTTTTTTTTACCTTAGCAGTGAAAGTAAAGCTGTCCAAGAAGAGAACAGTATTTGGAGACCCAGAGTATAATATTGAATGCCAGGTAGAATTCATTACCCAAGGCTCACTCTTGCCTTATGAAACTCAGAGTATGATACAACAGTGGCTGCTTATCAATGAAAACTGTACACAGAGGATGACTTCAAATCTTCGTCCCATGGTATATCTCCTTGTAGGGAATGTTGAAGATGGCATCATTTTAGTAAACCAGGTCTATCGTTGGCAGAGGAGGGACTCCCAGCTGACTTTGGCCACTCACAAGTGGAGATACCATAAATGCTTGTAAATATCTATTGTATTATTTGTAAAAAAGAGGGTTATACTTCTCCTGACAAACTTGTCTTGTAAATAGGAATGTATTATAAATGGAATGTATAGTCTTAATTACCTTTTAAATTGCATTATAAGCTGAACATAAACCCCAGTGTTATCAGGCCTCCTTTCTGTAGTGTTACAGCTATTCACATCAAGTTTGAACTTGGACAACCATGTATAAACGTTTCTTTGAATTACTGCAAAAACATTTTGTAATGTGTGCAAAAACTGGCATAAAAAAACCCAGTTTTAATCCAGCTGACTACCTTTAATGTATTTTTCTACACTACTCACTCCACGGTTCTCTTCAGTTACCTAAACTTTCTCTTGGTTAATGTTTCACTAATCCACTTCATTTCATCCCTTTTGAGTTTTTTAAAAGAAGGCAGCCCTCTGCTGGTTGCTTTTGCTGGAATCAATGCAGAGTAAATAGGAATACATAACTAATCATGATATGTTGGCCCCAGTGACAAGAAGATTTAGTTACTGGGCTTCATTTTGCAATGACAGAGCTGGCAGGGTCTCAGCGGTAACACCTGGGAGCACAGGCTAAATGCAAGTTTTGAAACTTTATTCTTGAATGTAACATCGTTCAACTGAAATATAAATCAGTTCCTGCTACTTAAAGGCCCCTTTTCATTTTCAGACACATTACAAAAGTCTATGCATAAGCTTTACCAGGTGTAAGTGGTCTGCAGGGAACTAACGGAGTGATAATATTAAAGAAATGCAAACTATTACAGGGGCCACATGATTAACCTCCTAATCGTCAGAGCAACACACTGTTAAAGACTGCATGAAGACAGACAGAACTTAGCTTAATTTTAGTTTAATACATATGTATAATAGACACTAGAACAAGAAATTTATAATACACAAATTAGAAGCTATTTCGGTTATACAGTGTCTACTATGGTCATACTTTCTTGAAACAAATATGGGGAAAGTTTATGGTCAGCAACTTTCTAAGAATCCCATCTGTAATGAGCTGGGTTACCACTATGTGCCCCAGAAGTGCAGGCTTGTCTGCATGCTCCTGATGACACCCTGCTCCATCATTTTCTACCATGAACTGGAAAAACAGTAGAAACTGAGACAAAAAAAAAAAAAATTGAAACAACCTATATTCAGTTTATATTGTATAATGAAGTCAATGCTGCTTAGAAAAAAGTAGGTTGCTGAAAAGCTCAGTTCATTTGGTCCTGCTGAGCTCGTGCTGGTCCCTGCAGGGAAAGCGGTAACTATGCCAAGCCGCCCGCCACGGCTTTACCCATCCGCAGCGGCTGCCGCAGGAGGGCTCCGAGGGACGCCCCCGGGGCCCCGCCGCCCCCTGACGAGCTGCCGGAGCAGCACCGGCCCCGGGGCTTGCTCGGTGGGGGACCTGCGGAGAACGAGGTGCTTGTTACCCAGCAAAAACGAGGCACTGATCACTTCGGTTCATGGTTTTGTTTTATTTTATTTCTCTTCATATTAGAGGATACCATACAGCCCAGCGTTGTGGGGTTGGTTTTTTTTTTTTTTTTTCCCTTGGATTTCTTGTATACGAAAAATTTAACCGTATCTGTGGTTGAAAATATAATTCGAACTGTCAGGTCTGTTTCAGAGAGCTCTGGCGAACTAGAAGTTTTTTCATTGCACGAACTCCTACGGCCTTCGGTACACACGCGGAGACGGAGACACAGACACAGAGAGACACAAACACACCCCCCGTTCTACGGCAGGGAAACGCCGAGCCGCCCCGGCGAACACGACCTGTGCCCGAGGGGCGGGGACCCCGCTCGGCACTCCCAGAGCCGCCGCAGAAGGAGCAGGCGGCCCGGCCGGGGCGTTCCCGGCGGCTGGGCTGACGCTGACGCTGGGGCTGTGGAGCTGAGGCGCGCCGCCTTCCCGCCGCCCTGCCCGCGGCTGGGCCTAGGGCGCTGCGGGGTGCGGGCGGCGCCGTGTGAGGGCGCCTGGCGAGGGCGCCTGGCGGCCGGAGGGCGAGGAACGGAGCGGAGCGGGGCTGGGCTGGGCCGGGCCGGGCCGGGCCGCGCCGCGCCGCGCCGCCTTAACGCGCCCTCCGACGGCTCCATTGAGGCGGTTCCAGGGCCAGCTCTGCCCAGTGATCCTTTGTTTCTTTTACATGTCTCTCTCGGGTTTATGAACGACCGGAAGAGCTTTAAACATCTCCGCCATTGTGCTACCCGCAGTGTATGTAATCCCGGTTATAGTCACTTTGTGGCTTTATAACCGTAAGTTTTCACAAGCAAGTGTTTCCTCCCACCACAGCCCTGGCAGGTAAGTTTCTGTGTGTAATGGAGGGAGGAGAAGGCCTGTGCTCAGATCCTTGTCAGTCCTTGTACGGCCCTGGCCATGGGCTGTCGGGGCTTGTCGGGGCAGCATAACCCCTTCACCTGCACCAGGAATACCTGCACCAAGGTTTTGAATGTGCAGATCATTGAATCCAGTTTCAAGGTCTGTGCCCTTACTTTTGCACTGCTGCCTCACTTCTTGGTCTGGTCGGGTGACGCCCTAAATGGTTTTCCTTGGTTTCGTTCACTAAGTGCAAAGTCTAAAGTGCAAAAAATTACCATGCAAGTAGATACACTGTGCATGGATATTCTCACTAGCTAATTTTAATTTTAAGGTACAATTACTTGTTGCCTGAAATAACATTGTCTTACAATTTTTGGGTTTTTTCTGCCTGTAGCAATGGCTTCGGGAACCGCACTGGTTTACGATGAAGAGATGACCACTCATAAACTGCTCTGGAGTGAGTAAGTCACTACCATCCTTTTTGTGAATACTTACTAGGACTTCTGAGAGAAGTACCAAGTAAACACAGTTTTTGTCAATGGAAAATGAAATACCTGGTGATAGATACCCTGTAATTTTCCTAGTAAGCAGGAAATCTTTACTTTTGAAGAAGGAAAACTTTTATTTTGTTTCTGATTTGTATCCAGATACTGTAATGATAATCTGAGGCTAGATCTGAGAAGCTGTATGCCTCCAGTCTGGTAGGGCTTAGCAAAAAGTGTCAGCTTTAGGCATCTGAGTGGCCCCCTAAGTGGAGTATTTCAAGCTAATTGAATTGTTTATAAAACTGAAGTATCAGTGATCTTGGAAAAAATAGGTAGATATATACTCACTTTGTTATATTATAGTGATATGAATATTGCTTATTTTTAGTCCTGTTTGTGATATTGAAGTGCCAGAAAGACTGTCATCCTCTTATGAGCAGCTTAAACGTTACCATCTTGTGGAAAGATGTGTCCGTGTGCCTGCCAGAGAAGGAACCGAGGAGGAGATCCTGTTGGTTCACAGGTTTGAAACTTACTTTCATTACCATTCAGATTAATCAATGAAATAACTGATCTCATACCTCCAGGTCATATGTTGTTCCATTTCTAAAGATCCCTTCCAAAACTCAATGGCTTCCAGTAATTTCAATGGCAAATGTGTCACACTTGAAGTTACAGGAATAATGTTGAGTATGTGTAGGTGCTGATGTGAATCTGCTATTCCACTAAATCCCCCTTCTCGCTCTTTGGGTTCTTAAGCAATGAATGCTGATTTATTAGCATTTTTCTTTTAATCCTACCTATAAAAATTGGGACAAGACTTAAAAAAGTGTAGAATAATGGTTATTTCTTTCTGCTAAGTGTCTTTGAGATGAAGTGAACAAACCAGAAAAACTTTGCAGCTAAATCTGAGGGGGTAAGTGAAGAGGAGCAGCAACCTGTTCTGAAGTCAAGGCAATGAAGTCTGCTCTGGCACTTAACACCTCTGTGAGATGATTCTGCAGCTATTGCAGATGATTCTGTGTGTTGCTTGTTACACTCCTTTGCCCTTGTCAGGGTAGTTGGGAGCAGAGCATGATGACAGAGCAGCCAGAGGCAGTGGCTTCGTGCACAAGGGCACAATGCCACAATACCCAAGCGAGGTGAGCTCAGATCCAGTGATGGTATTCAGCCATGAGTTTAGATTGTCCAGCGAGGCCATAGTGACATAGCAGTTCTGAGGTCAAGCTGGAGAGTCAGCCCACAGGTCAGAGTCCAGGACCAGATTAGTGGGGCTTTTGGCCCGACACAGACATGACTATATAACACAGCTGCAACATAGCCAAGGGTGAGAGCCTTGAAAGCAAGTGCCAAGGGCAGGAAGGGGAGTGTCTGCTGAGACTTGTTAGCAGAGCTATTTAGAGTGAGCCTCTGCTGAGGCTCCTTCTAGCTCTCTCAGGTGACCATCTGTACTACCTCTGCTGGTTCTGAACCTGGCAGCTAACCTCCAGGAGGGAAATGATGTACCCAGAGCCCTGACACCTGTGACAAGGACCATAGTTTGGTCACAAGTCATGCTTAAATTTTCAGATTCCAGAACAGTATTTTCCATAAGAAGACACTTGTTTGTTAATGTGATTAGTGCTGTGTACCAGTGTAATTTATTTTCATGGTAAATACATGGTAGGTGCAGAAGAGGCTTGATCACTATTTCCAGTTTTGTTGCTCCTGATTGATGCCTGGGGACAAATTGCCAAGTCTTGTCTTGGTTTCCATAAGTAAGCTAGAGCTAATAGAGCTCTTTCCTTTCTAAAGCACTTTTAGATTGAATCAAATTTATAACTCATGTGAAAACATTTTGTTTGTGTTCACAGTTAGTTATGAGGCTGCTACTGAAGTTAAACTAATAATCACACAGTCATTCAGCTTCATATAGTTCCTGTTAAAGCCTTCATTTTGAAGTCATTGTTTATCTTTATGTCCATTAGGCAGCACTAGCATCTCTCATTTTATTGTGAAATTTGGGTTGCTTTGGGATTTTCCACCTAGAGGAACTCATATATGGCCATTGTACCCTGGATTAGGACAGAGATGGGAGAGTAGATGGCATCAACCTCCATTTCCAGCTCGCTACATGAGGGCAGGAGATCAGTGACAGATCTGGGGAAACATTGATGCTAGTGCCTTAGTACTTACTGCACTCCTGAGCCAATGAAGAGAGTTAGGACACACCTGATAAGGAATTCACTCAAATACTGTTTTTTCCATAGAACAACAGAGGACTGGACGCACATTCTTAGAATTATAACTCACACTCTGGTGACTGTTGGAATCCTAGTTTAATTCTGTATGTAACTGTGTGTAGTGTGGGTTGCAAACTAGATTGCTGCATTATGATAAGAGAGCCTTGCTTCTTAAAGCAAGACTAATGGCTCTTACCACTGAAAAAGAGGAGAAGAATGTTATATTCTTAAGATATCCAAGAACTGTTGCTTTCACAGTACTTGTTTATTTTCACTATGTCCTGCAACTGATATGCTGGAGTACCTATTGGACTTGTGAAGTTTCAAGAAAGTCCCTTTTAACATATATTCTATTACTCTTCATTACATTTTGCATTGAAAAAACACCTTTATAGTTGCTTGGTTAAGTGTTATGTTAATCTCTCTCCTCTGCAGTTCAGAACATTTAGAAGTGGCAAAAAGCACCCAGACAATGAATGAACAGGAACTGAAAAGAGTCTCTGGAAATTATGATGCTTTTTTCTTTCATCCGGTGTGTAAATTAATCTGCTTCCTCTGTTGGGAGATAAAAGTATTTGTGTTACTGCATCTGAGCAGCACTTTCTAAGTAGGGGAAAACTGGCAATACATTTTTGCTATTTAAGTAGACTTGTATTTGTGTATGATATTATCGTCAGCTGTTTCAAGTTTAGTATAATGCTGTACTTTAAACTGGTTAAGTGTCCTGTAGCACACTGCTCAAATTTGAGGTCTATTTTTGTCACTGTAGATCATCATTGACCTGCAAATCACATTTTGTTAACAGCTGCTCTTAAACGTTGTGCCAGGTAATGGAGGCGAAGTCTTTTGTGTTTTGTTTCTGTAAGGTTTCATTCCTTCTTTTCCAAGATGCCATGTTATTCCCCTAGTCAGTTCAATCTGTCCATCTCATGTTTCTTAGCTGCTGCAGTGAGAACATTCTTATAAAGGCCATGGTGATCAGAGGTGAACCTAGTAGAAAGCGCTTTGGAATCTGTGTCGTAAAGTTCCGGTCTCAGCTATGTGCATACAACCTCAGATGGGTAGAATTAATGTCGAGACAATTTGCTGTTGGGGTGCAAAAGCACGTCATGTGTGATTAGTTTAGAATGAGCTGATGAGCATTTGGTGACAGCTCTGGGTTTCCCTTTTTCAGAACACTTACCGCTGTGCCAGATTAGCGGTAGGAGCAACTTTGCAGCTGGTGGACGCTGTGATGTCAGGGAAAGTGTGCAATGGAATGGCATTAGTAAGGTAAGAAAAGAGGTGAGAAAGTTTTTTCTTCTTACCAAAATGTCTTTTGTGGTGAGTAACCACAGAAAACTTTGTTTTAGACCTCCAGGCCACCACAGCCAGAGAAATGCAGCTAATGGGTTCTGTTTGTTCAACAACGTTGCTATTGCAGCCAAGTATGCCAAACTGAAATATGGTCTCCAGAGGTACGTGTGTGGTTGACTCTAGAGAAGCTTTTCCTACCCAAGTATGGAATTTAGGTAACAGTTTGACATTATGCTAGTTTAGATTAATGTCTAGAGCTTTCTGGGTGTCATGTACTTGTTGGGTCAGAAAAACATTAATTTGTACTTTCTATAGATTGAGATGCTGTGTCTCTTCCACTGAGTGTTTTCTTTTACTGATTTATGCAGAATCCTAATTGTTGACTGGGATGTGCACCATGGGCAAGGAATTCAGTATATATTTGAAGAGGATCCAAGGTTTGAAAGATTTTTCTTTTATGTTTAATGTTAGCTGGTTAAAGATTGCTTGCCTCTGTAGAGAATAAGATTTCTTATATTTTTCAAACTAGAAGATTACAAAACATTCTTCTTGCTATTTTAGTCAATTTGTTGGTTTTTACTTGTTATAAAATAGAGAGGAAAATCTAACAAAAACAAGAACAACAAAAAAATCTGTTCTACTTCAAAGAATAACAAACACAAAATAAGCAATATGCTTACCTTAGTTTGCCAGTAGTAAGTTCTCTGTGTGCCAGTATTCAGGTAATACATCTATTCTCTGTAATCACAAATCTCTCAAGTAGTAGTTGAACAAAATACATGAGCTTTATATTGTTTTCAGAAAAGCCACAGAAGTAGATTGTAGAAACAGGCCTGCTCTTCTGAAAATGCCCCATCTTTGATCCAGAGTGCATGCTCACAGCGAATTTTTAGCAGGTTAATTTTTAGGTTAATTTTGACATCAGACCTACTGTACCAAGTTTAACAGGTCAAGTCCATTTAAGAGAACTAGGAGAGAGGACAATTCTGTTTTCTTACTTTCAGTCAATACAGTCACCAGGTTCAGGATATACAGTTGGTTCTGGAATCCTTTTATCAAGTTGGATTTGTTTTTTGTATCTTTCAGTGTTTTGTATTTTTCCTGGCATCGCTATGAACATCAGGAGTTCTGGCCATCACTCAAAGAATCTGATTATGATGCTGTGGGTTTGGGAAAAGGAAAAGGTTTTAATGTTAATTTGCCTTGGAATAAGGTAAATGTTTACAGCACAACAAAGCAAGTGCAGTAGCTTTATATCTCATGCTTTACGTAATGCTTTTGGGCAAGAGCACTCCTCACTTCCTTGGCAGATATCTTAGCATAGTGTACTTTCTTCCTGTCACTGGAATGTCTGCTGAAAGTATGGACCAGAATGATAATGTTAACAGGAAAAAAAAAAGGGGGGGAGAGAAAAACATACACATACTTGGATTTTCTTGAATACCTTGCATAGGCGTCAACTTGGAAGGTGTTTCCGGAGATGATTACATCCATCCTGGTTCAGCAGAGAACTGAAGCTCATAATTAAGTTTCAATAATGACTTAATTATTATTAAGATTTGATAAATAATGGTGGGTATTTATGCACTTCATTTAAATGGGGTGCGTTTTACTTGGCCTCATAAAGTTGCCTTATATTTAACTTTTGATACTGCCTTTCCCTAAAGTCTTGAAGAACCTTAGAAATTTTGTTATTCCAACAGGAAATTATGACCATGTTTCTCTCATTGCAGGTTGGGATGGGAAATTCAGATTATCTTGCTGCATTTTTCCATGTGTTGCTTCCAATGGCTTTTGAGGTAATTTTTTACTTTTCTATAAACGCAGTAACTGCCAGTAGCTCAGTTAACTTATTATTTCTGCTGTTATGACTGATGTCCTGATACTTGAATGGTATTTATTGAATGTTAGCTTTTAAATATTCAATATAATGATCTGTAACTTCTCCAGCGGGAATGAAAATAGTGTAAAAGGGTAATCTTAGAGATGATTCAAGGAGAGTCTTTTTTTGTGTTCATATTCTGGCTGAAATAGCAGCTAAACATGATACAATTGAAATGCGGTACAAAACTGAAAATAGCATGTAAGAATGTGCTACAATTATCTCTGTTTTTTAACAGTTTGGTCCTGAACTGGTTATTGTCTCCTCTGGATATGATTCTGGAATTGGAGACCCTGAAGTGAGTAACTTGTGGCCTTCGTGTTGTCAGTCATGAATCTGTTTGCAAATTGTTCCTACCTCTTAGATATCCTGGGATTGTGAGGTGAAATGCACTTTGACCAAACTAAAAATACCTGGTTGAGTCTTTAAGATGACCCCCAGCTCATTAAATACGACAATGAGTAGTAAAAACAGATTATCCCCGAGGTGTAATTGCTGTGGTGTTTTTTTACACCTTCCTTTAAAGCAGTTGGTTCAGCATTTTGTGAGATAAAATGAGACACAAGTTTTTAAGCATTTTAGCTTGTATGGTAGGTTTTTGTAACCAATGTTTTTGATTTGGGGTTTTATCTCTTAATTATTTTTCTTTGGTTTAGGGTCAGATGAATGCCACGCCTGAGGTTTTTGCCCATCTTACCCATTTTCTGAAGCAGTTAGCTAGTGGAAGGCTGTGCATCGTACTAGAGGTAAAGACTTTGGAAATGTACTCCCAGGGGGAGGGTCTTTGTTTTAGAGCCATACAGGGCAATCTAGAAGCTAGGAAGTGAAACTTTTTAACAAAATAATATATTCATTTTATCTTTCTTTTGAGAATCAGGAATGTAAAAATAGCTAAGATTTGACACTGCTCTTATACATTAAAAGACATGCGTATCTTAACTGATTTTTTTTTTTAACTTAAAATTTTGAAGCAGAGAAGCATATGCTCATTTTAGGGAGATGGCTTAGTCATGAGTTAATGGTTGCACTTGATCTTAAAGGTCTCTTCCATCCGGAATGATTCTGTGATTGTTCAAAAAAAGCCCACTGTCTTCCACAAATATG
This sequence comes from Todiramphus chloris collaris, assembly GCA_025345505.1. NCBI lineage: Eukaryota > Metazoa > Chordata > Aves > Coraciiformes > Alcedinidae > Todiramphus > Todiramphus chloris. The sequence continues at coordinate 20,670,220 of JANVCC010000010.1, read as the reverse complement.
TCCATTTCTTGTAAACAGTTAACTAGTCTGCTGCTCTGGACTGTCCCAAATTCATTAAAATTTATTTAGTGGATAAGCTGCATTCCCATTGTTTTCACAAGTACATCTTACTCTAGGAGAGTTTCAATAAACCTTGAACCTCAATATACTCTTTCTTAGTAATAGAGCCATTACTAAATTCCCTCTTTTTTGATTAAAAGATCAAACCATGTTAAAATGAGTTGAATCATGGGATGCCAGTGAATTCCAGCAAGTAGCCTCTAGCTTAATGTTTTAATTTTGAAAATCATTCATGTACTTGAATTCATGTGCTTGAATACCATCTTCTGTTTCTGTAAATTCAGATATATTTCAAAAGTTTAATTTATTTTCCATGATATTCCATGATTCCATGATATTTTCCATGATTTATTACTCTGATTTATTTTCATGATATTCAGATAGATGGTGCTTGTTCCTTAAGTAACACAAAATACTTTTTTCTAGGGTGGATACCACTTAAAGTCATTGTCTGAATCAGTCTGCATGACTGTAAAAACTTTGCTTGGTGATCCTATACCTCAAATAACTGGAGAAATGGAACCTTGCCTGAGGTAAGAATGTGAAGAATTTTAGAACTCATGTATTTATCAAAAAGACTAAAGATGTGTATGCTTTGAACATTTTGCTGAAGCAAGGTTATAATATGATGCTTTATAAAGAGTCACCCAAGGTACAGTTTTGTATACTTTTTTTTCTTTCCTAAAGTTATTTCAAGTTGTAAGAACATAATAGTTTATAATTTTATGCTATATTATTTTGGGCCTTGCTATCCTGTAGAGATCCATGTCACTCAAGACTGAGACAATCCTGCTGTAATCAAGGCAATGCCAGTCAGTAGCAGCCAGTATTTGGGAAAGTACCTAACTGCAAGCATTAGCTCCTCAGACTCTAGAGCCACTTCAGTTGCTGTAGTACAGCAATAGCTGGAGCTAACCTTTCTCCTATCAGTGAGAGCTGATGCTCTGCAGAACCAGTCTTGATAACTCCTGGAGTTTCTGGAATTTGGAGCATCAAGGCCTGAGGTGTGAAAGCACTTGACTGTGTGGAACTGTACCAGGCTTATTAAACTTCAGGTCTAATTGTTTGGAGACAGTAAGATGGTGTTTGCATGGTGGTGAATCTGACCTAGTAAAGCCTTCTGAACCTTGGGCCTGAATCAGTCCCATATCTATACAACATCTTTCTCACTACTCATCTGTACCATCTCCTCCACACATTCGTGTTCTGTCCTCAGTCTCTCCCCCACCCCAATAGCTGTCCTGTGCTTTTTCCCAGCACTAATGCTCCTCGTGCATTTTGGTGGCAGTACTGCCAGCTGGCTGTGTGAGTTAAAACTCAGAGCTCAGATCAGCCAGGGAAGTAGTGCAGATATACACAGGCTGTGGGCAGAGTTGAGTTTCGTAAACTCTTATGGGGCAAGGCTGGTCAGTTTTGCTTCCAGCATATTCCATCACCCCTATATTACCTTTTTTGCTTTTCTACTAATGTCTCTAGTTGCTATCATCCTAGGTATTAGAGAATTGATTACATGTTTATCTCAGTCCAGCTCTTGGGCACCTTACAAATAATCTCCAAGTACACAAAATTTGTCCTGGATTTAATATGACCTGAATGATGTTTGTATGGTAGCTAACATAACAGGACCATTTGCCTGTAGTGCTGCAAATAGCAGTGATGATTAAAAAAAAAGGAGATTTCAACAGAAAGAGTAGCAGGGAATGTGATTTACTTGATTCCTGAGCAGATAGTCTTGCTTTTGAGTGAATCTAATTACATCTTTACATTGCGTAGATAAAATCTCTGACAGAGCAAAGAAAGACAGGTGAAGTCTTGCCTTTCCTGAAGTCAGGTATGGGTGTGCTTCCTCCAGCAGCAGGGTCGGGGTTCCACTCAGCATGTGTAAATGTGTGTATATATTGCATGTGTTCCTCACTTTTCTTTTTTGACTTTTTACTATTTCTGAGCAATCTGCCTATTAACTCTCATTACCTTTCTTTTCTGTGTTCTTGTAAGAGACCAGAGCTAGTTTGTTTTTAGTTGGATGTTTTGGTTTTGCCTTTTCATGAAGGTAAGTTATTTTTCCTATATTTTCATTAATTCTGATACTGTTAATCTTCTTTCTGTCGTAGTGCTGTTGAATCTATTCAAAATGTGAGAGCAGCTCATAAACTCTACTGGAAATGGCTGATGTATGAAGGTAATTTCTCTTTCTTCAAGAAAATGTGATTGGTAAATGGATTTATAGAGAAATTCAAAATAATTAAGATTAATGCAGTGGATTAAAATAATTGAACTACCAGTTATTCATCGAGTGACTGATGAAGCAGTGTGAGGCTTCATTCAATGCCATGTCATCAGCTGGTCTGAAAAGAACTTCTGAAGTTAGCAAACATCTTGCCAAAAAGCAGCACTTTGGTATCTTTGTTCGAGGATGCTGTTTTCTGTGTCAAAAACTTATGGTTGTTTATCATTTATGGCCTTTCCTAGATTAAAACAAATGTAGCAGCACTGAAATAGACATCTGTGGCAGGAAACATTGTAGCTAGTGCATGGCAATAAATATGCATACTATAAATACAGGTGTATTCTGTTTTGTAAATAAATGTAACCAAATAGTAACACACTGCTTAGGAATTGATACATGTGAAATTCCACTTTTTTTCTTTTTTTCTCCTTTCTTCTCCTCTAGACACATCATTTTTACAAAATTTAAGTACCAAGTCTCACCTACTAAAGAAGGCTAATCCAAATCCCTCCACAGAACATGAATCTAAGATAACTAACAACAATGAAACTGTCAAAGTGGAAAGGTTTCTGGAACTGCACATGAAAAATATTTTATCTCCAGTGCCTTCCATCAAAACAGCAACAACTGACTCTAAAGGTTCAGCACATATGTTCCCTGTACCTGTTCACTTGGTGAAGGAAATGGACAAAACTGAAACAAAAGCTCTTGTCGGGTCAGTCCTATCTATTTAATTTTCAACATAATTATGAGGATGAGAGATCTCTGTACAGACTTTCATCTACCTCTGTCTCTGCCATAGCCATCTCTTTCTGGCCTTAGTCTACTCAATTATAGCCAGAGTTCCTTCAAGAAATAAAGATATTAGTGTTGGTTATCATTGATAGCCTTGAAGTCCTTTAAAGAACTAATTAGAATACTTTTAGAGCAAATAATTTCAATTGAGATAGATCAGTTAGTGCAGATATATTCATTTAGAAAGAGATATTGCTAGGAAGGTGCCTTAAAGCTCTGTGTTCACTTTTAGCTGAAAAGATTACCAAACTAGTCTGAATTGAGAAGCTCAACTGTTCGTCTTAGTCTAGTTTTGACAAAGACTCTTTTCTGAATATTATCAAATATTTTTTGTTTTCTTTCCAGTACAGCTTTGAGACGGGTTTAGAGAGCTCAAGGTTGTCAGGCAGCAGTGTTGTCATCTTCCTGATAAAGCTAGGTTTTTGAGAATCAATGTGTAGCACCAATACAGAATGCACCTTGTCAACACCAACTGCAGAGTGTCCTCTTTGAAAGCGTAATTGCCTCTAACCTTTTCTTTATGTCATTTATTTTACAGTGGCTTTTACGCAGACCTTGTGAAAGAGAACAAAACTTTAAACTCTCTTGGCAGTATATTGGCCATCCTAGATAAAATACTTAAGAAGGAGGTAAGAATCTGCTTTGATATTGGGGGGGGGAGTTGGATTCCTCTGATTTCTGCTACTATATTGTTGTCCAGATATTAGTTACTCTGTACTTCATGACCCTACTGATTTCAGATGAAATGTGCTTAACTAGAGAGTGACTATGCAGGATGAGAAAACAACGATTTGGGGGTAGTTGTTAGCCCAAGACATCTTTCTAGTGATCTTTGGGCAAGACCTTGTCTTGTTTTTCTGCTATTACAACATAAGAGTCAGTAAGAACCTTCTCATCACTCTCAGGCATCCAGGTGAGCCAGGCATTCGCTCTTCCCACTCTTCCAGTTGAGGGGAGCAGAAGCTGTTGTATCAAGTACCAGTGAGCAGCAGCAAGAAATCTGAAGAAGAAATGTCAAAAATTTCCTGCTCAGTGCACAGAGTTCACATTCTGTCTTTAGGAGAGTTTACATCTGCATTACTCTTCATTCTGAGATGGCATGCTGTGTGCAGCTGTACCACTTACCACTATTTGTACAACAGTTTACTCAGAGTAAATTCTGATTTGCACACGTGCCCCACACCCACCCTTTAGTGGAGCTGTGGAGCTGTATGCTGTGATTCTGAAAAGAGTCATTCTAATTCAGCATTTTGATTCTTGCAGGGGCAGGAAAGAAGAGAAGTCAGGCTTAGAGGTTGCATGTTTGTATTTATATAAACATGGGAGAAGCAAAGAGGAAAAACTGTAAACAAGTCAAGAATATTACATCATGAGAAATCAGTCTCTCCCTTGGAATGTAAAGCTCTTTTTAAAGTACCAGGCCTGTGAGGAAAAGTAAATGCCAGAATGGCCTTGGAAGTCACCTGTGTAGATTGCAGGGACAAGTTTTTAACATGACAGTCTGTACATACATCTAGAGGAGCCTATAAATAGATCAAGAAGAAATAACAAAAAAAAAAAAAAAAAGAACAGGTAACAGGCAAAAAGAAATGGAACCCTTTAATGAGTTGCAGATGCTAAGCTATGACTTTTGTGTTGACAAATACAAAGGGGAGTGAGGAGGTGGAGCATGTGTTATGTTTTTGCTTAGCTTTCATGTAGAGTTCAAAGCATTACACAACAGAAATGAACACTGAGATATTGACTGAGTAATACTCTCATTGTATTTTCTAGAAAGGAATAGCTTTCCTAGGTTAGAGGAAGTCAGAGTTCAGGGACAGCCTCCTTTTCATAGGTGTGTTTTTCTGGTGCAGGTTGCCTACTGGCACAGAGTGTATCCAATCTGCAGATGAACGAGAGAACCAGTAAAGCTGACCTTCCCCTGCAAAAGCCATTTTTACAGTTGCCTTTCAGCACAGCACCATAGTTTTGAAGTAATAGAACAGCTGTAATCAAACATGTTAATCAAACATGGCCTTTCTGTAGAGTATAAATATAATTTTATTAAAATAAATATAATTTTATTAACCCTACTATGATAGATCATTAAGATCCCTTTCGTACAGCCGTAGCTTTGTTGGAACGATACATATAAACACATGAAAACGCTGTTGTTACAAATAAGAAATTAGATGATCTTATGCAGCATTAATTACTTGTGAATGAAAAATCCATTTTGCAGATATGCAACGGGTTGACAGTATCGCCCACCGCTGCTGTGTCTGTTGCTGTTGCACTAAGACATTCTGTTCGCTTTGGATTTCAAAGGTGAAATTGTATCTTTTGCATGTGGGGCCCATTGAAAAAATGTAAGAAGAAGATAAAAGCATGTGGATATGGGAAATTGCCTTTCAAACCTTAATTTTAAAAGAAAAAGCATCTTCACATGTGTAGCATTTTTAATGTGTAGTACAGACAATACTGTGTGCGCCAGCAAAAACCTTTTGCTTTACCAAAGGCAAAACATTTGTAAAGATGACTGCTGTGCTAACAAGTTTTCTTTGTCCGATTTCAATTGGTTTTGGTCTGAGGACAATTTCTTTGTTTTGTTGGGTTTTTTTTTCTCCCCAGTATTTGGTGGGAGAAAAGGAGTTCACCTGAGATGTAATAAATGTGTTTTCTTTATATTTCTAGTGGGCCAGATTCATAAAAAATATAAAATCTTTTTTCTGTATCTAATCTACATGCAAACTCTTTAAACAAATTGCACTAATTGGAAAAAATTGCTTCTAAATTTATGCATAATATTCTTTGTTTTCTGCAGAGTGCTTTGTATATTTGTTGGAGACATGCAAATCATACCAAACACAGAAGATGGGTGAGGTTTCTCATTACTTCAGGAAGTCAAATCCCAAAGGCTTTATAAATGTTCCTAAGTGTCCATATATATGATGAAACCTACGCTAAGGAATCAGTCATGAGCTTATGTTCATTAAAGTTAGTTTTAGAACAAATACGAAACATCTACAAATATCTCCCTAAAGACAAACTGCTGTCTCTAAGTGCCTCTTGATGAGTTTAGTGGTAGGTTTAAAGTATAATCCCTCTGTACTAACTGAAATTTAGATTTGTTATTGAAGATAGAATATTGAAAATATAAAGTAATAAAGAAGGCAATTATTAATTATAAGGGTATATATTATAGGGGTGTACCCCTATAACTGCAATACTGCTGATCCTGAGTTTCTTATTGAAAGTCATCTTTTGACTTTTTTTGTCACCCTTTTTCTTACAAGTAAATTTCTCAAAGTCTTTAATACTTTAAAAAAAAATATCTTAAGAAAGGATTGAAGTTTCAATTGGTGTTCATATTATAGCATGTAGTAATGCAAGCAGTTATTTGCTCCTGTGTTATGGATTAGTATTTAAAGGATGATGAAAGAAAAGAACTGTTTATCTCACTGGAAGTTGTTGGCTAAGTACTCAGATGTGGTTTTTATTTACAGAAAAATACTCTTGATACATATTTGTAAGAAAGAACAGTCTGAAAAGACAAGCTCCAAGCACTATATCACTCTAAACTGGGAAGAGGTAAGATTCAATTTCCAGAAAGAACATAAGAGAAATCCCTTTTTTACCAGAAATTGTAGAACATATTTACAAATTCATAAAATGACACTGAGAATTACACCTCTCACTGCAATTTGGATCTTTGAATGTCTTTCCTTTTCTTGCCCTTGCAGGGTTCTATCCCTTCACAGATCTTTAGAGTGTATCAGAATGCATAGGTCTGGGGAAACCTTCAGTAGCCACTGTAGTTCATCTTCAAGAAGGCAGAATTACAGTGCAAAGACACTAGGGAAAAGATGAATAGTCTGCATTTTAATATAAAAATGACTGTGAAGATGGATCAGTACCCTGTTTCCTGGGTCAACCACAAGCTTTTTGAGATTCACTGTACTGTTTTGTTTTGTGTCGGGGAATGTGGGGCTTTACATTTGTGCTAAATAATTTCTTATTGTTGTTAAAGGATGCTGAAGGAAATGACTTCTTTTCTGCTGTACTGGGATTCATTCTTCCTGTAGCATATAGTTATCAACCTAATTTGACAGTAATAGCTGTTGGACCAAACAGGAGCCTTGGAATAAGCGGGATTTCTCTGCTTTTTGCTTTACTACAAGGACTAGCCGAGTCTCGAATTTTTGCAGTGCTGGAGGTAAGAAGTGGTGCTAAGCCATGGTACTTCAAAGTGCCTAGGACAGTACTCTAGTCAGACAGCAGCATGCTTGGTATTTACAGCTTCAAGCTGCCCAGTAGAAAATACTGTCTATATCTACACTGTATTTGGTACCCTAGAGTTGACAATGCAAATAGCCCAAGTTTCTCTCTGGTCTGAAAGCAAGACAAGACAGAGATGCCTACTGAGATGAAGGCAGCCTGCATGATTGAGAAGCTGAGGCTCAAAGGCAAGCCCATGATTATGTCTATAGATGGTAGATATTCTGACAGATTGCCACAGTTTGGAGATTAACTTCCCTTTCCACCTGGGATTCACAGCTCAGAATTGTCTCCTGAAAAGAGACACTTGTCTGTTAATTATGTGGCCTCTTTCCATCAAATGTGATTGCAAGAAGCCCATTGCCCTGTTTATTGTGAAACACTAAATTTTATCTCCTTCTCTTCCCTGCGCTATACTTTATCATACATGACTCCCATTGCACAGAAACTAAATCAAAATGACACATATCCTTTAAGTAAACTTAATTGCTCTAATACATAACTAAGAGCCAAGATACTCCCACCTGGTGTTTCTGATAAAGAACACGGGAAAGCAAATAATGAATATGTGGAGCTTTCCCTAATGTAGTATTTCCATACAGTACTGCATTAGGGATTTCTAAATTTAGGAAGTAAGAGCCTGTAGCCAGACCAGTGTGTAGGAAGTGCCAGTGGGCTCATCTTCCATGAAGTTGCCTGCACTGGTAGAGAACTGAATTTACACTCTTGGCCTCTGTGGCAGCCACTGTGGCTGTGAGTAACACAGTTTCTCTGTGTGTCCTGTGAAACAGTAACTTTGATTGGTTTTGTGCTTTCTACTTCTTTAATGAGAAATAACAAACAGTTGCAATTTTATTCTCTTCTGTTTCCCAGAAAGTATCCAATTAATGACATACTATTCACTAAGCTTCCAATTAAGAGGATTTTGACATACTTTATGCCGTAGTCTTTTCAGATGTTATTTGATTTAATTTTATATTGCTGATACATAAATTGTCTGAGTTAAAATAATTTGTATGTTGATATACACTATACAGAAATAGTGTAGTTGAACATTAGGAGTGTGAAATTGGCCTTCAGAATTCTTTCAAACTCAGAGAGAAAAATGAAGTTAGGTGTACATCTTTAAAAACATTAATGATACTTTTTTTATTGGTTCTCTGCAGGGAGCTCCCTAACAGGATTATGTCCTGTGTGGGGATTTTCTAATGTGCTTGGCTTTTTAGAATCATTGAAAAAATAGTCTATTTATTAAAAATAAAATAGAGTTACAGTCTTCCAAATAAATGTTCATAATCTTCACATGTTATTGACACTTCAAAATATAATTTCTGAAAGAAAATTGTATTGATTTGGACTGTTGTCAGGCATCCAAACAAGTCAATTCTTGATGAAGCATAATATCCCTGTTTTCTACCAACAGAAAGTAAATCATGCATGAAGTAAACAAGCTCCATGATCCTCTTCCCTCTTAACATTTTCTACCTTTAACTCAACATTATTTCTTTTCAGTCACAAAAGGAAAACTGAGATTCTTTCTCTATTTAAAAGAAAAGATTTACAGGAGGTAAAATTTAATTTGCATTTTTCAGGAAAAAGTTCCATTTTGATAAATTTTTATTTGAAATGGAAAGTTGCTCATTCTTGCTACTAATACTAGCAGCTTAATTACAAAAGCTTGTTTTAAAATATTTCGTGTATTACTGAAACAAAGTTTGGTTCCCAGAAGTATTTGTTTTTCTTCTTAAATAGGACACAGAGATAAATTTAATGGAAAGTGTAGCCAAAGCATTAGTGGGTGCTTCTACACCTCACTTTGGAGTTTATGTACCTCCTACCCAAGGAAAAACAAATAAAATAAAAAAACTAAGAGACCAGTATCAGCAGGAATGGAAAATGCTTCAGTGTTCAGGTAAGCTGTCTGTTTTTATCTTTAGTTTTTATTAATATATACCAGTTTCTGAGAAGATGATAAAATATAGGAGCCTGTAGGTCCATGAGATATTAAAGTCAGTGGGAGCACATTGATCTCATGTGAAAAGAATGACACTCAGTGATTTTAATTCTGCCGCTTGAGCCAGAAAGCATGAATTTCACAGCATAACTATATCCTTGGGAACTTTGAATACTGCAACTCCAAAAGTTTGAAATGAAGCTCCCAAAATCTTATGTGCTTAAAGAATGGTTAATAAGATGTGCACTGGCACTGATTGCTAAAGTGTTTTCTGAATATAGTGCCAGAACAGGTGACATTTTTTTATACATTTAACTTGTCCTCAAAAAACCTTAATTTAACAGGAATTAGTCATGCTTGAAGTACATTCCTACATCACAAATAGCTGAGGATCAGGTGCTGTGTTTGTATAGGGATCAGGTTAGGCAGGTGTGTGTGTTTTCAAGCTTATCTGGAGACACTACTGAATAACTTTTGTTTTTCCTCAGTAAAAGCAATGATATAGAGGTGGGCGTCTCTGAGAGAAAGTGACCTGCTCTCTTTTGGAGGAAATGGCCAAGAGCAGTGGTCTATTTCCAATAAAAATGTGCTTAGGGGGTTGGGAATTGTGGTAACTGTGTTTCTTATTACTGTTCTTTTCAGTGAAGGATGGGATTTCAAGAAACTGACTTACTTCACTTTGGAATCATTTTGCACAGCAGAAGAAACTGTTCAGGTTGCCTTTTAAATCATCAGGAAAAGAGATGGCTGGTCTCTATACAGATCATTCACAATTGACTCCTGTTTTTAAAATACATATTTTCAGCTAGAGAATGGTGCTTGCAAATTCTGTATTGACACTAATTATTCAAGACTGACACTTGGAAACAACTCCTGTACTTCATTTACTGCAAATGAGGCCTCAGTCAACTGTGACATTGTGAAGTCAGGTGTGTGCAGTAACTTGATTGTGTGAATGCTAAAGAAGTCCAGAAGACAGGCATCTGAAATGAGCAATCATTATAGCCAAAACATTTTTAATATTACTCAATACCATAGTGCTTTCACTGCCACCACCCTGACCCTCTCATTGGGAGTTTAAACTTAACAACGGGTCCTTGAGATTAATGAAATTTCATTTCCTCGGCTGATTTAAAGGATGCACCTAACATGGTCTGTTCTCATTTTTCTAATGAGTAATTGTCAGTTGCAAGAAGAAAGAACAGCAGCTGAACCACTAGAGTGTATGCATGTCCTACAGCACACCTCTGATGTTTAATTTCATTAACTGTACAGGGCAAGAGACAAAAATATAATATTTTTTGCATATAAAATTAAAAATAACAAATTACAAACAAAGCAGTGTAAAGAGGGCTTCACTTCACCCTCTTTTTGAATGTAAATTGTCTATATAACAAATAACACACACACACACATACACACCCTGTGATTGGGCAGTGGCCTAAGGCTGGCATCCTGTGAATTCTCAAAACTGAATGAAATTCCTGAGGCAAGAGCCATAGTTTGCCTTGTTTTGCAGCATTCCAGATACGATTTTGGGCGCTTCTCTCTGATTGTGATCTTTGGATTTCAAACACTTCAAATTATGTATATATGGGTGTTGCAACTTCACATAATTTGAATAACTAAATCCATCTGTGCCGTTCTTTTTTTGTTGTTGTTGTTGTTTGTTTGTTTTTTAGTAACTATTCCCAGTGATTCCTGTCTGGTTCATACTGGTTTGCAGTTATTGCTGGATGGGAAGTGATACCCAATCCTGGAACATTTTTAAGTGAAAAAAATCAATTTCAAAAGAAAATAAAAGCCATGTCAAACATTCTCACAAAAGTGGAAGAACGGGGCTTGTCTCAGTTCAGAATTTGTATTTGAAGTCAGCTTCAAACTCCCAAAGAAACATTTGCTTTAAATTGGAAACTGGACAATGACCAAACTTCAGATTCAAAACTTTTCAGCACAGATTTGTTGGTTTATTCTTCTCTCCCCTGAACAAAACAGAAACAAACAAATAAACAAAAAGGTTTTTGGTTTTTTTTTTTTGTCCTTCCCTTTAAACAATGTATCATTTTCAAGGAAAAAAACCCAGGTTTTGGAGGCATCCTGGCTTGTTCTCTTTTTACCTGCCTTCCTTTAACTGAATTTTTAGAGCCAGAGGTTGAGTGACACCGATGTTGTATTCTGCTGTGTATCGACAGTCTTGGTAAAATGTATTAAACGTGTATTAAGAGAAGAAAATGCCTCCTCTTGGTGGAATTAGCAAATCCTGCCAGGCGGCTGCCGTTGGCGCTCCGCGGGCCGGGGCAGCTAGCAGCGTGGGTTTGGTTCTGGCGATAGCGTGGCATTCCTTGTGAATAAGAAAGAAAGTCTCGGGAATGGTTTAAACCTCGCGAACTGTCTGGATGGGCGGTTTGCGTATCGGCACTAAAACCACCCTGTGGTACCGGTGGGCCTGAGGCGCGGCCAGGCTGCGGCCCTGGGGCCCTCGGTGCCTCCCGCCCGTCCAGGGTCCGCAGCGAACAGCGGCCGCTTCGCCGCGGGCTCCTTCCCGGCGAGGGCGGGCCCGGGGAGCGCGGCCCAGTGCCGCCCCCGGCCGCCGCCTCTCCCCGCGCCGCGGCCCGTCGCGCTGCCGTGACGTCGGCGGCGCCGTGCGGCGGCCGGCGCTGAGGGCGGGAGGCGGCCCTGGCGTCCCGCTCCCGCCCGGCCCGGCCCGGGGGAGCCGCCCCAGGTACGGCGGGGCCGGAGGGGGAGCGTAGGGGCGGGGGCCGAGGGGTCCCCCGTGGCGGGAGGAGGGCGGAGGGGGCTGGGGGTGGCCGCGCAGCCCCGCGGGATGCGGGGATCCGCAGGGGCTGGTGCCGCTGCTGTCACCGCGCCCTGCCCGGGGGAGAGGAGGAGGCTGGCGACGAACGCGCTTCTCTGGAGCGGAGGGCTGAGTCCAGCTTGGTGCTCGGGCTGAGCCCCCGCCGCGGGGAGAGGTGCCGGCAACCCCCGCACCTTTTCCATAGGCGCTTCAGAACCGCCCCGGGGGCGGCCGCTGTGGCGCAGGCCAGCCCTGCGCTGCCTGCCACCATCCGCACCCGCACCTTCTTGCCCCTGGCTTCTGCTGAGGGCACTGCGCGGCGGGGAGGGAGGTGGCGGGTGTCTCCTGAGGAAAGCTAGAGTGGTAAACCTTTTGAAGGTGTTCCCTAATGAATCTTGTATTAGATCGGGACAATCCTCCCTGTTCTATTTCGGTATACCAAGCAACATTGGGCATCTGGAATTAAACTTGTACCACCATCACTTTGCTTGTGATCAAAGTCATGTTATTTTTATAGCTCGTGTCCTAAATACGCGCTAGGTCAGTTTTCTTCTCCCTTGTTTTGGGCTGTCTCGGTTTAAGTTAAAGCGTACTCATCAATTTCTTATACACATTACAAGCTTTTCTTCCTTTTCCTGATATTTTTCAGACCTTCGCATGAGACCAGAGACTGTAACTGCTGTAACCTGACAATTTGATTTGAAATGGAGAGCATCACGCAGTTGTTCAATGATTTGTGTGAAGCACACTTGACAGGTTTGCCATGGAAAGTCCACCTGGGCAGGCGGAAGATCAGCAAGAGAGTGGCTAAGCAAAATCTGAAACGGGTTGCTTATAACGCCCTGTTCATAAACCTCTTTCAAGATGAGGCTCGTAAGCTGCAGTCAAACATTTCCAGGCTTCCAGTGAAAAACAAAATTTTGATGCTGTCTTTCAGCTTAAGAGTTGGTGGCCTAGGTGCTCAAGCAGATAGACTGGAGAATCTTGTGGAGGAACTGGAAACAGCTGAATGCTTGCCATTTACTGAAGTTAATTCTGTCTTGGATCTCTTAGTACAGCTTGCTGGAACAGGTCCTCCTCAGCTTGTTCCACAAAAAAAGGACTATTTTCTTAACAACAAATATGTTGGGAGAAATGTCAAATACCAGGGTTATGATTATTATGACGTAAGTGTATTTGAAGCCGATATACAATCTCTGATAACAAACGAAGAATGTCAGTTCAACGACACAATCCAAAAGACGCTTCAGATAATGGAGGCTGCTCCTGGCACTGGTCTTCCTGCCATAGGGTTGTTCTCACAGAACTATCCTGCTGGTGACAAGTTTGAGAAAGAAACACGGGTCTCGCTCTTCGGTGCTCTTGTCCACAGCCGAACGTATGACATGGACATCAAGTTGGATCTGCCACCTGTGCCTGACAATGCAGATTTGTCCGGACTTGCAATTAAAGTATGGTGGTATCATTTCTTTTGCACTTGAGAGTGTACGCCTGCTTTCAGTATGCCACTTGAAACCATAGTGTCAAATATAGGTAGTCATTCAAGTTGTAATAGAAGTGTACGGTGTAGGAATTTAAGATGGAGCAGGAATCCTTTTCTCTGCTGAGAAGCAGTTAAGCTGGTTCACAGAGATGAACAGGTTCATAACCTGTATGATAACAAAAACCCTTGTCTTGTCCTATAGCTGTAAGAACCCGTCATCTGGCCATAGGCTTTATGAAGTTAAGCCATCAGCTACATCTGTGCCTTTATCACTCTAGTCATCTTTTGCTTGAGTTTTTGTCTGCTTTGTATACTGAACTCCTTTGTGTTGTTGCTTACTTGTTACTGTTCACCTTGACTGTGTAAACATTCCTGTCTGAATGTGTGTGTTTTGGTGTTCAGATTACATTAACTGATTTGCTGTATTTTCTTCTTGGCTTGTTGCATCCTAAAACACTTTTTTCAGTTGTTATATTTCATTGATCCTCCTAGTTCCCATTGTCTTTTTACTTTTTTAGTGTCTACAGTTTCTGCTTTATCTTTTTTTCTCCTTTTTCTATCCGTTCTGTTTATATTTGCTCTACTTTATTCTTACAGAGATACTAGATAAACGTGTTGTGGGGTTTTTTTTCCCATTTTTTCTGTGTATAGGTAGGGTTCTTTTTAGACTTTTGTACCTGTAATTCTCATTTTGTTCCCTCTACTTAACATATGGATAGCTCTTGCAATTACCTTAACTCAGGATCCTAACTGAAACTTGAAGGCAGCCACATTAAAAAAGAAATCCCCTATGCCATTCCATGTGCCCATATGGATGTAAGTTTGGACACGTGCAGATTTTCTGCATGTTGAATGAGCATCAGGGAACAAACTGTGTTAGTCATAGTTCAAAGAATTAGGTCCTGGATCAGTTGCTCAAATGAAATCCTAAGCAGTCTGACTTTTTTTAGTGTTACATATTGTGGAATATCCAGACCTCAGATTCTCAATTTGTAGAACCATATACTTACCAAAGGAGTAAGTTTCAAGTTTAACACTAACAAACTTAATGTATTGTTCTGATGGCAATTGTTGCTTTGTGTGTAGGCATTAATACCATTAGAGGCTTACCAAATTAAAAGAGGGCTTACAGGAGAAACTTAAAGTAGATATGAAGGTAAGGTGGATGACACAGGTTGAGTCGTGTAGAATCACTTGATCACGAATGATAGCAGAACATCTTTTTTATCAGCGTGTGTTTCTTCAGTAAAATGTTTCCTTGTATAACGTTTAAACTTTCTCTGACAGGTTCCCCAAAGTATAGACCAGTCAGAAGATGAGGGATTCCAGTCAGCATCCAATCTGACTCCTGATTCTCAGTCGGAGCCAAGTATGACTCCAGACATAGACCTGTGGGATGCAGTCCTTACATACGGACCCAGCAAACGAAGATGTTGGGAAAGAATTGGATAGTATGTGTCTGATGTTAATGGCAAACTTACTATACGTCATATACAAATGTATGAAGGTGCATTTCATCTTCGTTCCAAACAAGCTCAGTATGAATACTGAAATGTGCATATTTAATTCACAGAATTCAATATGCTGCATCAATGATTGAGAAAGAAATAAAGGTCGTGCAGTTTCATCAAACTGGTTCTTAGATTTCCGGTGTTTTGTAGGAAGAGCTAAAACAGAATCATCTTTGTCAAAAATGCTGAAGGCATTATGGGAACACCTGCTGTTTCTGTGAAATGCAACATTTTTCTAGCTAGGCTGACTTCTTGTGCACTGTGCAATTTAGTTCAGGCTAAAATGATGCTGTATTTTCAGTTTCAAAGAGAAAGCGGTAGCTGCACAGCACTAGAATAAGTAAATCCGTATGTCTCAGTATTGTACAGTATTGTATTCCTTTTCTCTGTAACCAAAACAGCAGCTACCAGAACAGATTTCTTAATGGCTTAGTTAGACTTGCAGTTCTTTTGGCTGTTGAGCAGAAGATGCATCTCCTAGAGAAGGGTCTGTATAGCCCTGTTAAAGCTTCCTAGCTTCCCTAAAATGGAAGAGGAAAAAAAGGGCAGGTATGGCAGGTATCTTCCTTACATTCTTGATTTGACAGTAGTGTGCCTGATTCTTGGAGAAACTGCTGGGTATGTTTTCTGTAATTTTAATAATGTAGTGATGGGTCTGTTGCAGTATTGCACAGTGTTTTTTCAGCGCTGAGCCTGAGAAGCTCAGGAACAGAAGTTCCCTGATCTGATTTTTCAAAGCCACTGTAGCACACCCTAGCTTTGTTCCCAGTACAAGTCAGGTTTTTTTCCTACCATGTAAGGATCTTAGAGACAAATATAAGCCAAGTGCTTTATGATTTTCATGGAATACATACTACTAGAATTCAGAATTTTTGGAAGAATTGGAAGGAGAAATTATTCTGGAGAGGATAGCAATCCTCACTGGGAAGAGCTACAGTGTGTTAATACAAATCATTATTTTGAGCATATTGCTCTTTAACATATTTGAATTTTAGTACTACATGGACCCTGGAGAGCTGGTATATATTGACCTCATTTTCCTCATGTGAAAACTGCATCAGGGAGGGCCACCAAAGAAGCTGGTAATTCTCTGTCAAGTTTTCTGTTTCTGAACTGATGTTCTGATTATTTACCCGTTTCTTCACTATACTGAGTTTGAGCTACAGTTTCACTGACAGAGTACACATTCTCTTGAAAAGGTGTTGTGTCACAAGTAGTTTTTTCCTGTAGTCAGTATGGGCTGTGTAAAATTGTGAGATGCTTTTTTTTTTCTTGGGAGATATACCTCCTGCTTTTCATATAATCACCTTGTAACTTTGTGTTTACCTCGATACAGCCCACCTGGTAAAAAAGAGGACCCGTATCTTACTGAAGCTGGGAGAGAAGCTTTTGACAAATTTTACAAACTTCGAGAAGGGGAACTGCAGCTGTTCAGTAATACTGTGCTTCAGCTTCCACAGCTTGTGCTAATGAAAGAACCCGAACTGGTTAAGGACGTCTTGAATGTTCTCATCGGTGTGGTGTCTACTACATTTTCACTCAATCAGGTATGGAAGGTTTTGAACTGTGCTTCTTAGCTTCATCTTTTCCTTTTGTTCTTTGTGGAGGCTTCCTCTTCAATACATTTATTTGTTTTGAGATTTTACAGTTGTGGATGCTGTTAGAAAATTGAATGTGACTTAATGGCAATAAGGCAGTATTTATATACTGCAGTAGGCTGAGAGTATTTCTAATCCTTTAAGTGCAAATAGGTTCAGAAACACTTGAAAACAGATGTGTAAATAGTTTTGTAGATTGGATTTTCTTTAAGGAATTACATAATGAGTCCTATTCTGTATATTTGAAAATATCATTCATACTCCTGACTTTTTGCTACAATTTAATATGTTTATCATACCATCCTAGCTATAGAGTCTCAGTCACCAGAGTATGTATACTGAAAATTGGTCCGATGTTACTTTTGTGTAAGTATTTGCTATTTTACATCAGAATACAGCTATGAAATATTTGAATCTGCCCATATTTCCCCTTCCTGTATCCTTTCAGGCTGCTCAGACATTTGTGATAAAGGAGGGGGTATATGTATCTGGAACTTCACCAGAGGCAATGCACAACCTCCTGACTGAAGTTGCAGAGTATGGAACCTACTACACACGACTAAGCCGATTTTCTCTTCAGCCGGTTTTAGATTCTTCATATAGCAAAGGACTTGTGTTTCAGGTAAAACTATAGTATTAAATCATCTAGATTTAATGGGCCATTAGGTAGAGAAGGTAACTTTGATTTCATGTAAAGCTGGAATTTCTGCATTCTGCCAAACTGTGAAGCATTTTAAGAGTAATGCTCACCCCAGGTTGGCAGTGAACAGTGGCACTGTGTTTAATGGGTGCTTAAGGCTTCACCTTTGTTTGCACCAAAACATGGTAAAAAAAATAAAAACACTTCGTTACCTGAAGTGTGATTTGTTTAGTCACGTTGTTCTGTTGAAGACTAAAGAATATAATTTTTAGATGTTTTAAGTATATGACAAATTTATATGTGAAGATGTATAAAGTGAAATACAGTAACTTTCTTAATTCGGTATATATATATTTATATAGAATATAATATAGTATATCTATTATATAAAATTGTATTGATTATATAGAATTAGTATTTATTAGTGTATAGTATTTTAAGCAAAATCAACAGAGAAATATGATATCTACTAGCTTTAACTACTTTTTTTTCAGTTCTGAAGACAGTGCAAATTTTCCCTGTCTGCCCTCTGTATATTATGCTGCACTGTATATACACTGTGTAGCACCAGATGATTTCATCTCACAGAATTAAGTTAGGATTGGTTATTAAAATGTATTCATTCTGAATTACAGCAATATTAATAGAAATTGAATAAGAAGGTCTCTCCCCTTCGAAAAAGTTCTAGACAAGTGTGTTCCCAGTACCCAATTAGCCATGCAAGTAAGAAAACAGATTTTCTTAGGTTCATAGCATAGTTGTTAGAGAACAAGTTGGGCAATTCAAAGAAGCTGAACCAAGGTGCTTTATTATACTGTTCACGGGCACAGGCTGTGTGCATTGGATATATAAAGAGTATAGAGCAGTCATCTGGCCAGTTTGAATGTCTGAAGCTGCATGGACTCTCACTTTCCCCTTATTTTGGTATACAAGTCCCTCTTACCTGCATATGCAAATGATTTTAGTAAAAGGTCTGTTTTCATGCTGTTGCAATTGCTGTGATACATACATAGACTATTAACAGCTCTAACAGTAAGACTTCTAATATTTCCCGTTGATACTAGGCGTTCACAAGTGGGCTGAGAAAGTATCTTCAATATTACCGAGCCTGTGTTTTGTCAACACCTCCTACTTTAAGTCTTCTAACAATCAGCTTTCTCTTCAGAAAATTAGGTCGTCAGTTGAGGTAAGAGAATAATACTGTTTTTAAGCTTTTCATTGCGAAAAAAATGCAATCCATTTCTTCAGATAGACTAAAAGAGACAGTATTACACAGGCTTTCCTACATAGTCTTTTTGGTAATTTTCCTCTATTTTAACAGAAAGATTTCTTTATATCCAGAAGGTTCTAGGAAAAACATGTAATGTCTTTATATTCAGTTTCTTTGTTATCCCCGTTATCATTCAGCTGATACAGTAGGATTGTTGTATCGTGTTCAACTTGAGCAAAATTCATTACGGTAATCTTGGAGACTTTTGGTTGAAATTGTTACATATGTTTTAATATTGTTTTTTAGGTATTTAGCTGAACTTTGTGGCATAGGAGCAACAGCGCTGGGGATCAATGGTGGAGCTGGTGCTTCATTTCCTACGGTGATAATTAATTTGATGGTTTTATGTTTGGTTTGAGTTACAGTGTTAATATTCTTCAAAATTAGGTAGGAAGTTTACATAAAGTATTTAGTGGTGGTCTCTCTGCTACCGAAGATATCATAGAATCATAGAATGGTAGGGATTGGAAGGGACCTCTGGAGATCATCAAATCCAACTCCCCTGCCAGAGCAGGATCACCTAGGGCAGGCCACACAGGAACAGATCCAGTTGGGTCTTGAATGTCTCTACAGAAGGAGGCTCCACCACCTCTCTGGGCAGCCTGTTCCAGTGCTCTGTCACTCTCAGATATGACCGTGGACCTCCAGTTGGAATGCCATGATCCTTTATCCAGAAATTTTGTCCTGTGTTTTCAACTCCTAAAGTAAGCAAAAGACCCAGAATAAATCTTAGAGTTCATTTTATTTCATTCTAAAGGAGGTGTTTTTAGCAAGTCACATGCATCCAACTCTAAACATACATGGTTCCCTCCAGTGACTATAAAGTGAGCTTGGGGTAAATAGCTCAGATAAAGTGATCTGAACTGCAGATAGCTAGAGGAAGGGAGATGAATCTTGCTTTCTGTGTCTAGCAAAACATGTAAAGTTGTGTATTTATGAGTGTTCTATTATTAAAGTTGTAGTGAAACTTTCTGCCTAATATTAGAACATTTTTCAATTTTTTTAGGGTGTTAAATTGCTTTCATATCTGTACAAAGAGGCTCTCAACAACTGTAGCAATGAGCATTATCCAGTTCTTCTGTCCTTGTTGAAAACAAGCTGTGAACCATACACAAGGTGCGTCCGTGCTCTTCTCTGCATAATCACAGAATATTAAGGGTTGGAAGGGACCTCAAAAGATTATCTAGTCCAACCCCCCTGCCAGAGCAGGAACACCTAGAGCAGGTCACATAGGAATGGGTCCAGGGGGGTTTTAAATGTCTCCAGAGAAGGAGACTCCACAATCCCTCTGGGCAGCCTGCTCCAGAGCTCTGTGACCCTCACAGTGAAAAAAATCAAAAAACCAAAAAAGAAAATAGAAGATGTGGCTGTACCTGCAAAATACATTTCTAAAGTAATTCATTTCGCAGAATCCTTCTTTTCCAGTTCTGTAACAACAAAAAGGGTCCATGTGTCACTAGATTAGTAAATAAATACATGTAAATAAGACTTCTTTCTTGCTGCTGGTCCTGGAAATTCATACTGGAATATAAGACTTGGATAAACTTTTTTGGGTTTTTTTTGTTTTTTTTTTTTTCTTTTTTTTTTTTCTTCCCTTCTCATACCTGTAGTAAAATCCTGAAACAGGCAACTAACAGGTTTCTCTTGGTGTTGCAAAAACTGGAAAGGTTCATCCTTATTTCCACTGTCTTTTTCTTGTGGGCTTTTCAGTAAGCAAAAATTAAAACCAAAGTAATCTGTTGTTCATTAAGTAGATTTAACTAGCTAACAATAGTAAGTAGAATTCCTTGGATTGTGACAGTTTTTTTAAGCAGTGCACATCAATTTAGAAATTGTTAGTTTATAGACTTCTGAAGAGATGCTAATTTTTTTTTAATTGCTGTTTATAGGGTTTATAGCTGTAGTCCATAATCAGTTTACAGTGAAAGTTCATAAATATAATGATACAAGAAAGAGAAAAAACAAAATCTGTCAAAATGCTCTATCTTTAAGATTCCTCCCATGGCCACCCTGCTTGTTTTTTCTCCCTTCTACATAAAAAGTTCTTTGGAGAAATTTAGTTTCATATTTACTAGAAGACTCACTGAAATATCTTCACAGCTCCTACCCTGAAATTTATAGAAAGCAGTCAGATTTCTGACATACCAAGGGTAGTATGTCATGGCATCACAAGGAACCTAAAAAATAAGAAAGTGTGCTTACTGGCATGTGATACATACAGCATTGACTTCTAAATTTGTTGCAGATCTCTATCAAAACATCAATCTTATACGATAAAGGCTGTCATGTTAGGAGGTCTCCATTAACTGCAGAAAGTGTCGTCCCATTCATTTATTAACCTGAAAAAAATTAAATAATAGTTGTTGCTCAAGTAGATCATAGAAGCATCAGACTTAACACTTCCAAATTTCTTAGCTCTTTACTTACAATCTTAAAATTGAACAGTGATTCCTGCTCTAAATGCTTCCTGTTTGTTACCCTGACCCAACGTCTAGAAACAGTGTTAGTATTGCAGCTAGTAAGAAAACAAAAAACTAGCTTCAAGGTGCTCTGAGCCTTTTTATCTGTAGCTTCAGAGGACTGTATTTTTTTACTTCTTCAAATATTTTGTTTCGCACAGAGGAAATATGAAAAAGCATGAATAAATATTCCAAAATAGTAGGTCTCATTATTGCCTGTATATTAAAAATGTCTCTAGATCTGGGAAAAAAGTGCTTTGTCTTGCATCTTTGTTTTACACCTTTTCAGGTTCTCCCTGCTAAAGTTACCTCTCTTTAAAATGTCTTCCTGCTTATCTCTCTCTCCCTTTGCTTTTGGTGTGCTACAAAGATATCTAGAAATTTTGCTGTATACTCAAGAAATTAATATACAGAACTAAAAAGATTGTTCTTTCATTGTAACTAATTATCACTGAAATGTTCTGTATAAAGATGGTTACTTTTAAGAAAAATGTAGACACAATCCTGTGTGTATCTTTAAAGATCAGTGTTACAGCACTTAATTGCTGGTTTTTATCCTGCCTGTAGCTTGTGTGTTTTGATGTTTCAAAGGATATACTTACTGTTTGGTTATAATAACACTCAGAAGGTAAGAGAACTGATTTTCAATTTTGTACAATTATATTTCTTTTAGATTTATCTATGATTGGGTATACAGTGGTGTATTCAGAGATGTTTATGGAGAATTTATGATCCAGGTGAATGAGGATTATCTTTGTTTCAGAGGTACAGTATGCATATGAGCATTTCTAATTGATATTAATTTGTGCTGTTATTTAAATAATAAAAAATATGTGCTTTCATCTTTTTGTTTGTTAGATAAGCATTACTGGACGCATGGTTATGTTTTGATTTCAAAAGAAGTAGAAGACTGTGTCCCTGTATTTCTTAAGCATATTGCTAATGATGTATACATATGTGGGAAGACCATAAACTTGCTGAAATTGTGCTGTCCCAGGGTAAGTTTTGGTTTGATTCCTTCCTATTACTTTGAGAAAATCATGCCTCTTTAGATCAAGTTTCTAGGTTTTTAGCTCCTTCATTGAAAGATGGTATTGTATAAGTAGGATGCTGATTCATGAAAGGCAATCACTTGCTTGCAGATACTTGTGAACTCATTATCCCATTGACTTGCTAGCACCTCACTACAGAAATACAAGTCTTTAACAGCATCAGACTTATTGTATCCAATGTATGTGCTATGTTTTTTATTTTCCTTTGCACTGAAATGTTTTAGGCTTCCAAGCAAGTGCCTTCCTTTTTTCACACAATTCGCACCACTACTTTGTGGTTTACAGATGCCTCACTTACCAGGTCTTGATTTGGTTCTTGTATTTCAGCTCTATCACTACATTTTCAAGAAGTGCTTAAATCGTTCTTTTTTATTCGTGTTTTGCAGAATGAGTCTTGTCCTTGATAAGAGGAACACGTTAAACTACTTTGTGTGTTCCCTCTTCTCTGTATATGTCTAACAGTGAAAAACTACAGAGGTGTCTAATGTCTAATGGCAGTCTTTCCCAAGTAACCAGCATTCTCTTTAGGATCAGAACTGCTCAGTCTTAACAGAGCTGAGCAGCTCAGGATCAGATACCTGATGTCAGATACCAGGTAGAAGTGTAATATCTCAAGTGAGATTACCCTCTGCTGGTTCTCCTGAGTCTGCCCTGATAAGCATTCTCAAACCATGACTGAGATGTGCCAGCGTTACTGGGCTTCTTATGAAACAGGGTCAGCCATCATTTCCATTACAACAGTCACTGACACAGAATCTTAATAGATAGAACATTCCCGCAGGATGTGGGGCACATAGGCTCAATAATTTTCCATCTTTCTGAGGGTGCCAGTTGCATTTCATCCCTTTCCATGACAGCTGGCGCTTCCCTTTTGCTTAGGCTGACACGGTACCAGGAACACAGCTCTGGGCATCCCATCTGCTGGCTTTTGCCAGTAGGCTGGGTTCTAGTATGACCATGCTTCTGTGCTCCTTTTTTTTTGTTTTTGTTTTTTTGTGGGGTTTTTTTTTGGTTTTTTTTTTTTTTTTTTTTTTCCAAAGCTCACTTACCTGCTTTCTGCACTGAGTAGAACAGCTTTGGAGATCTGGGTGTATATAAGTGATCTGAACCTAACTTTTGATAGTAGAGATGCATTCAGCACTGAATTACTCAGGCTCGGTTAATTCGGATAGCCAGAAAATACATTTAGGTATTTAGAACATGACTAGTGTAAATTTATATATCAGATTTTATATTCCTGTCCAATTCAGTGGGAAAGAGGAAACCTTGAGAATTTGACCTGTGATTGAAGTTCTGGAACATTATACCTCCATCTCCTACTTTGAATGATAGAAATGCTAAAACCTGTGATATGATTGAAAATTTTAGATCCCGTGTGGAGGCATGTTTCAGTATCTTGAAGCATTACTAAGTTAAAAATAAAATGTGAGTTTATAATCTAACATTTTACAACTTAAAGCATGTATTTAAAAGGCAATTTCTCATTCTTTCAGCATTACATATGTTGGTCAGATATACCCGTTCCCCGGATTTCAGTTATTTTTTCACTCGAGGAGCTCAAAGAAATAGAGAGAGATTGTGCAGTGTATGTAGGTCGAATGGAAAGGATTGCCCGATACAGTTCCATAAGCAAGGAGGAGAAGGTAAATGAATAAAAGACCTTGTTGTTGGACTTTTGTTTTTTTTAAAATACTCATTTTTCATTTTTATTATAACTTTGAAAGAATTCATATTCATGGTCGTCATTTTTTCACTGGTCAATTACCATGGCAACTGGGCAGTTGTTACCATGCAAAATTATTTAATACAACTTCTAAAAGTATAGGTGGTGTGCTGTCATTTGTTGACATTTTCATACATTAAAAGAGTTTTAGACTTCCATCTTAGTTGTTTTCAGGAGCAGATTTGTCCTCCTACTTAAAAGTAGTGAGAAGATTGTTAGATTCTAATTTAACAATTAGTTAACAAGCTAATTAGTAACTGGATAAGACTATTTTTGTGGTCTGCAGAGCTAATTAATTTTTCAGAACTCTTTATCTACAGATGCCATCAATGCAGTGCATATATCAGATGGATTTGATACATTGTAAGGTCTGGAGTATTAACTTTCAATATTGGTTTAAGAGACTTTTAATTTCATTAATTGCTTTATCGATATTTATGTGCTGTAGTCAGAGATCAATAACCATTATAAAGTGTGCACCTGTCTTTGCAACAGTGTATTGTCAAGTCTAAAATAATAGAAATAAAAATTCCCATCTGTATTTTTGTTTGCTTGGTGGGTTTTTTAGGATTTGCGCATGGAAATAGCCAAACAAGAATTAATTGTTCACGCTCGAGAAACTGCTAGCAAAGTACTAAAAGCCATTAATGGTAAGTCCTGGTGGTGTTTCCTGGGTGTTCTGGTGGGTTTGTTAATGTAAACTAACAGCATCTTTATTGCAATACAGATCGGCAAATATCAGAACGAATGGCTTTGGATGCGAAGAAACGGGAACAGTTTCAGAAGCTGAAAGAGCAGTTTGCAAAAGACCAAGAGGTATTGCTCTGTGTTCTTCTAAAGGTCTACTCTATTTCTTAGGCAAATAATTGAAAGGGTATCTCAAGTCATTGTGCTGAAGTTGAACAAATAGCTCGTGGGGTACAAATAAGAACTTCTTGCAGATGTCTGCATTACAGTTGGTGTTGAGAGTGGCTTTTAAACGTGTTAAAAATATTTATGCAGCGTCGTCTTGCAATAAAGCAAGAGGAGATTGATGATGATTTCAGCTATGCCCGAGAACTCAGAGAGAGAGAGAAGAGACTGAAAGCTTTAGAAGAAGAACTGGAAAAAAAGGCAAGGTAAATATATCTGAGTAGTCTCCCAAAGCTTAGATACTCAAAAACCATCATAAAGAGCTCAGGAAAAATTACTATTTATTAAAACTTATGGTTTCCAGACATAGCTCTACAAGGCTGATAATTACAGTTAAAGGATGGATGTGGGAATTTCTGTTGATCTATGAGCAGTTTTGTGATTTGGGAATGGTTAGCGGCCCAAAAATCTGGGACCCGCTGATTTGCGCTAACCGCCTCCAGTCTGCTTTTTGTTATGATCAGAATTTCAGGGAAAAAAAAATCCAACTGTGTCTTACAATTAAAAGCTGAGCCCCCAGCAAAAGTGATTATGTTTGTCAAAGCAGAAGCTAAAAGCAGACAGAGGAGTTAGACTGATAATTGTTTGAATTGCTCTTGTTATGCATCCAGTTGTATTTCACGTTCTTCTGTTATATCTAAAAATATTTAAAACAAATATGTGACCTACTAAGCATAGTTCTAGGAATACATATAGACTAAGAATACAGTCCCGTTTCCCCCCCCCCGTTTATTCTGTGATTGAAGCCTCTGGCTTCTACTTTAGAAAAATGGCTTTTCAGTTCTGAAGTGCTAAAAGGTCTTATTCTTTAGAAAGGAAGATGAAAATCAGTATGTGAAAATCTGTAACTTACCTTTATCTTCATTTAGGCAGGAACTAATTGACCATTATAGCAAACTTTCTGATGATGCAGCCCGTAGGGAACAAAGAGCATTATGGAAAATCCAGCGACACAAGTTGGAAACAGCCCGTCTTAAGTTTCTGTTAGAAGATCAGAAACAGATCGAGGTATCTTCTGCAAAGATTTAACAAATGTAATTTAGAAAATTTGGTACTAGGTACTTGAAGACTTTTGGTTTTGTCGTTTATACTTATAGGAAATGCTTGAAAAACTTCCAGATGGAAACTACAGGAGAAAACTAGATATTATTCCTTATAAACAGTGCCAGTTGCCCTTAGATAAAAACCCTGTTGTGAAAGATCCACATCCACAGGTGAGTTTATTTTCTTAGATAAACCGTTCCAAGATTCCCTCAGTGGAATTAATTTCATGGTTCATTTCATTTCAGTAAACACAAGGTTCTCTGTAACAGCAGGGCGAGTAGTTACCACATTATTTGTAGTCCATCTGAAAAAATGGAAAATTTTAAATCTTATTTGTAATAAAGTGGCACCAGAAGAGGTAGCTTCATTGTGTGCCTAGCCATACAGTGTAATAGTTATTTATTTTTTAGGTGTCTTCTGTGAAAACTCCGGATTCTAATGAGATAGTTGTCAGAAAAGAATCTGAGCCCAGACTGGAATATGACAATTCTGCTGACAAAGCACTGCCTGTGCCAGAGCCAACAAATAGTAATGCTGATCAGCATTTTAAGCCCGAGGCAGCTGGATCTGAAAGCAGTCTCCAAAGTTCAGAGAAAGCATGCAGTCCTCTATACAGTGCTGATTCCTTGCCTGAATCCAATGTGAATATAGAAGATTTCTTATCAAAGCCACAAGATGAACAACCTGTTGCCACTGGCATACAAGGATCTTTGCTAGATGAAGCATTCCGGAATATTAACTCAGATCTTTCTGAGACTTCTCAAGTAAGTGAAAATCAGCCTGTCTTCAGTGGAGCACTGGAAGGAGAAGACAGTGCACCATTGCATCAGGAAAACGAGTATGATTTTAATACAGTTCTCAGACCATCTCCAGCTTGGCAGGGACGTGCTAGAGAAAATGTACTTGATGTGGAGTACAGAAGGCCTCGGTGGAATATTCATGGACATGCGTCTGATGCCAACATCAGAGTGGGAGAATATGTACCTCATGTGGACACTTACCAGCCACATTCAAGTCCTTATGGGCATTCTTCAGACTCCCATCTAAGCATCAGCAGCTATACTTCTGAAGTTGAATCTAGCCGACCCCGATGGAATATTCAAGGACATGTTTCTGAAGCTCATATTAAAATTGGAGAATATGCTTCAGAGGTAGAGCCGTCAAGGCCTAGGTGGAACATTCATGGGCATGCTTCAGAAGCCAATATTAAGATTGGTGAATATGTGTCTAATGTGTCCCCCACGAGGCCTCGATGGAACATCCATGGTCATGCATCTGATGCCAATATCAAGATTGGTGAAAACGTGTCAGAAGTAGTCTCAGCTAGACCTCGTTGGAACATCCATGGACACGCTTCCCAGTCACACATCAAAATTGGAGAACTGGTTTCCGATACAGAGCCTCTGAAATCTCGTTGGAGCCCCTTCGGTCACGCATCCCAGTCAAGCATCCAAATAGGGAAGTGGGCCCCATCTACAGAAAATGATCCAATACCTCATCGTAAAATCATTTCGGGTCCTTCAGCTGACTCCACAGTTCAGACACTTCTGTACAGTGAAGAATTGTCTCCTGCTGAAGGGAGCAGGAAGGAAGCAAAAATGTCACAGGTTAAAGAAGAGGCTTTACCACGGTCACAGTCATCTGACAGTATTTCAGTTTTTCCTGATGCTAATATTAAAGGTGACCGAAAAGAAAATATAATGGAAGAGAAACAAGAAGGTAAAATAAAATTGTTTATTCAGTCAGCGTTTGTTCAAGGACTCATGAAAGTTACTGTAAATGTTTATGTTCAAAATAGGTACTCATTCATTCCTTGCTTAACTTTTTTGGAGACTGTTAGAATTCAGAGGAAGAATTTGAGCTTAGTCTAGTCTCCTATATACAGGAAGCAGAGCATTAAAAGAATTTTAGTTGTAAACTTTGTGAATTGCGGTATTGCTTCAAAACCATTTCCCAGAGAGGTGGTAGGTGCCCCATCCCTGGAGACATTCCGGGTCAGGTTGGATGGGGCTCTGAGCGACCTGATCTAGCTAAAGGTGTCCCTGCTCACTGGAGCGACAAGATGACTTTTAAAGGTGCCTTCCAACCCAAAGCATTCTATGCTTCTGTTTCTATGAAACAGGACCTTGCGTGATCTCGAGCAGAGAGCACACATAAGAATGCCTGCCTGGGTGGCACTATGGGGAGGGGCTGTTACTGGGGTGGTTGTTTGCATGATAGTCTGAAGAACTCTGGGAGCATCTGAAGTACAAACTCAGCATTATAAGCAGGTCTAAGTAAATGTTCTCTTTAATTCACTTGTAATTACAATAATTGCAGATGTGGCCAACAAGGACCCTTCTCTGGATTCCTCACATTGCTTACAGGTAAGAAACAAAGTAGTTGTCGAGAAAACTTCCTTTTCATTCGAAGGAGTAAACACACTGATAGTTAAGGTAGTAAGTTTCTGTCCTAATCTAGTAATCACTGTAATACCATATTGTTCTTACATGTCAGAAAAGTATACAGGTGAGTAAGCTTCTTTATGTTCAGTTGGCACAACTAGTCAGTTGCCTGTGAAGAGCCATTAAGTGCGAGTAGGCAAAACCAGCATCTCCCATAAAATTTGTCTATTTTTTTTGTTTTAGGCAGAAGAACGTGAAAAAGCAATTCCACAAGATACTGTGCCTCAAGACACTTTATTTTCTGAAGCTAATGCTCCCAAGACTAAGGAGGAGGAAGGGAGAGAGGAAGATACATGGAAAAAAGAACAAGCTTATTTGAAAGCCTTGTCGGATCAGTATTGTATTGAAAAATATCAAGATAGTTATGATTTAATGTGTAAGTAGAACTATTGGAGCAGCAGATCAATAAAAGATGTGGTAAACTTGAACAAGAAAGCTGAGTGCCAGAAAAGGTACCAGATTTACCAGTAAATTACCAATATTATGAACTACAGTAGCCAAACAATTTCCTTCTAGGCACAAAGATGAGAAATACATTTTGACACGATGATTTTCTAACCTAGAGGGGTTTGTAGAGTTTAATGAAAATAAATTGCTTAAATATAATAACTTACAATGTTTATATATATTTTTAATTTAGCAGAACTACCCGTTTCTCATCTTCTGCATCACGTGATACCAAGGTCGTACACTTTTCCTGTGGATCCCATGGTACAGTCAGCAACGGATGAAACGGCTGTACAGCTGAGTGAGCTTTTATCTCTGCCAGTGCTGATGAAACGTTCCATTACTGCTCCACTTGTATCTCAGTGAGTATTTGTCAGAAATTAGGAATTGATCATTTAGCAATTAGTGTCGCGTTCTTTACTAGTTCTTTTTCAAGACGAGAGTTGCGCGGACATCTGTTCTCTTAAATTTTCTCTTTGCTCCCAGAAGTGGTTCAGTGGATGGTCTGTTACTAACTGAAAAGTTCAGATTTGCATTATAAATGGTAACATAAACTTATATTTTTATGTGTAAATTAAAAATTTGAAAGGCTATTTGAAATACAAGGGCTTGGAAGGAAGTATTTGTTTTCAGAGTTGTGGGCTATTCATCAGTGGTTTCAACACCACTGGTTTCCTTCTTCTTTCAGAAAGAAGGTGTATTATTTATGTTTGTGCTACTTTTTATTTGGCAAATGAAAGATAAGGAGAAAAAAAAAGAAAAATCCTTTGATTATGTGAAAGCTTGTGCATATTGATAGGGTGTATTTTATGTTTCTGCGGGAGCTCCAGCTTCAAGCTGGTTTGAAGTTTAATAGAAGCTGTTCTTGTTACTATTGGAAACCAAATATGTGTTGGACTGTTTTTTTGGTATGTGTAATGAAATTTTAAAGAAAAGTTTTCATTATTATGTACAAGATTAACTTCTGTCATGAAAACAGTTATTCACAGATGGGTTGAAATGCTTCCTGGTTTGGAATCTATTTTCTTGTAAGCTTAGATTTCCATTTACTGAGTGTGCCATGATGAAAATTTGGTTTAATATAGAAAGATGTAATTATCTAACTTAGTTTTAAACATCCAGACTGGCTGCTGAAACGATCTGTACACAGATTCATGTATCCAGCAAAGCAAAGTGAGTCTGAGTTGTGTGATGGCAGAATTAGCCCCTGATGTGCAAGTTAAATTATTTAATGCTCGCTTGAATTACCTACACTAAACTGAGAAATGTAGCATAGTTCTGCCCTCAATATCTGGTGTCAGAGCTTTACCAATTAGGACTCTTCTCAGAGCTTTAATGTCTTTCTTAATCTGTTTGTGTAGGTGACAGAGGTAAGATGGACGTCTATTGATAAAATGTTGCTCCAGGCCCAGCAGCATGTCCTAAAGATCCTTATATGTAGCCAGTCTTAAAATACTTCTCCAATATTGTTGCAAACCCAATTATCTGAAGTGCTAGGTTTTAATTCTGGTATATTTTGGATGAAGATTTTTTTTGGTCTTATTTTTTGCTTATGTGAATATCATCCTGCCTTGGGTATCAGAGTTACATACTGGAGCATTAACCTGATGTGGCCACAGCGGAACATTAACAGTAAGGAGGGAGCTTCATGTGAGAATAATACCTTTTCTGTGTTTTTGTTCTTAGTGTCTCTCTTGTGAACAAAGCCATAGTTGATTACTACTTTGTGGAACTGAATGTAGAGAAGCATTTTGAAGCACTGAGACACTTTTTGTTAATGGAAGATGGGGAGTTTGCTCAGTCACTCAGTGACCTGTTGTTTGAGAAGGTATTTGCTTTGTCATCTTAAACCTTGGCTTTGGGCTGTCTGCTTTAACTTGACACCTCTGCATTAATTGGGATGGGAACAAGGGAATGGTGTGAATTAGAGTCCTGGCATGTGCCACTTAGCTCTTTTGTGCCATGTCAAGAAGTTGTGTAGCAAGGAACTCTGTTAACATCATAAGGACTGAGGCAAAAGAAGGTATTTGCTCAGAAGGGATGCCCATGACCAAGCCCAAGGAAGTCACAAGGAAGAGAGTGATTTTTTTTTTTTTCCTGCTGCTAATCCCAGCAATAGAGAGAGTATAAGGATTTGGCACACTGAAGATAATAATTTCTAACTTTGACAGCTAAGCAGTTATGGAAGGGGATTTCACTCTTCCCTGTGAAAACTACTGCACTATTTCTCTGTCCCCTCCCATCTTCTGGCAGCAAGGATGTTGCTGTTTGCCAAAATCCAGTGGAAAGGCCTGTGTTGCAGAATACCTACTCTTACTTCAGATAGCCTGTAGAGCAGAGGGGAGAACATCTGAACAGAGTGCTGGGCCCTCTGATAAAATGATGCTTTCATGACTTACCCCTGTGTTTGTGGGGAAGACAGCAAGGTAGGAGGGATAGCCTGTGTTAATATAGCTGGTTGCCAGTGCAGATACATGGCTGTAGGGTAGTTCACAGGAAAACAGAGTGATAGGGGGGCTGGAAGGAACTTCTGGAGATCATCTAGTCCAACCACCCTGCCAAGACAGGTTCACCTAGAGAAGGTTGTACAGGGACGTGTCCAGGCAGGTTTTGAATGTCTCCAGAGACAAGAGACTCTACCACCTTCCTGGGCAGTCTGTTCCAGTTCTCTGTCACCCTCAAAGTAGTTTCTCCTCCTGTTTAGATGCAACTTACTATGCTCGTTTGTGTCCATTTCCTCTTGCCCTCTCACTGGGCACAACTGAAAAGAGTCTGGTCCCACCCTCCTGACACCCAGTCTTTAAGTATTTATAAGCATTGATAAGATCCCCCCTCAGTTTGCTCCAGAGTAAAAAGACTCAATTCCCTCAGCCTTTCCTCGTGAGAGAGATGTTCTAGTCCCCTGATCATTTTTGTAGCCCTTTGCTGTACCCTCTCCAGCAGTTCCCTGTCCTTCTTGAACTGAGGATCCCAGAACTGAACACAATACCTGATGTGGCCTTACCAGGGCAGAGTAGAGGGGGAGGACAATCTCCCTCAACCTGCTGGCCACACTCTTCTTGATGCACTCCAGGCTGCATCAAGGTTAGTTAATGCATTTCTCTGAGTCCTAAGAATGCTTTAGAACCATCTAGAGAAAGAACTTGGGGATTTAGACGTGATGAAGAGCTTTGTTTGTAGACCTCGGAGGATGCTGAGTTGAAAAGATGGGCAGGCTGGCGGCAGGCAGCTAGTGCCTGTCCCATCACTGCCTTTCTGCCCCACTAAAGCCCAAAGGCTGAATTCCCTGCAGCAGGGCAGCATAGCAGCTCTCAAACCACAGCAAACTGCAGTCCAACCTATCAAATTAAATCAGTGCAGATATGAAATTACCTTCATGCTGTGAACAGCAAATAGTTCAGAAGTTGCTTCATACGCTGTTCTGGCATTCCAATTGTCTGAACTTCCAGTCAGAATGCCGGAGAAAGGCAGAATAGTCATCTCTTTACCATTCTGCTTTAATTCATCTCTGTTCAGGAGCCAAGACTCTTCATTAATAGTCTGTAATTAGGATTAATTTATTTATTTTTACCCCTAGCTTGGATCAGGACAAACACCTGGTGAATTGCTGAATCCACTGGTTCTTAATTCTATCCTAAATAAAGCGTTACAGTACAGTCTTCATGGTGACACCCAGCTTGCTTCCAATCTTTCTTTTGCCCTCAAGTATCTTCCAGAAGTGTTCAAGCCCAATGCACCTGATGCTCTGAGTTGCTTAGAGCTAAGGTACAAGGTAAGAAAGCATGGAGAAAGGTACATACTGCAATTATGCTATGGATTTTATGTGCCGTTGTAGAGTGAATATGTTCTTAACCATGGAATACCTTTAAAAATGGAGTCAGAAAAATGGAAATGAAAATTCCTGCAAATTTTTGTAATGGAAATTGCAGGATTTATTTAACCTGGCCATTTCATTACATTATTAAAATATGTATATTAATTTGTACGTCCCTGAAATACTTGTATCTGAAATAGTCTTATAATCTCTACCACAAAAATGTTGTATGATCGGCCCTTTTATTTCTTGTAGGTTGACTGGCCTCTGAACATTGTCATTACTGAGAGCTGCATGAACAAATACAACAAGATCTTCTCCTTTTTGCTTCAGCTGAAGCACATGGTGTGGACTCTTAAGGATGTTTGGTTTCACTTAAAACGCACTGGTAAGTATAATGAGTGACCTGTAGAGTGTTCTGTTTTAAATGCTTTTAAAATGCTAGTGTTTTCAAATGCTAGCATCCTGTCCTAGACAGTTGCTTATAAACAGTCATGTCAAGTTTCAAAAGCTACAACTTTTGGAATAAAATTGTAGCTTTTTAAAAAGACTCTACTAACAGAAACCTTCATTCCTTAAAAAAATCCTGATTTTAGAACATCTACATGAGTGCTGCTGATAATACATTTCTGGTTTTATTTTCAGCTTTAGTGAGTCGTGCATCCAATTCTGTTCAGTTTCGACAGCTCCAGCTGTACAAGCATGAAATGCAGCATTTTGTGAAAGTTATTCAAGGTTACATTGCTAATCAGATTCTTCATGTTACGTGGTGTGAATTTGGAAACAAACTGTCTTCCGTAGGCAACCTGGAAGAAATTCACAGAACACATGCTGAATACCTCAACAAAGCAATCTTCAGGCAAGCTACCCTACTTATTTTTACTTTGAATATTTAAGTTACTGGAACAGCCAGTTCTAGCCTAACATATTTGTGCAAAACTGACTTCTACCAGACACACAAAGTAGTCTTTAAATATGAAAATGTTCTTATGTAAGGGAAGCAACTTCATGGCATGTTATGAGGTCCATACTTTGATGCTTCTCCTCAGCTACCCATCCTCTTCATTTCCCCAGGCTCTTTGGAGTTGCCTTCAGCTCCTGTTCACTCTGCCTCTGCAAGCTTCAAGCCTACTCAGGACATCTCTAAGCTGAAGACTAAGGGCACACTTGTTCTGTTTTTCTTGCACCCCATCCAAGTCATAGCCTGTGTAAATGAACATTGTCTCATTCAGCATCAGTAGTGTGCACAGGCCTAGCTGAAGGATTGCAAAATGCTGCTTCTATACATTGTATGTGCCTTTTATGTGCAGACAGTGACTAGGGCTGGACTTTGAAGGAACAGATGTGACCTGATGCCTCTGTCCAGATTTAAGAACAGAGCAAGAGACATCTATCTTTTAGGAATCACAAGCTTTTAGCCCTTTGGTTACTCTGTATGTGGCAGAAGGGTGATATGAGTAAGAGGAGAAGAGCTACAGCTTTATTTGGTTTCTTCTTAAAGATTATACACTGTAACGATAAAGTGAGGAGATGGAGGGAGAAGAGATAATTAAAAAAAAATCAAAACCAAGAAAAGAAATCTGTCCTTTCATGTCTCTCTGTTTTAGTTTTAGAAAAAAAAAATGCCTAAATCTGCTGTTTGGATACCAGGTGATGGGACGAGAGGGGATTGAAGTTTAAAGGGACTCAGAGCATGATAATACTCTTAAATGTCATCTCTTTTGCAAATGCAGATGTCACTCTAGAAGTAGGATGCACCAATGCAAATACCAGTTTCTTGGAAGAGAGAGCAAACTATGTTAGGTTTGGGCACCTTTTTTAAAAATCACCCTTACAGTTGCAATCTCATGCAATTTTGTTTTCCTTTTAAGCCATTAAAGAAAACCTAAAGGATTGTCACCGCTTTTGTATTTTTCTTCTTACAACCAATAAATTGGGTCAACCACATTTCTTAAAGTTGTTTCTGCTCCATTAGGGGTCTGTTGACAGAGAAGGCAGCCCCTGTGATGAACATTATCCACAGCATCTTCAGCCTTATTTTGAAGTTCCGCAGCCAGCTGATCTCTCAGTCATGGAGCTTCGACGCAGGGAAACAAATGGCTGTTCACCCCAACTTTGGTCTGATGCAGCAGTCGTACAATACCTTCAAGTATTACTCCCACTTCTTATTCAAAGGTAAGAAATTGCATAAAATCTAGATGGAAGAAAAAGCCAACCTATAACTGAAAAATTTACTAGGAGGTTTTGGAAGTGTGACATTGAAGTAGGAAGATGTGTGTAGTTAGTGTGTGTTAGAAAATGTAGTTGTCTACTAAATGAAAACTGTTACTGTGGTTTGCAAAAGTTTCATAGCCATCAATCAAAATGTCCACACAAGAATTCTTAACAGATATCCCAAAACTGACCATAAGTTTTTGCTAATTTGCAAAGTAAGTATTTGGTATTTAGCCCTGTATCTGTGCTCGTATTTTTCTTTCCTCTGGAATTGAGTTCTGTAACTTTTTATTGGCAGCAATGAGAGATAGTTAGATACATCTAAAATTACTTCTAAGAGATATCTGGAGTATTCCCATTGTTATGAGATTTGAATAATCCTTACTCCCTGAGTGGGACTAAAGCTCAGAGAGCCTTGTAGCACTGGCTTGAGCTTATACCCAGTGCTCCAGGTAAGTGTTATGCAGCTGCACAGATCATTTGCCAAATGTTCTTTCCTTTAACATGATAGAATTTCTTCTCACTGTCAGCTTAGCCTATAATGTGAAGAAATGGTTATCTGTCTTTCCTCTCCATTTCTCTTTCAGATCTTACTTGTGTTTTTAGTACAAGTTACTACTTCTTCCCCTGAATACAAAGGTGGTTGGGGTTGTTGGGGTTTGGGTTTTTTTTAAAACCCTGAATTCCTGAAGGAAGTGCAACTTTTTTCCTTAGATCTATTTCTTTTTCTCTAGAATATTTTCTAGTCAGACTATAGTCTTCAGGAAATGAGCTGCCCTTTTTATTCTTTAAGGGTGTCCAAAAATGGTGTCAAAGGACCAAAAGCAGCTATTTCAGGATGAGTTAGAATGGCTGCTTCCAGATTCTACAGGAAGTCAGAACATCTCTGGGAGCCACCTAAGCCCATACTACGAGATCTATGGTTGCTTCATGGACAGACATTAATAGACCATTCCGTAAGGAAATTTGCTGAGTGATCTAGTTCTATACACCCTCTTTATTAAGCACTACAAAACAAATGTGTGCTTGTTCATCTACACCTGTCCCTTCAGTCACCGTGTAGTGTAAAATGCTCTCTTTCACCATGGGTTGATCCAGAATCCATTGAAAGCCAATACAAAGTAGTCTGGACTTCAATGGCTTTGGCTCAGGCCCTAGTTTCTAACTATACACTTTCCCTTCTTCCTTGCATGTTGCTGGTGCTTGCTGATTCCTGTTACCTTAGTGCATGGGATGTTTATGAGCTTAGGGAGTTTCTGTTGCCTTTTTTGCCTTTTTTCCTAAGGATATTTAGAGCAGTCAGTTTGTTCATTCAGAGAGACTGAGGGGTTTGTCCCAGGAATTTCACTTTGGTTTTCTCTCTCACCATGGACTTTGCTCATGGAAACTGCAGCAGAGCTGCTTCTTTCACAGAGGGCACGAGAGGACCCAAACATGCTTCCTGGTCAGTTGAAATTATAAGAACACACCATCTTATTGTGAAACCAACTCTGGAAAGTTGTTCCCTATTACAATAATAATTTCACCTAGGACTGACATATAATCTGTCTTTTGCATCTTACCTGAAATACTGTACAATCCCAGAAAGAGATACAGGACCTCTCTTATGCAAAGACATACATTTGTTTCTGTTATCTTCAGACTTCCGCATTAGGCTTTTTTTTGTTTGGTTTTTTTTTTAATTAAAATGCACAGATACTCTCAAGGCTGACTTCAGAATATTTATTAATCTTAGCTGAAGCTGATGTTATTTTTTCTTCTTCTTCCAGTGGTAACAAAGCTTGTAAATAGAGGATACCAACCACACTTGGAGGACTTCCTACTGCGAATCAACTTTAATAACTACTACAAGGATAACTGAACTCCGTACAGATCACCGATAGCATGGTAAAACAGAAACAGATCAACCTATATGCTCATCATTTATAGAGGCTTATGCAAAATGCCATGCAAGAGGCATTTTTATTCTGTGAAATAACCCACCATCTAATAGCTTGAAGAATAGAGCCACCACATAGAGAGAATGATGCTTCTTAAATTCCACATCACCTACCAGTTATTTGATCTGCTGAGAATTGATGTTGTCATTACTGCAAAGCTAGAAAAGCTGAGTGCCTGCTCTTAACGGGAGGAGGTGCAAAAACTGTATATCTGTCAATGTGTAAATGTATTTTCAGTGGTGCACATTTCCTCCAATGTAAATACACATACGTGAAATAAATTAACAGATACTTTCTAAAACTGTTGGGAGATGAGTATGAGGTAGAGATGTTCAGGCAGACACAAGGACTTGCTTGATGGGTTTTACTTTCAAACTGATATTAACTCTCAATCTAAACATAACTGTTTTCTTCAAGGCTATTGGTCACAGCGGAGGAGGGCATGAGAAAAACACTTCCCCTTAGGAAGCCTTGCTAGGAGATAGTGTCTTTAACTATTCCAGCACTTGGTAGTTGTTGGATCACTCGTGCCAAACTTAGTTTCCTTATCCTCAATTTAAGCTATACACTTTATTTTGTGGTGATTATATAAAACACCTAAACCAGAAATTCAGCATCACTAATGTGAAACAAAGCTCTGATTCCAAATATATTCCCGACTACTGCTTTCGACTGCAGGATCAGTTTGCTACTAATTTTCCTTTTTCTGGTTTGTTTTCTCTTTTTTAATTCTATAGTGATTGAATGAGCAAGCAGCTCACCGCTTGAGCTGTTTTGTTGCGTGGGCAGGCAGAGAGTTGTTTGTCTGCCTGACCTGCTCTTCAGGAACTGAGAAGGCCAGATGTGTATGTAGAGGCTTGCCCTCTGGTGCAGACAGCGGCCATGTGGTGAGTCCTAACTCCCCCCTAGAGAGCAGCCACACAGCTCTGCAGAGAGCTGATGCTTGGGACCTTGGAGTGTAACTGCAGAGAAGCAGTTTTAGCTTTCCCCTGACCCCAGTGTAACTCCCAGAGGAAGGCCACACTGCCTACCTCCAGTCAGCTCTCTGGAACGCCCGGAATGCCTCGACTGGCCATTGACATAGGAGCAAAGAGGGTGGTAGAGGGAAGAGAGAAAAATGGATTCAGAGCATGTAAATTAAACTCCTGGTACCAATATACAAGAGGAGCAGCCTTCTCCCCATTCACTTCTAAAGTAGTCCTCCATGATGAAGGAAAAGAAGAGCAAGATCAGCAATGGCTAAAAATCAGGGACTTGTCAAATGCAAGGGGTCAGTACTGGTCATCATCCCCCCATGGGACCCTAGTGCCAGATGCCCTTCTACAGTGAGATAAAACCAGCCTGTCCTTGCTGCACTTGTGACACACCTGCCCGCTCCCCTGGGGAGGATACACTAAACTGACATGGAACAGATACTTTCTATTACATGTAATCATTTGAAGTGCTTTTTTTTTACCATCTTCATACTTACAATTTTTCAAACATTTTATAAAGATAGTGATTGTGGGGGGGGTTTGAATTAGACTCACTACTCTGATCTTTTTGATTCAGCTTAAATGCCGCTGTTTGAATTTGCTTGCATCACACTCCCTGTCCTCACACTGAGCTCTGTAATGCTGATCATTCTACCAAATTCCTAATTTTTTATGCATCTCACGAAAAATCTAGCAGCAAAGTTAGGGCTTCAGGTGCAGTCTCACAGTGGTGATGTGCTTCCATACACAGACAAAATCTGTAGGGGGCGGGAATAAAAATGCAAAGTGTGGAAATTGAGAAAGACAAACAAATACCCTCAGCCCTACTTTTATTGCTGAGTTTGATGCTATATGGCTTGGAATAGCCCTTTGGCCAGTTGAGGTTAGCTGTGTCCTCTCCCAGCTTATCACCTATCCTGTGGGCAGGG
The DNA here is from genome assembly GCA_025345505.1 of Todiramphus chloris collaris. NCBI lineage: Eukaryota > Metazoa > Chordata > Aves > Coraciiformes > Alcedinidae > Todiramphus > Todiramphus chloris. The sequence goes on along the minus strand of JANVCC010000010.1, from coordinate 20,631,679 downwards.
GCAGAGGAAGAGACAACCTTGAGGCTGTGCAGCAACATCCCAAAACACTGGGGTGTTACCAGCCCTGGTTTAGCTGCAGATCCAAAACACAGCCCCATACAGGCTGAAGCCAGTTAACTCCAGCCTGTCCAGGCACCGCACAAAGTATAGTCAATTCTGATTTGGAAAATCCTGCTTGTTTGGAAAAAGCAGTTCATTGATGGGGGATCTGATGTTTCCACTTCTGGGGAAAAGTTAAAGGTGGATGGATCACCTTGTTTTTCAGAGGGGACAAAAGAACAGAGGGGATAAACCAGTTTACAAACCAGGAGTGTTGTGATGCCAGTCCTGGTTCTGAATTCATTAACTCACAAACAGAACATTTCAGGCATTTTCTGTCCAACAGCCACCCAGTAAAGGCAGAGAGACAGACAGAAGCACCCATGCACCCAGCCAGCATCTCTGCTCACTGCCCTGGACCACCATGGCTGATGAAATAGAAGCTGCTTATGACTGCCACCCACCCCCATCCACAATGTCAGCCGTGGGTCCTTTCCATTTCTGTGCACAGCTCAGGCACCACCACGGGCTGCAGCCTGGGAGGTGGAAAAGCTGCTCAGGCACCAGCCAGGCCTGGGGGCCAGCACAGCTTTGCCACCATCAGTGATATCACTTCACCTCTGGGTACTTTAGATTCTCCACTTGAAAACCAGTAGTAATAGTCATCTTTCTTTGTGCAACCTTTTTTTAAAAAAAACAAAACAAAACAAAAGGAAGCAAATGCTACTTAAAAAATCAATGTAACTAATTATTGTTGTACTGTATTAAAATGCCAACTTCACCAAAAAAAAAAAAAAAAAAAAAAATCAATGCCAGAATAGAAAACACATGAAATAAGCTTTGTAGATCAGCTCAGCCTTCTAAAAATGTGTCTGCTTATACTTGCACAAAACATCACTAAGTCTCACCTCTGGGGTTACCCAGGTGCAGGCTCAGGCAGACCTCCGCAGTGCTGCGGCACTGTCCCTGCCCAGCCAGAACTGCAGCAGGGGAGGAAAAGAAGAGTGCAGAGCTACAGATTCTGTGCATGCCTTGGCTACACAGACAGATAAGCGTGACTCCTCCCCTTGCATTTCTGCTCTCATGAATTAGGCAGTTGTTGGGAAAAATTCAGCGTTGGTTATTTATCCTGCACGGCAGCAGAAGAGGCAGTCTGCGCTCACCTCTGTCTGGATGTTTATCACTACCATCCGTGTCTTTTGATTTATATGCCATGGTGCCTGTCCCACATTACAGGGCAGCTGCAGCCATCAGCCGTAAGCTGATTTGGGGGTGGGGGAGAACAGAGGTGCAATATTTTTACACAGTTTGAGAGCAACCGAGAACTGCCCCTGCTCATAAAAAACAACCTCACTGTAAATGCATGCAGCATAAAGCCCAATGAAAAGAAGATGTAACACAAGTCTTGGGCACATCATTTAGAATGCAGCCTCGACTGTGTGACCTTACATGAGATGTGATAGCACTGTGAAGCTCTCCTGTTGGGTTTACATCCGGTACCCTGGGTACTGATTAACATCTTCACAAGTGATTTGGATGTTGGGATCAAGAGCACCCTGATGAAGCTTGCAGGTGACACCAAAATGAGTGGGGAAGTTGACACTCCAGAAGGGAGACACACCCTGCAGGAAAACCTGGATAGGCTGGAGGAGTACACTAGTAGGAACCTTATGAAGTTCAATGGAGACAAGTGTAGGGTCTTGCACCTGGGAATACATAAACTGAGAATGCAGCTCAGACTGGGATCCACCTGGCTGGAGAGCAGCCCTGTGGAAAGGAACCTGGAGGTCATGGTGGACAAGCAGCTCAACATGAGTGAACGGTGTGCTGCAGTGGCAAAGAAAGCCACAGGATGCTGGGTTGGATTAACAGGGGCATCACCAGCAGAGATAAAGTCATTACTCCACTCAATGATGGTCGGACCACACCTTGAGTACTGCATTCAGTTTTGGTCCATACTGTACAAAAATGATGCAGACAGGCTGGAAAGGGTCCAGAGAAGGGCCACGAGGATGATCCGAGGACTGGCAGACCTGCCATAAGAAAAGAAGGCTTAGGGGAGACCTTATTACCATGTACCAGTACATAAAAGGTGGCTACCAAGAAGAGGGAGGCTCCCTTTTTACATGGAGTCACATAGAAAAGACAAGGGGTAATGGGTACAAGTTACTCTGGGGGAGATTACAATTGGACTCCACAAGAAAATTTTTCACTGTAAGAACAGTTAGACATTGGAATAATCTCCCAAGGGAAGTGGTGGATTCCTCTGCATGGGACAGTTCTAAGACTCGGCTTGACAGGGTGCTGGGCCATCTCATTTAAACTATATAGAGATATATATTTAGTTTGCTTTAAAAGGCTGGACTAGATGATCCTTGAGGTCCCTTACAACCTGGTATTCTATGGTTCTATGACACCCCCAAGTATCATAAGGGTAAGTGCAGGTTATTGCCTCTACCTGTCACATATTGACTCTGGTCAGAGGTAAAGCTGCCCGAGTCCCATCCACCTCTGTAAGAGAGCTGATGGGTCTGTTGAGAAAGCCATCGTGGCTGCTTGAACTTGATCTAGGTTAACTGAGCAGACCAAGTGTGTGGTGGTGCGTGATCTACTGAAGGGTGCTGTGTGGACAGACACACTCCAACGTGTGAATGGATCTGACAAAGTAAATTCAGGATAACTGAGGCCTGAATCGGCTCTTTCAGGGGACCCTGGGGGCTGCCTCAGCCCTTTGCTTGAATGCACTCCACGCAAAATGACAAGCAGCAGGTTGGCCTAAACCCATCCACCTTCCATCACAGACAAATAATTGAAATGCAGAATACCAGAAATAACCTTGTTCAACAGATACTTCGGAGTGCAGAGATTTACCCCAGCTGAAGAAGTCTGAGGAGCCACATGGGTGCTCATGTGGGAAAGTGAGCTGCATCAGAGCTGGGTGACACTCCAGCACTACCTCAAGATGCTTCTCAACATTCCCAACTGATCAGCTGAACAAACTGCTCATTACTTTTAGTATCACCTAAAAAGCACTCTCCCATCCCCTTCTCCAATTCCCTTGCAGATACTGCTATAATCTCTCCCCTTTCTGAACTGACCTATCCTGTCAGCAATCAAATCCCACTGCATGAGGATACGGGTAGCCAAGCACAGTACAGGTGAAAAGCCATGCAGAACTCCAGCTAACAAACTCCTCTGAACCTGCTGTAGCTTTAAAGGCCCCAGAGGGCAATCAGCTGTTGCCAGTGCCCCCAGGCAAGATCTCCCAAAAGCTAAGAACCCCTGCACTGAACTGCACTAAACCAGTCAGCCCCAGAACATTTGCTGGCCAAGATCTCTGGAAGCCATCTGGTCTGAGACCATTAAGATGCACTTCCAGCTGGACGAGGCCCTGAGCAGCCTGCTCGGTGACGTTTTGAGTATCACCAGTGATTGAGATGCTACCACTTCTGGGCAACTTCTTTTAAAGTTTGGCTGCCCTTATGGTTAATAAAAAATAAATTATCTTTGTATCTACTCCATTTCCCATGTTGCAGCTCAGCTCATTGCCTCTTACACTATTACTGTGCTCCCTTGAGAAGAGTCTGCCTCTACCTTCTCTACACTCTCCCAGTAGCCTGCTGTAGACAGCAAGGCTGAAGCAACCCAGTTTTCTCCACCTCTCCTTTGTGCACCACAGTCTGTGCTACTCCACCCAGAAAGAGTTTTTGACTACACTAACACAGAGGCTCAAAACAACTGCACACCATTGCTCAACTGGCTGCCAGTGCAACTACTTCTCCACTTCAAACCCAGATTTCTCTCTTTCTCCGACCTCCTCCCCACCATCACCACCAAGGAAAAGGCATAACCTTATCTCAAGGGTGCCATAAACAACCCAAGTAACATGTTAAAAACAGCTGACGTAATGTGAACTACATTTTGGTTTAAAGCCAAGTGAAGGGCTATGTAAACCTCCTGACTCTGCCAATAATCAGCTGTGGATTAAGTGGAGGGTGACCCTCACCAAGGAATTGCTTCCTGAGCCCCTGGGCCCTCACAGCTCGCTGGGAATTCCTGGAGTACACACACACTGCAGGAGCAAGAGGAGGCCCTGAATGCTGCAGGTTTACAGATTGTTAGATCCTCACGCAGTACTTCCTCACGTTGAGCTGGGCCACACACTGGGCTATACTCCCACCCAACATGCTCCATAGCAGCCATTCTACACTGAAGAGGCACGTTCTCCATGTCACTGATACAGATCTTTGGGAAGGGAAAAACCCAACCAAACTTCTTTACTTACTTCTTCCTTACATCACAGGGATTAAAGAGGTGTTGTCATAGGTCTTATGGCCAGGTAACCAAGAAGGAGGTTTCTCTGAAAAAGGTGAGGGTCCTTACCTTGCTCCAAGCATGCTACCAAAACCGCTGGTGAGGCAGGAGACCACACCTGTGGTAATTCACTCCTCAGAAAGCGCAGCAAAAATATGAAGTGAGATTCCTGTGATATGACCTGGCCATCCGATGTTAACACAGAACAAATACTCCTAAAGAAATGATGTTAATGGTTAACAGCAGAACTCTTTCAGAATGCAGCCATGAACATGAATATTAAAAGTGCATTTTTTTTATATTTTTAATCAAAGAAAGCCGTAGCACTTGTTTGGGGAAAACAAACCAACAAACAAAAAAAAAAATCCACAAAAAATTTCAAAGGGAGAACCGAGAGTAAAACATTTGGCAATTGTAGATTCACAAGCTCATGAAGCAGTTATGGTGAAATCTTAGGAAGTCACAAGAGGAGTCCCACTACCACGTGCGACTATCCAGAGACACGTCTCCAAGAGCTTCTCATTTCAGTTTTGTCATCTGGGTACCACTTGCTTTCATGCAAGGGCAGCTCAGGCTGTACAGCCACAAACTAAGTCTAGTCAAAGTGTTTCCACAGAAAGTTGCTGCTGTGAAGTGTCACCAATTCGTTTTGAGCACAAGTCCATGGCTTTTAAACAAGCAGAATATTTGACCAATAAGAAATATTATTTTCAGGTTTACCTACTGCAAATACAAGCTGTAAAAATCAAAAGCAATTTATGATTCAAGTATTTAGACTCCCACGTGTTATAAAGTGTACTCTCTTCTCTCTGAAGAGCTGTGCTAAGAGATAAAGTTCTTAGATAAAATTTGGTCTAATTGTCCTGAACAACCTCCTGCTTCCACACTGCTCCAGGAACAACAACAGAAGAAACTCACCATCATCAGAGCTAAATCTGCTCCCTACTTTTGAAAATGGGAGTGCTGGAAGAGAGCAAGCATTCTGCTTGACTTCTAATTATCACAGTTCTTCAAATATAAAGCATAGATATTATTGCATGCACTGAGAAACTGAGCAGTTGAATGTCAGTGCAGGTTACTATGTGAATATCCTCTTAGTATTTCCACCCGTTGGTGAACACACTTCATCTATTAACAAATGTAACCTTACTGAGTGGAACACCAGAGCAGCCACACCAGGGGTCTGCATTCATCATTTCCAGACCTCTTGCACTCGATTTGTATGTAAGCAAAAAATGTATTTAGCAGGAGACATCATCACATTTTCATTCCTCGCCGTTACATTCGATATCCCTTTTTAAGGATAAAATTGATAGCAAATTATTTCAAAGCATCTCTCTCTCTCTCTCCACGATACTGACATTGTAGGTGCAATACAGTTTGTGACTTTACATGCACAGTAATTTGGTAGTTGATTCAAACACAGTAATAATAACATTCTCCTTCTCCGTAACATTAACAGGGGTCTGCTCAAACCTCCCATGTTCATATCAGAATGGCATTAAGACTTGATCCCTTAGGTTATGGTGTAAAATTGTTACTCTTTAGACCAAAAAGTACTCTTTGTCAAGCTAAAAGCTTGGGCAGAGTTCCTCCAAACACTGTTCCCCTCTGCCTCCCAAAAGGAAAGGTATGAATCGAAAGATGAAGATCAGCAGTTATGTTGATCAGCCTGGAACACACACACATGCACGCACACACACACTACTCCCTTCCGGACCAGACGTACCATAAGAGACCACTGGTTTTGCAGATTTGCCAGGAGAGCGTTTGAAGCGTGTTTCAAATGGTCAGCACACTTCCAATCCCTGCTCAGTCCTTTTCACCCAGCTTGGACTTCCTGTTACACTTCCCATTAAATGGTCTGGTTTTACTACCCCCAAGTTCAGAGGAAGGATAATCCCTGATGAAGGTCTCAAATTCCTACAAAAAGGGATTATTTCTATCAGACAACCAGCTGCACCACCTAGCATTACTTGCAGTCCACTTCTTCAAGATACTTCCTCTTTCAACTACACCATTCTTCCACAGACTAGGCAAATACAACTTCACAGCATCACAAAATCACAGAATGTTAGGGGTTGGAAGGGACCTACGAAGATCATCAAGACCAACCTACCTGTCAGAGCAGGACAAAACTAGAGCAGATCACACAGAAATGCATCCAGACAGGACTTGAAAATCTCCAGACAAGGAGACTCCACAGCCTCTCTGGGGAGTCCATTCCAATGCTCTACAACACTTCACAGTGAAGTTCTGCCTACTGTTGAGGTGTACTCTAGCTTGAATCCATCATTATTTGCCCTGTCACAAGGAAGAAGCGAAAAGAGGTTGTCCCTGCCTTCTTGACGCCCAGCCCTTACGTATTTATAGACATTAATAAGATTCCCCCTCAGTCTTCAGACTAAAAAGTCCCAGGGCTCTCAGCCTTTCCTCATAAGGCAGGTGTTCCAGCCCCTTAATCATCCTCATAGCTCTCTGTTGGACTCTCTCAAATAGATCTCTGTCCCTCTTGAACTGGGGAGCCCAGAACTGGATGCAATACTCCAGGTGAGGTCTCACTAGGGCAGAACAGAGGGGGAGGAGATCCTCCCTTGATCTGCTGTACACACTCTTCTTAATGCACCTCAGGGTACCACTGGCCTTCTTGGCCACAAGGGCACATTGTTGTCCCATGGATAACTTGTTGTCTATCAGGACTCCAAGGTCCTTTTCCACTAACCTGTACTGGTGCATTTTATTGTTCCTTCCCAGGTGCAGGCCTCTACACTTGCTCTTGTTAAACCCCATTAGGTTCCTCTTTGCCCAGCTCTCCAGTCTGTCCAAATCTTGCTGAATGGCCACACAGCCTTCAGGTGAATCAGCCAATCCTTCCAATTTCGTGTCATCAGCAAACTTGCTGAGAAGGCACTCTGTCCCATCATCAAGGTTGTTGATAAAGATGTTGAACTGTACTGGTCCCAGCACTGATCCCTGGGGGACTCCACTAGTTACAGGTCTCCAGCTGGACTCTGCACCATTGCTCACCACTCTTTGGGCTCTATTGTGTAGCCCGTTTTTAATCCATTCCACTGTCCATTCTTCTGTCCTGAGCTTGCTCACAAGGATGTTATGGGAGACAGTGTCAAAAGCCTTGCTAAGGTCAAGGCAGACAACATCCACTGCTCTCCCTGCATCTAGCCATTTAGTTACAACATCATAGAAGACTATCAGATCAGCCAAGCATGATTTCCCCTTGGTAAATCCATGCTGACTACTCCTGATAACCCTCTTCCCTTCCAGTTGCTTAGAGATGACCTCCAAAATGAGCCGCTCTATCATTTTTCCAGGAATGGAGGTTAGGCTGACTGGTCTGTAATTTCCCAGACCTTCCTTCTTGCCCTTTTTGAAGACTGGAGTGACACTGGCTTTCCTCCAGTCCTCAGGCACCTCTTCTGTTTGCCATGATCTTTCAAAAATGGTGGAGAGTGGTAGGGCAACAACACCAACCAGCTCTCTCAACACTCTTGGGTGCATCCCATCAGGACCCGTAGACTTGTATATATCCAACCTGCAAGTTTGTTGTTTTCTGTAAGGACTCCAAAACATCACAAAAAATGGCAAGTTTGTCAGAGATTCTAGTGTGACACAAATCATTATTTGTCATCAGTTTCTCCAAGTTGAACGCAAGACAGAACAAATGTGTACATCACCTATTTATTGCAGCAGCAAGGAGGACAAACTGATTATTAGTACAGGTGGATAAGCAGCAGCCCAACTGTTCTCCCTGTTTTTTGATAGCTCTTATTTTGAGGAAGACTTAAAAGAGCACAATTCAACCTGAGCTAAAACCAAGCTTGCACAGGGGTGGAGGAAGAATTCACCAGAGTACTCTTAAATGCACAGTGTAAGTCGGTCATCTCTTTGGAAAAAAGAAACTTTTGCATTAAACCAGACTTTTCCCAAGATTTCAGGTAACTGAACCAGCAAGAGAGTCCTTTAGAAAGAAGTTCAGACTCAGTAATAACTAACTACAGAGCAAATTTTTGGCAATAATCACCTCCAACTTTCTCCTGAAACCTTCGCTGAAACACCATCCATAACTAACCTGCAAGCAAGTCAGCTCCCCCTGTCCTCCCACATCTCCTATAATCTTTTACATAAGCTCAAATAGTATGGTCCTGAACACCAACTTTCAGCACAAAGATTTTCAAAGACCAAAGCAACAAACTAAATGGTGCAAGACCAGAATGGGAATGGAAGGATGCCAGTGACCAGTGTGAAGGAACAGGTACTACCCCACCTGCACGCTTCTTGTACACAGAGACACTGTTAAGTGCACACAAACAGACAGACAGACAACGGACCTGGACCGGAGTACCAGGGTGGTTTAAGATCCACACTGATTTGGCTAACTGACCTTGCCCAAGTCAACTGGCTTACAAACTGCACCCACGGTTAGTAAATACTTACACATATTGTACCCAACATACTGAACCTGAACAAACTTCACCACCAAGATTTCCAAGTGCAAATGTATATAGTTTTCCTTAAGTCTGCTCTTAATGTATTTAAAAAAAATATTCATTTGCTTCCCCCAAACTCTTGCCTGCACAAATTCTCTGAAAATAGTTAATGATTAAATACCAAGTCTGAAGGTTCACAAGAAATTAACTACTTAATTAAATGAAACATAGCTTCAACCAAGCAACACTGAGATCTATTCCCCCATTAAAGAGGACAAAGTCTCTGCATAGAGAAAGCAGTAAATAAATGTTGGAAGTACTATTAGTTAAGACATCAGACAAAATCAGATCAGATTCCTGACTTGCTGTTTTTGTCTTCACATAACAACTCCATTTGGATGTTTGAAATTCAGTCTGCCTCAACTTAAATATTGCTTTCCACTCGCAATGCAATATGAATACAGGACAGACTTTCAGTCTCAAAACATTTAAATTACTGATGTATATGGACTGTCAGTTGTCCTTGGTTTGTTCCAACGATCCACGATTGCTTCAAATTAAGCACAGCTGAAGAGTGTTGCAGATGCATCCAAATGTAGGGTTGTTTCAATAACTTAATAGCACTTTGATATCTGCCTTGCTGAATTCTTCACTGCTGAAGGAGGATCAGAGTCTTCAGTTCACAGCAAAAAACAAAACAAGGCAGTTAGGAAGATCATGTAACACAGAGCTCTGAAGCCCACAGTGGAGGTTTACTGCAATATGGCAGTCTGCTTCTTGTTTCTTGGGCACAAGCAGCTGCTGCAGCACTTGCTCCCTCCTCTTCTGCATCTTCTTTTACCTCCCCAAAACCTTCCGCTTCTTGGAACGGATTCTCCAAGAGCTTCAGTACATTTCTTACCTAGAGAGAAAACAGCACAGTTCTGAGAATTTGGAAATGAAAGGCAAAAATGATGTAGAGAAGAAGCTCACAACAAATAACGATAGAGTTATTTGAACTCTAGACAAGCCTAATATTATAGAGATTAACAATATGCATGTCAAATAAGTGGAAAACTGTTAAAATCATAACTGGACAAGTTTGTATCTGCACAGAACTCAAAATAACTTGAAATGCAAGTATCAAATAGAAATTCTTATGTCATTCCTCAAAATAAATTAATTTCCCCATATTCTGCAATAACAGCCCACATGCTGAACATCACACATGAAGGCTGTAAGTTTTAAAAGACAACACTCAGCACAGCAAGGAAGGAGTACAACTTAAACCCCAACTGCTTCCCAAGGTAAGCACCACTCTGAAGACAGTAAAAGCAAGGATAAGTGTCTTGCCCTGGGACCGGCCTACAAAAGCTGAAGTTCGGATTCAGATTTTCAATTCCTTTCTTTGTTCTGCAGTCATTAAAATTACAGCTCCCTTAAAAATAACACAGGCCTGAAGAGTAAATTCACATTCCCTTACTGCCCAAGATGCCAGAATGAATTTCAGTTAGTGTCAGTCACCAGCAGCACCACTATACATCCACACAAACCTAGAGAGCTGTTAAGTATTAACAACGTACCTCTGAGAAATCCCCACTTTCAGCTGCTTCTATGGCATTCTGGGCAATATAATTTCTCAAGATATATTTTGGATTGTTTGAATTCATAACCTTCACACGATCAGTGTTCCAGGCATCAGCATTACCAGCACTTTCTACTTCTTTTTGCAGACGGGCTCTGAAATTAAGCAAGTGAAAAACAGAAAAGGTTTGGATCAAGAATCACATACAAAAGTTGACACGTTTCCTTGCCTTGAGATTCTTATTTTGCAGTTCTTCATAAATATTACATCACCCATAATCCCCACAGTTTATAAAATGCAGCTCACTAACAGAATAAAACCCACCACTTGATTCAAAAGCACCGTTCTGGGCTGTCAGCAGGTCCTGACAAGGCTCAAGAAGTGGCACACTTCACTGGAAAAGACTGAGACACTGGTGCGTGGCCTGTCTTGCGATGCTCTGCAAAACGCCCCGCGTTCAGATCTCATCTTTTAAGTGCTTCTGTGCTTGTTTATTGGTTAAAGCTTTGATGTTCTGATGAAAGTAAAGGGATGCAATACAGATGAGGCAGTGTGAGCTACCTTTTAACAGGAATACTTGCTAAAACTCTCAGCCCCACTGCAGAACAAGGTCACAGGCACGCAGGTGAGAGAAAGGAGTCCCAACCTAATCCATGCAGCAGAACAACCAATGCTCTACTAAGGGGTTTTCTTTATATAAAAAAAAACCTTTCCTGCTAACACTTAAATTTTTAGGCTTATAAGTTATGCATATTAGAATAGTCTGGACATCTTTTTCCTGGACATGATTTAATTTACAGTTACTCTTTGATTAAGAACACTTCTAACTTGCTTTCTATATTAAAACATACATTTTGCTTTCAGGAAAAAAAAATTAAAAAGATAAAATGCTTAGAGGTTTGTCAGTTGTAGCTATTGAACGCTTAAAAGCTCACACCTGAAATTAGTCTCTGCTAGAATCAACATTCTTGAAGCACTTTTAATACTAGATTTGATGCTAGGTGATTCCTCCACCCCTAACCCTCCCCAAAAATCTAGGAAACAAAATTAAAAAGTGCCCTTGAACTTTCACAGACACACAGATACTGACCTTGGCAGCAGATAAATTTGAGTTGCGTGCCCCACCCCCCTGCCCCCCCCACCTTGAGACAGGCATACTGCTCTCAAATAAAATGCAGACATAAAATACACTGCTACAAATACTTAGAAACCCTACCTGTATTTCTCCAGCCATTCTTTCCAGTGTCTTTTATTCCTACTGAGTAAATCGTCTGCTGTTAACTGCTGCAGTTTAGAGAACTGTTCAATGCGTTCTAACTCTTTATTGATATTGGCTTTTGTTCCAATTAATGCAAACAGCTGAGGATTAGACTGAGCCAGCATTAGCATCATTGACAGTTGTCTGGGAACAAAAGGAACAAACACATTAGATATTTATGTTGCGCTGCCCATCAAGAACCATCTTTACGGTTTTTGCAACCATAAATAGATATGACAGCATTCACAATAACCTGTTTTCACTAGGAAGGTTAAATAATAGTACTTCATAATTAACACAACATTTCTTTATTACAAATTACAGTAATTTTACTGCTGCCTCCTTCAATGTGTTTAATTCGCATTCCTGTGGCACATAAAGTGCAGACAGCAAATTTTCAGACTTACCTGCTGGGTTCAGATGTGCAATTCTCATCAAAATACCCTTGGAACTTTGAAAGGAATTTGATTTTACATAGGTATCAAGATAATGCAGAACCCATAGGTGTTTTGTTGGTCTTCTTGAAAAATTCCTTTTCCTACCATTAATACTGTAACAGCATGCAGAATAAGGATCTGACACCCACTGATTTTACCAGAACTAATATCCCAAGTGATCCAAATCCCCAAGTGATATGGAGAAAGATACCTCATTTAAGTCATACGAGACAAGTTTGTTTATTATTTATTTACTTATAGTCAGCCAGTCTAAATCACAGAATGAGAACTGCTTTGTGGTAATAAATTCCTAACAGTATCCAGGCTATTTTGCTGTGAGTTTGACCATTTCTACATTTATCTTCTACATTTGACTCCATTAGCTGGTAAAAAGCTTCACCTTATTTTTCAATACCATGTTGGCTAACTTTTGTTTTTCTTGGACTAATAATGGCACTTCAGCACAAAGTAAAACAAAAAAACCAAGCTGCAGCATACCAAAATACACTAAATGTTTTCTTCTATTAATGTATTTATGAACAAAGGAGAAAAAAAATGTTATTCCCTGGCCTCAAAACAGACAACTCATTATATCAGATTGTATTTTCTTATTTTTAGTAAGTAGAGATAAGATGCGTGCTTTGATTCCTGGGTTTATATAAAATACTATGCAAATCTAATTGGCACGTCTGACATGCCCAGCTCTACGATATCCAAGTGCTGTGATAAAAAATCAGTTATGCACTCCTTGTAACACAGTACTATTTCCCTACAAAGCTTGAGATCTATATCATGATGATTTATAGCTACTTCTCACATTCCTCTAAGCCTGAAAGAAGTGTTTAAAACAATATTGTCTCATCTCTATCACACATGAGCCATCTTCATATTATGTGATATCAGCTTACAGTTTCAAAGTAGCAGAAACCTGGAACTTAATTAAATAAGCCGTATGCACCACCTTAATTTACCTTTCACTTTAGTGTATCATCACAAAAACTTAAATAACCAGTAATATCCCTAAAATGATAAATGGTTACAGCCAATTATCTTGGCATAGCACCAAACTTCCATGAACAAATTTCATACCAGTCTGCTTGCTCAACTCCCTGTTTTCTGCAAGTTTTTAACTGTGATATTAACACACAGAAAAGATGCAGAATTTAATATGCTTGTTACTTTGACTGAACACTTAGTAAACAGACAGAGGAAAAAACATACCTAAAATATTCTCACTTTCATTTCTTTCCCCCATCTGGTAAGATGGTAGAAAAAGATATTAAAAATTAATGGGACACACTCATTCCCTGTTTTCCACTGCTCCAAAAAGTGAAAAACTGCTGCAATCACTGTTAGAAGCAGCAGGTGAACCAAGTTTACTGGTTTTCCACACTCAGAGTAACTGTACTGCAGAACACGGCCCATCAAGGGGACATGGGTGGCACCACACAGTTTTCAGAGCCTGAAATGCACATTTAGGCTTTACTTAGCCCTGAACAGTGGTGGCTGAAAAGTTTTCATTTGCTGACAGTACACTGTCAGAACATAGCAGTATTACTGTTCAAATCCATTTCTTCTCTAAAATATTTCTGTATCACATCATCATCTGGCATGCTCATTGCCTCAGTCAGCAGAGATAGTGGAGCTAAAAAAACCAAAACGGGGGGGGGGCACTTAGACAACTTTAGCCCAAGGGCCAACTGCTTCAAGTCCCTGATGAGCATTCAGCAGGCACAACACACAGGAGAATTTGCACTGCTGTAGACCATGATGCATCTACTTACTAGAGAAATTTCCAAACTTACAATCAGTCAAATATTACACAGCATGCAAAGTTCATTTTAGTTATATTGAAGCTGAAAACACAGGCCAAAAGCATTTAAGTAGAGTACTACCTTGGATCCATCTGTGGTTTGAAAGCAACTTTCAGTTCTTCCACAGAAGCACACTGACTGGTAAGCTCTCCTAAGAAATCTTCCAGTTTTGAAGGATCAGAGTCTACTGTGAATGAACTCAGCAAGCAGAAAATATTTGTGAAGTCTCCACCTGAAAAAGTGAATTACGTGAGTAATGCAACTACTAATTCATCAGGAAAACAGGTCCCATATCTCCTTCCTAACTCCCTGCTCACCAGTACCGGTCAAGAGGCAAATAAACCACTCCTTCCAAGGGTGCAACCAAGAGACAAAAGGAGGCCTGTAGATGGTAACAGCTGCCCCACAGTTCACTAAAAGGTAATTATTTTTCAGTCTTTAGTTGCACATGGCTGCTTTCTGCTCAGGTCAAGATACAAACTACATTTAGGGTTGATGATAGATACTGCTGGGTTATGAAATAATAACCTTCTGTGCTCTTCACTAACCTGTAAGATGCATGGTTTCAAGAAGTTCAGATACCAGCTTACTATCTTCTTCTAATTCCAGCTGGATTAAGCCTAGTTTCTTCCTCATCTTCTGCAAATAATGTTTCTCAAATTCTGCATCATATTCCTCTTCTAGGATGAGTTCACTTATTTCCAAGGGCAGCTCTGGAACCAGAGCTTCAGCAAGTTTCCCCAGGTTCCACTTGCAAATCTCTGGCTGCTTGTTGTAAGCATAGCGGCCTGTATTATCAGAACCATTGCAAATGTGCTCAGGGTCATACCTACAAATGAAGAAACAGTTATCATTCTTCTAGGTAGCTGGGCACTAATACTGTGAGAAGTTTTGATTTTTATTAGTCTCTTCTGGAAAACTAAAAAATTTGAAAGAGAACACTCCTCCTTGATGCTTTTCACAAAGTTACCTCATTAGATGTTTTCCTGCCCTCTCAATCACTGAGAATCCCCACAAGCTACAAGAACAGTCTAACAGTTAGAGATGTGAATATAGCTGAAAAGCCAAAAAGAATTACAGGACAGCTATAACTAACTTAATCTACTTTGCTATAAAGAGGGTTGATAAATCTACTTTAAAGCATGAAAGCAACTGTGAGCATCAGGACTGTTCTACATAACAAATACACACGCACCTTTCAAATAATTGTGCCACACTGACCTGTCCATAAATCCAAAGGGGCCATAGTCAATGGTCAGTCCAACTATGCTCATGTTATCTGTATTCAGCACACCATGGCAAAACCCAACACACTGCCACTCAGCAACCAGTCTCGCTGTCCGTTTTGTTACCTGAAAGAGATTTTGGTGGTTTGGTTTGTTTTGGGGTTTTTCAATTTTTCATTTTTTCATTTCCTATACATTCATGTATTCCCAAACATTTCCTAGTCTGAACTGATGTTTCCACAGCTCAGATGGAAGCAGATTCTGGCAGTATGCTGTGCACACCACTATATTAAGGGCAACTGGCCTCCCTCCTCCTCTGTCTCAGTCTCACATTTCTGTTTGTCTCCTTTCCGGCCATGCTTCACTTGCAAGTCAACTGGACAGCTTTAAAATGTTCTGGAGACAGAATGCTGAAATACAGTAAACTGTTAAGACACCAGACTTGCATGTTATTCTAGTCATTATATAAACATATTCTTTTGCTAGCTACTAATTTTAATGACATTTTAACTACAGGCAGGAGAAAACATAAGCAAGGTCTAAAAAATAAAATTAACTATATGCAATAAAGCCCAATGTAAAGTTGGTCTTTTGGTTTACCTGATATGTATGAGAGATTTAAAGGCAGGTAGGTGGTTTCCATATAAAATTACTCCCTACTAACAAGCAGTGATAAGGATTTCCCCCAGTTTGCTGAGAGTGAAAAAAAGCTACAAGGTTAAGTAAAACTACTTCAAGAATGACAACTTTATTTAAATGCAATCCTTCACTGAACACACGCCTCACTGCGGTTTTCCTGTTGCTTAACTAGAGAAACCTTAACTACAGTCACTGCACGTGCCCCATTCTTCAAATAAGTATTTAAAAATAGTTATGGTTAACTAAATCAGCCCATCTATCAACTACAACTAGATATACCCTATGAAATATAAAATTCAGGAAGCTAAGCTGTCTTTTAAATAAACTTATGAGTATTTCTAAATACTCCACTGAATAGCTGTAAGTAAAAGTTTTTATTTAGTCATTACCTAAAGCTTTTAAATAAAACTATTTGCATAGCTAAGATCACCCATCTTCCCAAATAGCTATCAATGTACATAAATTTAAAGCAACTGTTCTCTCCAGGCTGCATTGTAAGTATATTTTATTAAGGTTTACAAAGCAATCTAGTTAACAAAGGAATTGCTATTTTTATGCCTCTGCCTTCAAACACAGAATTTTCCCATTTTCCTTTTCTCAAACACAAGCAGTCAGGTAAGGAATACAAAATTTTAAGAATCTTGCCCTAGGATAATCTGACAGGTAATAAAACCCACAAACGATGCTTGGAACAGAAGCTTTTGGTTCGCTTTGAGATCCCATGCTTCTACTTTTCACAATAGTCTTGTGTTTGGTACTTCACCCATGTCTCCTGAACGCTGTTTCACGGGGCAGTCGTCACCCAGCAACGCGTGTCCAAAACTGATTACTGGCATTCCACAAACCAGTAAGGGAGACACACCCTGTACGATGGCTCTGTGCCAGGAAAATGGCAGAATTTAAAAATAAAAAAAAATCCTGGCCAGCAGGCTGGGGATGAAAGCACTCCAGGGGTAGGACAATTCGTGGCTGCTGGATGGCTCTGTGTGAATGCATCGCACACTGCCAGTGCCCTGGCAAAGAAGAAATCCCAGTAATAAGAACACTTAAAAGCAATTAAAGCTTTTAAGCCCTTATACCACTCAAAGATGGGTACATTGATTAGAAAGAGATGGTTTTGCATTCACTTTGATCTTTATTCTTTTTGATCACATTTTTCTACCGCTAGCCATGCTAGAAAACAAGTACGGCGTACGTATAAATAACGATGCCATCAGAAGCATGAGCTCATTTAAATTTAAACAACACCTACAAATTGCTTGAGAAGCACAGATAATGGTGTTTGCTTTCTAGACAGAGATACCAAATGCAATCACTTTTACTTTTTTTTCCTGCATTTCTTCCACAGTACAAAAAAAGAAAGATAAACCACATTAGAGCTGAGCTGATAGCACTTCCCCACTATTACAAAAGGTGAGTGTGTTTCTTAAATTAGGTAAGGGACTGGGGTGCTTTTCAGGTGGAGAAAGGTATGGGAAGTCTCCATCCAGTAAGAAGGAGAAAACACAAAGAGGCAATGGTAGCACAGCCATGGAGTACAGATGGGAACAGGCAGCAGGAGCACAACAAGCAAATGAAAAAATGGAGACAGGGGCAATAAGGAAAGGATGCCAGGATGGCGGAAGGGGGAAAACCAGTAGTAACTGGGCAAGGAAAAGCTGCAGAAAGAGGCCAGACTGGGACACGCCCACAAAGATTCCCAAGTCCCATGACTTTTCTGTCATCAGAAAGTAAATACACCATCAACTACAGAGCTGGACAGGCGCAAGCTGCAGTTCCTTATCAAATCCCATCATTTGAATGCAAAAGGCCCGTGCAGTGAAGTTCAACTCTGCAGCACCCAGTGGAGGGCCAAGACACTGCTTGCTTTGCTTTTCAAGAACTAATACAAGTATGCACAGGTTGTGTTGAAGCAAAACAAACAAACAAAACCCAAAAAAATGAACAACAAACAAACCAAACAACAAAAAAACCCAAAACACAAACTGAACTACACACACAAAAAACAACCCCCCACAAAAAGACGTATCTGGAAAACCCAAATGGGATCCCCCCAGCACAAAGTAAACCCTCACCCCAAATTCAAAACCCACAGCATATAGAGAATGTCAGGTTTTAAGCCCACCTTCTGACCTCTTATTGGTCTGTTATAAACATGTATCACATTGCAGCCTCAGTCCCTAGCAGATCATTTCAGATTTCAAAGCACCACAACCGCTCTTATCTATTAGACTGTGGTATTTTTTAATTATTCTGTTTACTGTGTAGGTGTAGCATTCTTAGTGGGGTTGTAACATTACTTGAACTTCGGGTGATCCAAAATGAAGCCTTAATTATAGTTCTCCAGTAATTTCAAACTGGATCCCTTCTGCAAGGATTACTATAAGCATTACCATATACTAACCACTAAAACACAAAGAGAAGCATCTTATTCCCTTACCCCCAATTCTTTCTTTGCTCACTGAGACAAAGGAATATAGTAACAGAAATTCCATGTCAAAAATAACAATACAATATCAACAGTGAGGCAAACTGTATACCCAGGAGATAAAATGTAAACACCAATTAATTTAGCTGTGTTTTACTTCAAAGAGAAATACAGCAATTCTTCATTTACTAATGTTATAATTCTAATTTTTATTATGTATGTCCAGTAATTTTAAGGCCTAAATTTATACAGTAATTGAAAACAGGTTCAAAATGAGTCTCTGAGAAGTCACCCAGCCTCTCCTCCGGGCCAACAAAGAATGACCTGATACTACACCACAACTGAGACAATACTTATCTCACGTCATCTTATCATTCCCAAAGCTGAAGGTTTTGCAGCTTCCTCAGGCAAGCTCTCACAGTGCTTGACTGCCTTTAAATAGTTCAGTTCTAAAGCCTTAACTTAAAAGCCATTTGCAGTCAACATTCACTGTTTGTGAGGTGGAAAACGAGAGACAGGAAGTGACTCAACATTCTCAGTATTTTACAAGATGATGCCTTGCAATTGATGTCCCTGTACTGTCAACTCATCACTCGACAGTTAGGGCCAGCATACCCCCTTGCTGTCTAAAACACTCTCAGCAATTGGAGACAAGTCTTGGGAAGCTCTCCCGGAGCACAGAAATCATGATTTAGTATTAAACAGGTTAAACTGCTTCCATCAGTTTGATCAATACCAATATTGCTTTCATTGACAAGCAGTTCTATTAAAGAATGTTTTATTCAAAGAAAAGAATAGTTCAGGAAATTGGATGACACAGGTAGTAATAAGAGTCCAGTCACCTGGGCTTGCAGATGAATTCCTAAAAAATAACCACTCTGGATTTATGAATGGAATCTGATTTCTCTCACCTCTTTGAAGAAAGCAGCATTCCTCTGAATACTGTTGTCAGAATAAGCCTCCTGGATTTCTGGATAGAAAGTGCTGATCACATAATCAAGCATCTGTATCCGAATATCATTTCGGTTAACACTGGGACCCTTGCGTCCTGTGTATTCATCAGGAGGTTTAAAAATTTCAAAAGAACCAAACCTGTTTTAAAATAATAAAAACATCTTTTAGCATTACTCAATACTATTAACTTAATCCGATATTACATGCAACAAAAACATTTACTGTTGTTGTAGTAACACCAGAAAGGCTCCTGAGTTTAACAAGAGCAACTAAGTGAGACAAAAGAGCTGCAAGATTCCGACACTGAGCCAGGCTCAGTGACACAGCGCAAGGAAGCTCGTACATAAAACACCTGTAACTGAACTGACAGGTCAGCACTCCAGACAGTACTGAAGACCAACTCATTACAGTTTATTACTCTAAGAAAATACAAGAAAAAAATCTTATCCTAAGTAAATATAGAGAAATCGGACTTATTTAAAATACCAGACTGTACATCAAGCACATAAGATAGATTTTTCCACATATATAGCCAGGCACACATATATACATATACATGCACATATTCCTTATGCCTCGCCCTCCTCTAATACTGCGTTACCTTAGAAGAAGCACTGCAACTTTCTGAAACTCCCAATGTCTTGTGTCAGAGCAGGAAACTCATAAACTTCCCAGCCAGGGAAACTATACCCAAACTTTGGCAGTACTACATTAGAATCGCTTTGGAATTAAGGATAGAGCTATAATCCACCACTACCACCAACATGAAAAAAAACCAAAAACATGTATTCTGTGTGGGCATAAACATGAAAAGTCTTTTCTGAGGTCTGCAGAACTTAGTTATTCTTTCTGCCAGGCTAGCATCCTTCATGTTCATCTGTCTGTGTGCCAGCCCCTCCCATCGGCTGGACAAGAAGAGCAGCTTCCTACAGCCTGGCAAAAGAGTTCCAAGCCTCCAGGAAAACAAACACGCAAACGGTGCTGCTGCAGAAATACACTTAAAATGGAATTTTAAAAGACTGCTGTGCTTGGTTCTAAAAGAATTTAAAAAAAAAACACCAACAAAATAAGTCTCTACCTTATAAATGTAGAAGCTATTCTCAGAACAACTGTACACCTTTCACTTTTTGGATTTCCATCGTAAAATACGTCACGGATGACTTTCGAGTCAGATGTCACACATGTTCCTGCCCTCGTGGTTGGTATTCCCAGGTGAAACATCGCCTCACTGCACAGGAACTCCCGTATGCTTGACCGCAGGACCTTCCGACCATCAGCCTGTCTGCAACAAAAAGACAAGAACAGTTTTCAGGCTATAAAGGCAGTAACTCCTGTCAGCCCCTGAGCAGGGGAGAAACAAAAGCCTAAAAGTGACCGTCTCTGACCACAGTCACACACAAAGTACTGGCAGATACGAGAATAAAATCTGGACCTTCGAACTTCTGTTAAAGCTCAACTACATGGGCACAATACATTTGCAATGAAGACTACATGTAATAGAAGAAAGTAAACCTTCCAGTTACACATATCCCTTGTAATCATTAACTCTGTTGTTTTTATTGACAGACTAGTCTTTCAAACCATTATAAAATTTTGGATGAGTACAGCAATTTTATTGTAGAAGTTATCACTGGTTTCCTCTTAATAAAATGGCTATTGTCATGCTTCTTGAAATTGTACTATTTTGAATCCTTCTGTGCAAGTAATCTAGAAAT
The DNA here is from genome assembly GCA_025345505.1 of Todiramphus chloris collaris. NCBI lineage: Eukaryota > Metazoa > Chordata > Aves > Coraciiformes > Alcedinidae > Todiramphus > Todiramphus chloris. The sequence continues at coordinate 20,610,846 of JANVCC010000010.1, read as the reverse complement.
GGGGTGTCAGATATGGGTGTGCAATACAAAAAAAACCCTGCAATCCAAACCAAACCTGAACAGCAAACAGCAAACTAGATTATTGAGTAGACACCAAGTAAATGGAGGAGGCTGGGTGGTTCTCAGCCCATGCTCCCAGCACTTCAAAAGCCACAGGCAAGCTGGAGAGCTGCCCTGGGCAAACCTACAACACTACCACCACATCTGGCATGTTCACTGTGATGTCCTTAACATTCACAGGCCTGAAGAAGGCCTTCAGAGCACCACATGCATGAAACTAAAGTGTAACCAAGACTGTGAACAGTTGGAATAGAAAATGAAATGCAAGTGGGAAAAAGTGTTCTGGAAGATTTAAACCAGTGCTCAACTCTTTGGGCAGTATGCCACCCTGGGGGCTCTCCCCACACTGATGGCATACTCCCCCAGGATTCCTCCCCACAGTGAGGAAGAGTGGAGGAGAGGCACTGCTGGCAGAAGGACCAGCAGCCGAAATAAACCAAACACCCACGTTTTAAATACCATTTGCCATAGGACAATATGGCAGCAAGCAGTCAGGTGGCCCTTACAAACTGCTGTCCCCACTTCCATCACAGGCTAAGTCCTCCCAGAAGGGGAGACACCTCTGGAAAACCAGGGAGGGAAGTAAAATCCCACACGAAGGAGATGCAATTACAGTCTTGTTTTCCAGAGAAAATTTTGCCACCTTCTGGTTTGACATTTAAGCATTAGAGTTGCTGCAGCGAAGACAAACTAAAACCCACGACGGCTTAAGAGCTGACCTCGGGGAATGACCCTCAGCACAAAACCAGCTGGAAAAGCACCTGGCTAATGCAATTAGCGAGCAGGGAAGCCGGTCTTCGTACCCCGTCTCGCCCGTACCGAGTCTCCCCTGCACTGCGAGCTCGCCGCGAAGGCGGGGGGGGCTTGGCCCCGGGGTGTTGCTTCCCCAGCACCGGGCTTCACCGGGCTATTCCGCCACCGCCCCTCCCCGCGCCGGGCCGGGCCTTACCGAGAGAAGGGGGTAAGTCCGGCGCCCTTGAGTTGGATCTCCCAGCGCTCGCCCTGCGGGCCCAGCACCTCGCCCAGGTACATGGCGGCGCCATCGCCCAGCTGCCCCGCGAAGCTGCCGAACTGGTGGCCGCAGTAGCAGTGAGCCGCCGGCTCCGAGCCCGCCAGCAGCCGGTTCCCGCTGAAGTAGAGCGCGGCCTCGGCCTCCGCCGCCTCCCGATCGGCCGCGGGCTCCTCCAGCCCCAGCAGCGCCAGCGCCGGCAGCGACATGGCCACCAGCTGCGGGTTCTGCAGCGGGCTGGGCCGCACCCGGGAGAAGCAGGCACCGGGAACGGCCCGCGGCCCGCCGTCCTCCGAGGCGTCCACCGGCAGCGAGCGCAGCGCGAGGTTGTCGAAGCGCAGCGCGCCCAGCCAGCCCCCGCCGCCCGCCTGCGCACCGCCCTCGGGGCCGACCGGCCCCGCCGGGGGAGCGGCGGGCTGCCGCATGGCAGCGCCCGGGGAGCCGAGCCGGGCCGGGCCCGCCACCGTTGCCGCTGACAGCGAGGCGAAGAAGCTACGGCCACTACGCAGCGCCGCGGCCATCCGGCCGCCTGCGGGGCGAGGGGCGGGCCATCGCCGCCGGTAGCCCCGCCCGCGGGAGGGCGTCCCGTCCGCCGCCCGGCGAGGGCGAGGCACCGGCGGAGCGGGGTCTGGAGGGTGTCGGGGCTGGAGCCAGGCAGCGGGGGGCAGTGTGGGGGTAGGCGGGGTGTGACGCACAACGAGCACCGGTACCGGGAGCGACTGGTACGAAAAGAGGCACCGCGGGGGTCGGCCGGCTGGAGCAGCCAGCAGGTGGGCGTGGGAGGCGCGGTGCCGCTTTGCCGGTGGCGCGCTCGTTGATCAGCCGACGGGCCCCCTTGCCTCAGCTGCGCCGCGGGCTCCGGGTCTGAAGAGGGAGAGCCCCGGGTGGCAGTGGCACGCGTGGGCTTGCCCAGCCCCTTGGCCGGGCTGGCTGCCGTGAAGATGTCCTGGCTAACGAGGGGAGGGAAGTCAAAGGAGAAAGAAGAGCCGGAAAGCTCCCCCAGCCAGGACGAGAGGGGTGTGCTGGTGCAGGCCATGCTGGAGCACGGGGGAGACCCGTGGGACTGCAAGGTCCTCGGGCAGGACCCCACCCTGAAAGCTGCGGAAAAGCACTGGCTGAATTACGTGTCCATCTACCGTCCCAAGGGGGAGAAGAAGTGCTCTGCCCTGCAGTGGCTGTTGTTCGATCTGGCCCGGGTCTTGCAGGCGGCGGTGGAGGAGAAGGACCGGTGCATCCAGAGCCTGCAAACCAGTCTGCAGGTGGCTCGCGACGACGTCCTGGCGCTGCGGTGCGATAGCTCGCTGCTGGGCGAGCAGGCCGAGCAGCTGCGCAAGCTGCGGGAGGAGCTGCGGGCCGAGGCGGCCGAGAACGCCCGGCTGAGGAGGAAGGTGCAGTGCTTGGGCACCCTGCTCTCGCTGGGGAAGGGTCTGGACCGGAGGAAGGTGGCGGCTCTCAGCAAGGCAGACTGGGATCCGGAGGTGTGGTGCGGGGAGGGCTGGAGTGAGGAGGCGCAGGAAGAGTCGTCGGTGGCGGGGGAGGGTGCGGCGAGCGACAGGAAAGCAAAGCCGGCGGCGGGAGGGGGGAGCCGGGAAGCGGGGGCTGCGTCCGGGAAGGAGAAAGTTTGGAAGAAGCAGAAGGAGGGGTGGCCCGTGTGGGTCACGCGGCTGTGGGCCCTGGAGCAGCGCGCTCCCTTCACGCGCGAGGCGGCGAAGCGGGCGGTGGCCGCCATCGGGCTGCCGTGGCCCAAGGTGGGGGCCATCGTCAGAGCCCTGCCCGCCGACGGGCTCTCGGGGGGGGAGATCTTAAGGCTGGTGATCAGAAATCTGGGGGAGTACGAGCCTCTCAAAGATAACACGGGGGGAGCACCCTGGCGAGATGTCCAGGAGGCGTCAGCCTACGTGTGCGGGAACGTCTTACTCCGGGTGTTAAAGCAAAGGGAGAAACCGGTGACACCCGACTTCGACATCTTTGGGGTGAACGTGGAGCAGGGGGACGTGGGGGTGCTGGCCTGCCGGGCTCCCGAGCCGCACAAGGGGTTTTTCGTCAGCCTGGGGTCTACTTTAATTGGCCGTCCCCTTGGTGAATGCATGGCTACCTTGGAGAACGTGGGGACCCCGATGGGAGCAGAGGGGAAGGGGACGGCAAAGGAGGGGACGGAGGCAAAGGGGAGGAAATACATTCCCAGAGGAACGATTTGGAGATATTTAATAAGCCAGGGGGTGAATGAAAGAGAACTCGATAGTCAGCCCACGGGAGTTTTAATTGCCAAAATGAAGAAAATCTTGCAGGAAAAGGGGATGAAGCAGGAGGAGATTTGGGAAAAACTGAAGCGGATGAGTTCATCAGCTCCACCCCCAGACCCGAAGAGAAAGCCGTACCCACCCTTAGAGGACCTTAAAGAGTAGGGGTCCCAACGCCTGCTGTCAGTGGGTTAACCTCCACCGCGCTGACCTGCTGCACAGGGGGAAGGGGCGATGTGGAGGTGTGGTGTCTGTTGAATGGGGGTGGGAAGTTACTGGCTTAATTCTTATGGGGTCAGAGATAAAATTATTGGATTATCAGAGACCACTCCAGGCTAAATCTGTTTTGGTATCAGGAGTGGGAAAGGAAAAAATGAGAGTAAAAGAAGTAGAAACCTTGTTGTGGGTAGGGGAGGATAAACTACATAGGTGGATAGTTCCGGTAAAAGGGGGGTGGCAAACATTTTCGGAACGAATTTCCTGTCTAATTTCAAGGTAGATCTGTCCGAGATAAAACTTTATTTTGTTGTTGCCTCGGGAAGTGAAGTGATCGCAGGAGTCCCCAGGTCAGTGAAGTGCTGGTCTAAAAGTAAAGCAGAAACAGGTAGTAATGGAAGAGTATGAGGTGGTTCCAGCTGGACACCCCCTCTTTCTGTCCCATATGGTACCAAAGCACAGAAGGGTCATGAGGAGGCTCAGGGGGTGCAGTAAGGGCTGAATAGATTGAGATTTAAAATCTCTGTGTTCACAATTTCTGTAGAAGTCTAAAAGCGTGGATTATGTGGATGGTGGAAACCTTTTGCAACCTTGGGAGTTGGACTAGATGATCTTTAAAGGCTAATCTGATAGCTTTCTGTGATGGTGTGACCCAATGGGTAGATGCAGGGAGAGCAGTGGATGTTGTCTACCTTGACTTCAGCAAGACTTTTGACACTGTCTCCCATAACATCCTTGTGGGTGAGCTCAGGAAGTGTGGGTTAGAAGAGCGGGCAGTGAGATGGGTTGAGAACTGGCTGAACAATAGAGTTCAGGGGCTTGTGATCAGTGGTGCAGAGTCCAGTTGGAGACCTGTAAGTAGTGGTGTGCCCCAGGGTCAGTTCTGGGTCCAGTCTTATTCAACATCTTCATCAATGACCTGGATGAAGGGATGGAGTGTACCCTCAGCAAGTTTGCTGATGATACAAAACCAGGAGGAGTGTCCAATAACACTGGAAGGCTGTGCTGCCATCCGGTGAGATCTGGGCAAAGGCTAACCCAATGAAGTTCAACAAGCGTTAAGTGTAAAGTCCTACACTTGGGGACGAACACCACCATGTACCAGTACAGATAAGGGGTAGACCTGCTGGAAAGCAGCCCCATGGAGGAGGACCTTGGTGTCCTGGTGGACAGTAAATTCTCCATGGAACAGCAATGTGCCCTTGTGACCCAAAAGACCAATGGTATTCTGGGGTGCATAAAGTAGAGTGTGGCCAGCAGGTGTAGGGAGGTTCTCTCCCCCTCTACTCTGCACTAGTGAGACCACATCTGGAGTATTGTGTTCAGTTCCTGTCTCCCCAGTTTAAGAGGGACAGGGAAATACTAGAGAGAGTCCAACAGAGAGCTGCAAAGATGATGAAGGGACTGGAACATCTCTCTTATGAGGAAAGGCTGAGAGCCCTGGGACTGTTTGGCTTGGAAAAGAGAAGGCTGAGAGGGGATCTTATTCATGTTTACAAATATCTGAAGGGTGGGTATCAAATAGAAGGGGCCAGTCTCTTTTCAGTTGTGCCCTGTGGTAGGACAAGAGGTAATGGCAGCAAGGTGAAGCACAGAAAGTTCCACCTCAACATGAGGAAAAAATTCTTTACTGTGAGAGTGACAGAGCACTGGAACAGGCTGCCCTGAGAGGCTGTGGAGTCTCCTTCTCTAGACACTTTTAAGATCCGCCTGGATGTGTTCCTGTGTGGCCTGCCCTGGGTGTTCATGCTCTGGCAGGGTGGTTGGACTTGATGATCTCCAGAGGTCCCTTCCAACCCCTAACATTCAATGATTCTATGAAAGGTCCCCTTCCAACACAAACCATTCTGTGATTGTAAATCAGTGTTTGGTTATGCCTTTGACCTGTGGGAGTGGGCACCACTTGAACAGCGGCAAATTGATTATTACTTGGGCCCCTTCAGGAGGATGAAGGAGGGTTTGTATTGGCTTGTATTTGTTGCCATTGACAGAATGGCAGGATGGACAGAGCGCTGTCGGTGTGTGAGGCTGTTGCTAACACCACAATTTGGTGTTTATGTGAAGTATTTGAGCAGATGTGGTCCTCCAGTCTGACTGACTCAGGTAAGGGAAGCCCCTTGACAGATGCACCAGTCTGGAAGTTCCTGGAAGGGGTAGGGGTGTGTCAGTTGACTCCTATTTCTTACCATCCGCAGCCCTGCAGGGTAGTGGAGAGAACTAAAGTGTCCATCAGGGTGAGACAGGAGCTAATTCCTGAAGAAAGGGGACTAAGCTGGAGCCCTTCTGTTTGTGTGCTGGGCCATGGGAACAAAGCTTGCCAGGTAGTGCTGCAGCCCTTATGAGCTAGTCTGTGGCCCTGCCCCACAGGTGGACATCCTCTGGGGCAAGCCAGTAAACAGCCTCTGATTCTGAGTCAATCCTGGAGCAGGGTTCAGTCAGCAGAGAGCATGGGCCTGTGCTGCTCTCCGTCATTGCATAGCTGAGGAGCAGTGTGCCAATACAGGGCAAGGTGAAAATTAGCCCCCACTGGGCAACACGGTCCTGTCAGCACCCCAGGTACAAAAGGGAAGATCCGGAGAAAATTGAGGGTTGGGAAACACAGAACTAATTGGAAACAAAGCAGGGGGGTGGCGTGGGTGGGTTGTTGTTCATGGGTAGATGAGGCCCACAGACAGGAAATCAAAAAGCACGTTTCTAACATTGCAGGTAGGATTGGTTTTCAGGATCAGATGTGACTGTAGGAGCTATCACAGGTATGAACCACAGAGAGCATCACTGAGAGCCATCTTCTTCAAGGTGCTCATTATTGTATTAAGACAGCATCAGGAATACTGTTAAAAGCGTTGCAGGCCCCATTCAGTGTTTCTGCTGGCTCCCAGGTGTAAGAGTGGTAGTTTGGATGTGTAACATCACCACTGCTGTTAATAATTTTATTTCCTTCAGGAAAGATGTCAAAGGAATTTTAATGAGACATGGAGACAATGGGGATGACCTCAGATGTCTGGTTTCCCAGTAATAAGCCTTTGTTAACAGTCCTTCCAGAATTAACTGACTTTCCCTGTAAGACACCAGGGACCGGACAAAAAGGTGGAACTAATAAAATAGATTTTCAGCTTGGATTCCAGTATAGGTTAGCCACAGAAGTTGGACAGGATACAAGTGGTACCTTTGCAACCAGTGTAATAACAGGGGATGCAGTTGTATCACCTGATACGTTTTTAATTGTTCAGCCGGTGCAGATTTAGTTTTGATCACTGAGCATAACCAAAAGTACAGTCACACCACCCACAGTGTCCACAAGCCCTGTTGGACAGTATCCATATTAATCCTGCAAGATGGGGAATTGCTGTGTGAGGTGTGAACTGTTCTAGAGTGCATCCAGAGCGTGACTTTTATGTATGTGGGCTATGCCTCTTCTGACTGCCAAGTCTCCATCCTCAACGATACTCAAAAGCTATCCAGAGACAGTCCTGGGCAACTGGCTCACCATGACCCTGCTTGCGCAAGGGATTGGACCAGATGATCTCAAGAGGTCCTTTCCAACCTCAACCATTCTGTAATTCATTCTATGCAAATGTCAGCGATTTTGCATCGTGCACAAGGTAAACGGGTAACAAACTCTGGACTGTTTGATGGGACAGCAATGGTAACTACCTGCAATAACCAAATACAGCACCTGGTTAAAGCAGCTGCTGAGTTAGAATACAAAGCAATAAACTGTAAGGGATTAAATTAACTAATATCTCTATCTGTTGTACTCGAGATCAATTGTTAGCTATTAAACCAGCATTTTCAGATGGATTACTTCGTGTTCTCATAGGCAGTGTAACAATGGGATCCTGTATTTCAAGGGAAGTTTCACCAATTGCTGTTGCAAATGGACACTGAAATGTGTGTACTAGTTCTGTAAAATCAGTTGTGGACCACAGGAGGATATTGTCACATGTCAGTGGAGCAAGTCACATGGGACTAGTGGTGGTGTTTGGTAACTGTGCAGCCTGCCTATGCATCACCTCACCTGTACTGCCTGTAACCACCTCTGCCTCCAGGAGAAGACCAAAGATGTGGCGTGTTGGCGGTGTACGTTCATTTGCCTCTTCTCAAAAGCTGGGGTTTGTTCCAGACTGAGGGACTAATGACATCTGCCTGGGAACTGAGAGGCCTCTCTGGGATGAGGTGTTCAGACAACATGACAGTATGAAAAAGGGAACTGAGACACTGGAAAGCAGACAAACTGAAAGCCTGAGCATCACCTTGGTGAGTAGGGAACTGTCAGAACTGGAAACTGAAATTGTGAACTGTACATCATTGGTATGACATCCACGGGTTGGTTTCCAAAAGCTACTGCAGCACTTAATGCCCTTGATCCTGTACTTACTCGTTATGATAGAAGTCACACTGCTCTTTATTCTTCAATATGTGCTTCGCTTGTTTCAAAAGGAAAGATTGTGCTCATGTGCTCAGTTAACATCTTGCGTGCATTGCTAGCCTGATACTTTTGGTGGCTTCCAGCTGGAAGGGATTGAGCTTGCAAGCACCCACAGTGGTCTGAACGTCCTTGTAGAAGGTCAGGCACACCAGCGGTGGCTTGTGAGCAAGAGGTCCTGCTGGAATACATGGCCCCACAGAGCTGAGGCCCCAGTAGTGCTGGCAGATTGTCAAGCTGCTCTGCTGCTGCTCTCCAGTACGTAAACTGCTAGATAATGTCCTGCTAGCGCTTGGTCAGCTTCCATGGGGTTCAAGGCTAACATGGAATAGTTGTGTCTAATAATTGCAGGAGATAAACTAAACCCCGTGGGACAGCTGTGGGGGAGTTGTGGGGAGCAAGGCTGCCCACAGTGGATATCCCTACCAGTAAGGCTGTGACTGCCTGGATAAAGGCATCAGAAGTACCACAGTTAGGTATGGCTATAGCAAAACCAGGACTAAGGGGGAGGAAGTTAATTGGGAGCAGGTTGTTTATTTGGGAGGGATTTGGGTAGAGGAGGTGGCGAAAAGGTGGGCCCTGATGCCAAAGAGTGAAGGATGAGGTATGAAGTCCACTGAAAAAAAGACCAGAGGGCTCCTGCTGATGATGGGAGCGTGGCTGCTGATGGCCAGTAGCAACACTGACCTGCAGACTGAAACCCTGGGAGGCTGGAAGGCATTGCCTGGGATAACCCACTGGACTTGCTCCCTCAGGTGTCTGGCCTTGTGTTGTGGTGTGGGGGGGATGAACCTGCACCTTGGGACTTACAAAAATGTCACTGAGGGTTGGCTCTACATGAGACTCATATCAGAGATTAAGAGTTTGTACTTTATAGTTGTGCCTTACAATTTGCATAAACATAACTCGATCAGTTGTGTGATATTTAGGTTATTGATTGGTTTGTTTGTTTGTTTTGGTAGTTTCTTCATAGTCTGTTCACCAGTCAATAAACAGTGTGCCTCCGTTATGTGTTGAGTAACTGGTCTGACAAAGGGAGCCACACCTCAGCATGGTCGCAGAGCTGTGGTCCATGCTGTGGGGTTGCTGCCATCCACAAGACTTCCTCTAACAGGTCTGAGCATTCCAGGGAGGATGTGTAGGACACAGGCTAACCACCACATGCCCAGCAGCACCATTATTGGCCTGCCTGTGCACAGACAGGGAGGTAGAAATCCATGTATGCAGTGGCCAGGCAGAAGTTGCTGATAACCGTGCTGAACCATCAAGGCTACTGTGAGTTCCCCAAGTCCTCCCACTCTGCCCTATGTTAAAGAGGGGCACCAAGAGCCTGCCAGGGTGATCATGGTAGATGTGGCTTTGGAAGAGAAGCTCTGAGTCTCCATCTGCCTTAGAAGAGCAGCAGTCCTTCAGTGCAACAAACAAGTATGTTAAACTCCTAAAAGAACAAGAGTAAAGGTTTGCTGAGGTTGGGTCTTACATGATGGGCAGATAAAGTCTATCCTTGAAATGTTACCAGTGCAGCAATCCATGCCGATTTCAATTGTAAAAATGATGGGTTTAGAACAAGAGAGTAAAAATACAGTGTAATAAGGATGTTCTCTAGCAATGTAATTCTGTATTTTCCATGAAGTACCCTAGAAGCAACATAACCATGTTTTTTGGCAGATGTTTAATATTTTAAGTGAAGGTTCGTATTTTATTGGCAAGTCATCAAGAGTCTGCCTCAAGCATCAATCCAACCACAGCAACGAGAAGAGAAATGGGTGTATACTACAAGTCAGTAATTACTTAGGCTGCTCCTGTTTCGTGTCATTTCAGTTAATACCAGGTACCACATCAGTGAGTCAAAACCAAACCTCTGCAAGGTACACAGAATAACCTGGTAGACACCTCCACTTAAAACCAGACATACCAGCTAAACCATCTACAGTCAGTAGATGGCACTAAATTATTACTATTACTTACATTTTCCAGCTAAGTCAGAAGGCAAAATAAAAATGTAACAGTGCCTCAGCTGCAGAGAACTCGGGCTGTAATCGTGAGGCAAGACAAAAAGTGGGGATGGAAGTAGAGAGGGAGATTCAAGGAGGTGGATAGAAGATGCTCACTGGCAGGTGGTGCAAACCTGGAAACCTGCTGCACTCACGTGAAGGTGAAGCACTGAGCAGCCCTGCCTGCCGTGGCTGCACGCAGCTCCAGAGACTGTACAAACGCTCCTGCTGGCAACAGCAGGGGTGCAGTTCAGTTGCTGCAGAGACGTGGTGCATTAATAACCACTATGCTCTAATCAAAACATCACTCAATTACTTGGCCTGGTTTATGAATCCTCTTTATAGCCAAAACCAGGGATATCTTAGCAGTGACAAAATCTGACTTAGCTTGGTGGAAACACAACATGCTGAGATGGAAAGAAGGAACAGAGGTTGGGTTGTTTTTTTTTTCAAAGTCTTACTAATCTGATTCTTTCCACTTTCCCTCATATATGAGACTGGATGCATCAGTATCTTGGATGAGGCAAAGGTGAAAGTGGTAGTGTGGATCTTCCCCCACCTCAAATTAAGACCAATGAAACAACAAATAAAACATCCAATGTGCAAAAGGGACTGTTTCCTCTCACTGCACCACAGCATGGAGCTACCTGAGGAGGAGCCAGAGGCAGGATCTAAGGGCAGGGTCGTGTGATGGAGAAGAGCACACACACCTTCACTTGCCACCCTTTTCCCTACTGCGAGCAAGGGCAAGGCCAGCCCCATCTCTGCTGCTGCTGCTGCCACCCCAGAGTACAGATAGCTGTATAGAAAGCTTCATTTGCTCCCCCTGTGTCAGACTGCAGCAGGTGTAAGGTGAGCAACAAGGGAGAGGATGATTAGACAACCCTCCCACCAGCCCCTTCAGCTGGGACCTGCTGAACAAGGACAGCTGCTTCAGATATTCCCTGTCCCCTTTCATGTACAAATGGACACAAAATACATGCTGCTGTGATGAGATGCACAGCAGTTGTACTTTTTTCCACCTGAAAGGGCAGTAGACCAGTTTCAGCTTTGTATCTGTGTAGCTACTGGTGTCCTGCAGTAGATGTCTGTCTTATGTACATATTTCAGCAGACAACTGAATGGGCCCAGCACCACACTGAATTATCTCCATCAATCAGAGCTCTCCTGCAAACTCCAAATCTTGCAAGAAAAAACAAACAAAAACCAAAACAAACAGAAACCCAAACCAAACAAGAAACCAGTCTCAGAACACTCAAGTCTAAATTTAAAGTTTATTTCAGTTTTAGAAACAGGAAAATACGTACATGAGTATCTCAAAGTTATACAAGTGACAGTGTGTTGTTTCTTTTCCCAGTGTAGTTCCCACTACTGCCTGGCACTTTGAGATAACCGGCTATCAGTGCCTTTTAAATGGTTAACAATACACACACAGAAAAACAGCTTTCAGTGGAAGTCTGGCCACTATTAATCCACCTCAAAAATAAACTTTTTAATTGGTTGGGTAATCAGTGTAGAAAAGACATCATAAATGTGACCTAGGCCAGCAGCATGCAGAGAGCGCTGGTGAGCCACGCACTCCAAAAGCAGCAGCTGCCTTCTGTGTGCGCAGGGGTGCAAACTGAGGCTGCCTGTGAGAGAGCAGTGCTTGACAGTGAGCATGGCATCTGCCAGTCCCATGGACGCTGTTTGACTATAGTATTCAAAATATTTTTCTTCCATCCAACTGGCTTACCCAGCACTTCTTTGGTTGTACTTGGAGCTGCAACTGCAAAGAGAACTTTGCCTGATCCAGGAAAACAGGACTGTACTTTGCTTCACACATGTACAATCAAAGACCACTGATTGACAAAGCATACAGTCACCAGACTATTCAGCTGGTAGATTATCTGTATGGAATACAGCTTATATGTACTTTGAGTAGGATCAGAGAGTCTTTTTATTAATAGTTTGTTTTAATAAAATAATTTACCTGGCTCAGTTTGAAAGATTAAACTCTTCTTTCCACTAATTCAACACGTTTTCCACTTAAAGGGTCTTTAATTCCCATGCAGAGGACAGCACTTGAAGCACAAGTGCCTGTGCCTGATGTTAGGCCAGTGTTTGAGCGCTTGGCTGGACTGGGACTAAGGCCATCAGCAACTTGCACGACTGAGCACTAGAGAGACATTAAAAGCAAGAACAACAAAAGATGTCAACTCACCATGCCTAACTCCGGACTCTGAGTTTAGGTACTCGCATTGAGAGGTCAGTCTCTCTGTGTTCAGTAGGGCAGGGAAACTCATTCTCTCCTCCCTTAACTAGTGAGCTATGGGAGGCAGAGAAACTAGTTTACCTACTTCAGCATTACACTCAGATGCCCTTCAGTGGAAGGTATGGACTCCAACTGACATTCTTGTCAGAAAAATGGGTTAGATGGTGAAATTATGATGCACTAGATCTAGCTAACCAGTGTTTGTTCTCAAAAATACTGATTAATAAGGAAAAATAAATGCCTTCAACAGAAAGGGTGGTTAAAATATTTTATTTTTTATATCATAGAACATACTGTTGTTTACTTTAAATCACTTTAGAGTAAAGGCACACATTGTTAAAAATACTTCAAATTTACATCGCATGTACAAATGCATAAAACAGATGTACATGTCACCAAAAAAATACAATATGGCTTCATAAGGTTGAGGTGGGGCTGGGACAATTCAACATATAGTTAAATTTTACAAGATGCTGTTAACACTGAAAGGACTGACTAGAACAGAAAAGAATGGACCTAAACTGCTGATTGTTACATAAACAGTACAACACATTGAATATACAACATTAAACATTCTTGGATGGACTCAAAGGATCGTTAGTTCTGCAAATTCATCAGGCTCTCCAGTGCCACTGAGTAAACAGTGCATGCGTATGATCTGCCAGCTTGCAAGAGTGGGAATAGAAACTGCAAATTCTCTGTCCACAAACAGGCTCCTTGACGAATCTGCTGATATGCTTTGTAAAAATAAGCAAACAAAAAACCCCACAACAAACCAAAAACCAACAGTGAAACAATAGACTTAAGGTATTAGCTGGGAGAGTAACTGAACGATGAATGGACAACTTACATGGTAATCACTTCTGGATAAAAAGCATAAAACATTTAAGTCTGCAAGAATGCTCCATGACAATCATTTAGCATTAGTCCCACCCAAGTTTAAGGCTCATATCTAAAAATTTACCTTAGAATTGTTTTCATTTGTGTAAAATTACCTGAGCACAGATATCAAAGATCTACAGAGCTTTTAAAATACCTGTAGATACCTTAAAAATCTGTAGATAAATTAAAGCAAAACATCAATATTGAATTCTACCAGCTAAAAACTCCCTCAAAAAAAACCCCCAACCAACAAAACAGTATTTTGGTAGGTCAGTAAAGCCAGAAGAATGAGCTTAAGCTTTTGCTGTTATCTTTTAAAAATGTACGTAAAATGTAATAGAATTATTCAAACAGGACTGTTTAATTGTAAACAATACAGTAAACCTTTAAAAAAAATATCAGGAATCAAAAATTCAGGCAGTCACTTGAGTATTCTATAAATTGTTTACAAATGCTGCTTTTCCTCTCGCTTGAGATGGCTGGTGGTTTAAGCAGTGAGAGATGGAAAAGGACCTGCCTCCACTGTGTTCTGGATCATCATTAACACTTTGTGTCCAAGAATCATGAATTGCTGCCATTCTCATTTGCAATGGTTTATTTCCTGCACAACTGTAAGGCCCAGATCCAGAAAAGCCCCTAACATCATCCTCAGAGCTCTGCAGGATCGGGTTAGATTCAATAGGTTTAAAGATAAACGTGCACTTAAATGATTTGCTGCACTGGGACTCATAAAATTTTCAAAGTGCAAGGCAGAAAAGCATCAGGTTGCGTGGACAGACCAGCTCCCAGCAAAGTCAATGCCATCGCAGAGAGCAGCATTAGACCCCTTAATTTCACTCAAAAAGCTCAAAAAAGACAACACTGCACAGAAGATACATGTACATACTTGTGGCAAACAACAGACTGTATGGAATGATTTCCAACACGAGGCTCTGGAAACACATGCTACTAAAAGCTGTTTGTTGATTTTATTGAACCAACTGAAAACAACAGAGAAACACAAAAACAGAACATCACCTTTTCCTCCTCCCGCCTCACACGCTGGTTCTGATCTTTCATTCCCCAAAGAAATGAGTACGCATAAAAACTGCACTTTAAGGAACGAGCAACTGTATATGAGCCTGAGGAGCAAACGGGACTCTTCCATTCAAACACATCGGGTTAAAACATTTGATATGACAATTACAGTTACTTGTGTGGTTGAACTGGGACTAGCTGATTGCAGAGGGCACTTTACAATCATTGACAATCTGGATAAAGGGTACCAAAAATTGCTATGAAATAAGAACCTAGGATTAAATGAAAATAAAAATAAAAAAAAAACTAGATTGATGATGGATGGCTGTCCTGGATGACCAAGAAAGAAAAATCACAGCAGTTTGAAGTACCCATAATTCTATGTATAAATAGGAGGTAATTCAAATAAAATGCTACAGCTGGTTTGCAAAACTAAATTGAACACTGCTTTTCTATTAAATAGATTAAAATATTCATCCATTGAAAAATTACATTGATAAATAAAATATTTTCATGTATCAAAAATGAGGGGCGGGTACTATCAATTTCAGACTTCCTGTCCCAGTAATGAAAGGTCTGAGAACCAAAAGTAAATTGTACAGTAGTTCTAGTCTCTTAAATTTACAATACTGGATCCAGCAGGATTTGGCTAAATAATACAGTTTAAATAAGCTAATCTAAAGGAACAGAGTGTCCTGTAAACATCTGACACAAACCACATCACGTTCTGATGGTGTGGCTATACCTTCGCTACGCAGGAGAAAGACAATGCAACGATTCAACTGGTGGCAGTAACAAGGGGTGCGATCTAACGGCAACGCTCCTGTTCCGCAGTAAGGCGCGTAAAAAAGGTGAGCAGTGTACGTATGACAGCCTGTACAATTTTGAAATTTTTGGAAAGCTCAAGTTTAAAAAAAAGCCTAAATGTTTTAAGTATAAAACACACGCTGAGAAGATGTCCATCTAAATTACATGTAAAAATGTCTGGCACCAGAAATGACCACTAGGTATTGTTATACCTAAGGAAAAAAAAAAGCAAAGAATCTCTTCAAGACAAGGGTCCCTGAACTTTGGAGCAGATGCAGCCAGTTAGGTTACTTTGTTTTGTTCTGTTCCTCTGCAAAAGAAATCGTGGACACACACTCTTTGAGCTGTCTGTACTAGATCATCAGTAATATATATTATATATACAGTATGCATATATATATAATATATACATTTGTACACAGATTTCTTTTACCTCAAATTGGAATCGTGTGGTTTCATGCAACACACTTACCAGGAATCAAACCTATTCATTAGAACATAGCTGGTGTAACTTTAGTATCAAACCTTTGAATATACAGCAATTCAGCGTTGCTCAGCATCAATCACCTCTGGCTAGAATCTTCATCTCGCTCTTCCAGTCTAGATCACATTTGTTGCCTTTATCACCCTTTTCAGCTGCTTTCTTCACACGGTGCCTCCACTCCATGTTCAATGCTGAGACCTTATTTCTGTCAGCTTCTGAAGATAGTTCTGTGCTGCTGGCATCGAGAGAATGAACTGAACTGTCCTTTGACCTATTCGGTAGCAGCCGTATCCCATCAGTCCAAACACTGTTGCTTTTATGACAAACTTGAAAATTTTACTTGAAGCTGATGGAGGAGGCACACTGAAGCAAAAGATAAAAACCAATGTTAACGGCCACATCGCTGGAAAGAACAGGCATTTTCCAACCAAAACAAGGATCTTTTCTCCCCTTTCTCCTTACAGTGCAGGCAACATTCAGGTAACACACGTGTTATGAATGAACAACGTACTCTTTCATGTTCGAGGGCTACATCCAAATTAAATAACAACAATAATAAATAATAATAAAGTCTTTTCTGCTTATGTATGATGACACTCAATGGCTATGGACCTTGACTTCTCCATTGTCCTACCAAAATAGCTAAGACAACATCAAGACTTCTTGAAGGACACCAGGAGTTAATATTGTCTGTTTATAGTATTTTTATGCACATCTCTGCTTCGCAGGGACAGAAGTTGCAAGAAACACAGAATACAGCCCAAGTCCAACACCTGCACAGGCAACTCACTGTCATTCAAGGTAGTGGAGAAAAACAGAGCTGGGATATTCTGGGAAATGTACGTCAGGACCTGGTCGCACTTGTGCAGCCAGAAGGTGTAAGCCTGGAGCCGGGCTGGCCCCTGACAGGATCTGGAGGGGTGTTTCAGCAAGGCATACCCCTGGATGCTAGGCAGGCTTACCAGCCTAGCTGCTGCTCCTAGCGTGAGCATGTGGAGGCCAACCCTCTGCCCTGCTCTTGGCCTCTGGAGCTCCACAGAGGACAGCACAGATAAACCAGAGAGGCTTTGCATGAAGCTGTCTCTGCTCTGGCAGGTATTGCTGGCTTGGAGATCCTCACAGAGCCACCTGGAACCAGGAGGGCAGAGGACAACAGGCATGCTAGTTCTACTCTTGCCTTCAAGCAGTCTTATTAACATAGTGTACAAAGCAAAGGGTTAAATATTACCTTCAAAATAAAGCTGGCTTTGAAAGCACAGCCACCTGCACACATAGCCTTGCACCTTCGCTGACAGGCTGTGCGGTACCTCAGCTGGCCCTGTGCCCACAGCACATCTACACTGCAATTTAGAGGCCCTCTCACAGGGGACAGAGAGGTCTCTACCCATTGTTTCAAAGAAGCCACAAGCTCTCTTGACTTACATCTAGAAAATGTTTCTAACGTATTCAAGAAGCAAACAGTTACAGGAGTGAAAAAAAATTATAAGCAGTGTCAAACCAGGTGAGATGCGCTGAGATGAGGCTACAACAACTCTGAGTTTAGATCCACATGCTCATACTAGGGCAAAGTTATCACTGGTAAGATTTTGCATATTAAAGGAATATACAGGAAGAGTTTTAAAAAAAGCAAACACATTGAATAAATGATGGGGTGAAAGGCATCCCTTCACACCTCCTTCCATGCTTCTCTACCTATTCTTTCTGAATTCCAGTCCCTCACCTTAATTAAAAAAAAAAAATCAACTCCTAACAATCTGAAACAAAGAGTAAGGTTGGCTCAGTCAGGTTCAATGCGTGAACTTAAAAATTGCAAGCCTGAGAAATGTATATGTTTCTATTCAGACAATTTCCAAAATTCACATTGCAACTTATAAAACTTAACTAAATATCTCTTAAGTGTCTCTAAAACTTTTCACTTTAGAGAGGTGACAACCACTAACACATAACCTCCCCAGTAACTCTGCTCTGCAACTGCAATGCAACAGCAGGAGGGCTAAAAAAGTGTAATGAGAAATTAGTCTCAAATGTAGTAATGTTCTGAGTGTCATCTGCTTCATCTTGTTTTAGAAAGTCAAGTTAATGTGATATTAATGTCTTATGAAAGATGCTGGCAACTATTCCACTTAGTTATGGCACTGGCATGGTAAAGACAATCAAGTCAAAGAGCCTAAACTTTGATGAAAAAGACCCTCTGTGTACACTCAGAGACACAGAGTCAGGCTGTCGACTGTTCTGTTCTGCGACGTCAATGATGCAACCAACATTAACCATACAGTCACATGGATTTGGGCAACTTGATTTGACAGGTTATTGGCAAGGGTGCAGAGGTATATGGACAACTAGTTTGTGACTCCAGGCAAGGCTTAGCCTTGAAACAAACTTACAAATGGCTAGGCAGGGCTTCTGTACATTGCATTCTTGGATCCAGGCACCAAAAGTCACCCTAAATCATATTTTAGGTGCCTAAATACACTGTTTAGGTGGGGCAGTCTCGTCTGTTTTCCAGAGTGAGGAAAAGGTAAGGTGCTTAAATAAACAGTAAACAGATGCGGTAAGATAAAGTACCAATATTTGAAAGGCTGTTATCCTAAACCATTGCAGACCAGTATTACCAGGTCATACTATAATTCCTCCTACATTTCTGAAGTCCTGACTTTTGTGGCTTTAGAAGATACACATATAGTCTGAACATTTTGGTTCTTCAATTCCTTATTTTACAAAGCACATATATCTATTTTAATTGGTACTTGGGAGTGAGAGTTCACATGGCTTAAATTGGTATACACACTAAAACATGTTATTTTATATATATACACACACACACACATATACACAGTTAAAAATAGGCTATAAGCAACCATGACAGTGAGCTTGCCAGAGCTAGCAGTATCCCAACACAATAAGAGCTTTGAATCCAACAGTTTCTATTTACCCAAGCTAGACTGGAAGCCTGAATTTGGTCTTACCATTTTCTACAGCCCTCATTTGAATACTTGTTTTAAAAAACTTAAATGTGGGTCAGTGAATTTTCTTTCTAGATAAGGGCATTTTCTCATCTCTACTTTCCTCGATACCCAACGAGTTACTTTTTTCCTCTGATACTTTCTTTTGCTTTGCTACAAGCACAATCTGCAAGCACTGCACAGCAAGTCAGCAAGCTGACAGGGCAAGGATGACAGCAGTGGTGCTTCTTCAAGCTGTGACAACCAACCAAAAAAAGCCCCAAGCAAATGAATTATTGCTTGCTGTCTTTTAGCAAGAGAAGCTGTTACATCAATGTGTAAGAAAGGATGACTGTTACCTCATTATTTCCTGGATGTTTAAGTCAGAGTTCCAGTTCTTTTCAATTCCAGGTACATGACCCATCCCAACAACACCAACTACAACAGCTGGGATGTATGTTCTAGGTTCAGCTGAGAAAGAGATGAAGAGAAAGGAACACATAATAAAAGAACTAATTTCAACCTATAAATAAATAGATAATGTGTGCAATTACCTAACTGAATTTTCCAAGAGGAAGTGACTAGATATTACAACTTGCATACTAAAAGCTAATACTCATCTCACCTACTGCCTCTTACGTTGGAAGTCTGAAAAATGTCAGCATGGTTTCTGGTTTTTCAGGAAACATTTGTTTCAGTGAACAGACCTGCCCAGGGCTCATACTCCAGCCTCAGGGTGGGAGGCTCAGCAGATGCATCTTTGCTGTCTCCCGAACAGAGAGCTTTCTCCACTGCTTTGGACAGTAGCAGCTGGCACACATCCAGCTGTGACAAGACCCAGGCTAACAAGCCTAACAGCCCTCAAGACCACTCCTGCCCCTGTTTATGGCTACAGACTTGGCCTCAGCAAGGAACAGCAAAACCCGTAGCACGTTTGTGCAGCAGTCAGCCAGACACCATTAGACTGCTGCAACATGTGCCTGCTCTCACCCTCACCTCCCATCTACCATCCAAATTCTACATCAACCAGTGGAAGTTAAAATGTTGCTCCTGAAAGTTTTGGGATTACTCTCCCCAAGTGAAGAAATGGCACCACGCCACGTAAAAATAGTTCACAAAGCTTTCTAAGGAATAGTAATAAGGCTGCTTTCCTAGGGGGAAAAATATACATAAATATAATACAGAAATATCAAATGTGAGTTCCATAGTCTTACTTTAAATACTCATGCTTGATTGTTCCAGGAATAAGTGAAATAAGCAGCCCCTCCCCGCAATGAAACTAAACTATATTGAAAACACCAGAGCTATTATATAAGGTTTCAAAACTGTTCCTTTGGAGTTGCCTTTTCCCCAGCCTGTTCTAGGGATGCTCTAAATCAGAGCTGCAACTACAGCAGAGGCAGAGCACAGCACTCAGCAGAATGGGCTCTCCACAGCACATCACATCTGCTCCAGCCTCCAGTTCTACTTCTGGGCAGGATTCAAACCAGTAAGGTTTAAAGCCCTGCCTGAAACTTCGGCTATCTGAACTGTGGGGTTTTGTATTTTACTATGAATCTTAAGTATATCTGCCTTTTTTGGTTTTGCCCCTTGTAAGCATGAATGCATAGAACAGATTATATGCACATAATAAAAATGCACAGTTTCTAAACAAAACTGGCATCATCTCTTGTTAACTAAAAGACTGAGACACATGACTGTCAGTCAGGTAGTCACTCACATTCTTGTCATTTTATGGTCCCATCATCTATTTTAAGTCCTTCATAATGCATATAAACCCCTTCCAGTTTCATAGGCATTCACTAAACCAGTGATCCAGAGACTGAGCTTTTCAGAAGGTGGATTTAAAGGGAAGAAAAAAAAATAAAGGAAAAAAAAGTGGGGGGGGGGGGAAGAAAAAAAAAAGAGCAGGGGAATTGCTAAACTATTCCTCTTGTGGTTCATGACCCAGCCAGGACCAACAACAAACTGAAATTTTCAGCCTGCTCTCTGGAGCAGGTAACTGAATGCCTCTGTGCCTCTTCCAGCTACACCAACAGAGCAGATAGGAAATATGGGTGTTGGGATGAACTTTCCGAGCTTTCTGAAGGCAGCATTGAGGTAACGTTAGGCAAGGGAAATGCATGAACACGGGATATTATTCCAATCATGACAGTGTGAAGAGATCATCAGGGTTCCTAGCAGCCCAATTTTTAATAAGAAAAGTATGAAGAGCACTGAAATTAGAGGTTGTTAATTTAGCAAGAAACGTGTTCCTGAGCAGCTTGTGATAACAGTGAATTTGGTGAGGTAATAGGGTGGAAGTGAGATAGACAACATAAGCCTAGACTGTCCCATGCTGTGCTTTAATAACCAGATGTCTGCCTTTTTCAGAAGTTGACAGGCTAATCAGTATTTTCCAGTTTTAAATAGCACAATGAGAAAGCAGTCATGATTTGGAGTCTACTGCTGTAGGTGGTTGCAACAGAAGTATCTCTTTTGAGTTTTTTAAGCACTGTGATCTTACATGACATACGGCACACATGAACAGAACATCCCAGATTTACTGAGAACAACTGAACTTCGGACTAGAGCACAAGGAACACCTTGCTGGTTATGAGATCTGCTTTAAAACACTTACTTTCTGAAGCTCGAGGTAGTTCTATATGCTTTGCTGCTTGCTTCAGCATGTAGGTCAAGTAAATATCTCGTTCTGAGACAATTGTTCGATGAAGATCAGGGAATTCTCCAATCATTTCCGCCATCATCTGCTCCAGTAAATCCTTCTGTTTGCATTTCTCCACATCATCTTTACTGAAAGAAAGGTAAGTTGTCTCAGGATCTGTTATGCTTTTAACACCCAATACAAACCAATGAATTAAAACAATTGGATATTATACACATTATTCACCATCCCACACTCTTCTCCTCCCCCAGCTCTCCTGTTCAAAAATACCCCACAACCTCCATAAACCTGTAGAACTGGATACCTAACAATGCCTCTACAGTGAGGGACAGGGAAAGAAGAAAGGTCACTTGCCTTTCGGCAGTGCAACTGGATTTTCACCCTTCCCAGTTCGAAAGCTGACAACTCAACTGAGCAAAAGCACCAGGGCTTCAAAGGAAGTAGTTGTCGTGGTGCCCCACTTTCAGTGTATATTAATAAGCTTAGAAGAGGCAACACAGAGCACTCCTGAGGCAGCAGATCTGATCACTGAACACACGGAGGCTCTATTTAAGGAACACAAAAAAAAAAAGAAAAAAAAAGCACACCATAAGGCACAGTTTTGGGGGGGTGGAAAGAGTTCTGCAGGTTCCGAGTGTCAATGACAGGCCTTCAACAGGGAAGTCAAAGTTATAAGTACATTCCCTGAACAGAAAAATAGGAAATTGGCAGGAAATAAATAAAAACTGCAGGTGTAAATGCAATAAGCTTTTGTATTTTTTATAGGTGCTGTTAACCTTCTGTTTGCACCCACAGAACGATTTGCTTTTGCATCACTGTCTGCTGAAGAATGATGCTTTCTTTAGTTTCCAAGATCAAAAGGGAAGTACAAATGTAAGCAGGGACAACCAAAAGGAGAAATACTTTCAAAAGATCATAGAAAAGCAGTCAGATTAACACAGATTTGATGGAGAACTATTACTCCATTTTATGAAGAATCTCATGTTGATGGCTGGGTGCACAATATCTCCCTCCCCACAACAACTTCCAATTATAAACATCTTTCCTTTTCAAGCCCTACCTACATGTTATTTTAAAAGATCAAGATAGACAAATCAATTGTATGACAACAACTGAGATGTTATGTCCAAGCTTCAGTGGGAAACTAATATGCATATAGTATAATTATCTTAGTATTGCAGTTGAAAACCAAAATGTTTTTAAGGTGGGTAAAAGAATGGGAGAAGTTGCAGAGAAATATGTTCTCCAATGCCCTCCAAAAGGCTGCATGTGTTTTCATGCTGGTATTAAACTACTAAGTAATAAGACTAACTTGGTGCATGAAGTGTAATTAATGGACTGGAAGAGGGTCAAACTCATTTTACAGAAGAATGTAATAGCAAGTATTTATAGGAAAGGACAATTAAGTAAATGCTAATACTAGAAAATGAAAGGTTTAGTTGACAACTACAGTTTGAGCCCGGGCCCAATTTTAAAAGCCTGGAAAAAATGCCACAGATCACTTCATGAGCTATGCAGAGCTCTGGTCACAGGGCATGAGAGAGGAACTGAGATTCAGGGACTATGTGCACAGGGAACCAATCCATTTCTGGCAGCCTCCTACTGCTGCAAGTCTGGTAAGAGCAGACTGAATTTAGGAGGACAGCAGTGCACATATTCTCACCGAGTTCAAGCAAGTTATCACAAACCTACCTGTGGATGGGGGAAGCAAACTTAGCACAGGAATGTCTCTGAAGGGCAGGGGAAACCAAGCAAAAGAGGAGCTCTCCAAGAAATATTACCGTAAGACAGAAGTTCCTAACAGTATCTCTTCATAAAAAGGCAATAGCCATAAAGAGTCCACATTGTACACAGATTTTAAGCATTTTCTCTTGTTCCAAAAAACCTGCTCAGACATCAGATTCTGTTCTCAAGCTGCCCTAAACTACATGTGACTTAGCACAGCAGGCCCGAGTCCTTTAAAAAAATCTTATGGAGGTATATATTAGCATACTGAGGCCCTACTCTCCTACATTTACAATATCCACACATGGTAGTGGGAAAGATTTTATTTTCAGCATAAAAAAAACCCAACAAAACCCCACATTTTTTTTTTCCTGAAGTATACTAGGAATTTTCCAGCACCAAAGTAATATATCAAATGACAATTAAAGAAGGAGCTGGAAAAAGAACAGAAAGACAGTTTTCGTTCCAAAAATATGGATTATTGCAGGTTAGCTTGTATATATTTATCTTTCTCTCTAACTACAAGTTGCATTGCATCAGACTGGGTACTGAGAACTTACAGCTCATACTAAAGTCAAACCAAAGAACTGAAAAATTGACCCCAGTAAACACATGAGATGCTTATTCATACCTGATTGGGTCAGATAAGAAGCAAAGGCCCCAGGCAAGCTTGACTTTTTGCCAGAAAGAAAGTGCAGCAATTGCTCTCTTAAATGTAACAGGGATGGGTCGGTCTCCAAGATGGAATTTACAGAAAGGTACTTTACTGGCCTGAAAGAGAAGGTACAAATCACCAGTCAACATTTCATACTGCACCACAGTACATCCTTATTAATCATAGATTGGTTTGGGTTCGAAGGGACCTCTAAAGGTCATCTAGTCCAACCCCCACAGTAAGCAGGGACATTTTCAACTAGATCAGGTTGCTCAGAGCCTCATGAAGCCTGACCTTGAATGTCTCCAGGGACGAGGCCTCTACCACCTCCCTGGGCAACCTGTTCCAGTGTTCCACCACCCTCATAGTAAAGGCCTTTTTTCCTAATGTAAGAGAACATTTGTTTTATTGTGTGATACAAGGTATCCAAAAAATACAGAGAGCAAGTAGTGTCATACTTGACCATCGAAAAGTATTTTGGCTTATCAGTAAACAAAATTTCCAAACTACTACTTCATAAAAAAATACATCAGCTACAAGATGCAGCAGGTATTGCAGTAAAAATGTTACTTTGCAATGTCACCCTCATTCAAATACTTTTACCTAAGCAGAAAGCTCCTGCTTATGACTACTTCAGGTGAACAGATGGGGCTCAATATATGTCTGGGTCTGAATGAACTCCAAGGTTAAACAACTGCGGTCATTTTGCTTTTACCTAGGATAGTGACCCTGACAAATCTTATCCATTTGCCATGGTAAAACACATTCCCAAAGGAGCTTATGAAACAAGATCTGATGCCAGATACCACATGACAATGTGAAGTGAGGCTTTGCTGGAGCTTAGACTGACAAATTTTAGCACAGTACAACATTTCCAGAAAATTCTTGCATACCTGTTTAAAAAAATTCAAACAGCCACTTTAGAGCAGGACAAAGCTAACTCCCCCGCATTTAAAATGGGAAAAGTGTTCACTCTGGTCTGGAATACTCAGGAAAACAAACCTTGAAATGTTTTTTTTTTTTTACTAAGGATAAATACACCAGATTAGTCTACGTTCTGTAACAGCTATGTTATCTCAGATTTCCTTGCTAGCACCTAACTTAAAGAAAAATAGCAAGACACATTCAGCAAGGTGGATACATACAGTGAAAATATGTATTCCCAGACAAAAACCAAGCAGCTCTGATACACAGTAGAAGGTCAACTGTGTTATTTACTTACCAGTATCACAGCTGGCAGCAGTACAAAAGGGAATGTTAAGAGACCAGATAGGACTAAGAGACCAGTCAGATATTTCACTTCCTCAAACAATATTTCTAGATGAATGTGTTAGGTCTCAGTGCTTTAAAGTTGGTTTTCACAGCCAGAAAGCCTGACACCACTAAGTGGGACCACGATTCATATCCAGAATTCAAACCAAATTATTTAACAGAAACAAAGAAATTATTAAATTAAAACAATGCCATTAGAAATATCATCAGGAAAAACCCTTATCATTTGAAGACTCTTTTGGAGCTTTCATTCCACTTAGGGCTACAAACCTCTGTACTTTTGAGTACACTTTGAAGCCAAAGATGTTTCTTACTGCTTCATAGGCTTCAGCACAAGTATGGACAGAGTGCTCTTTTTGAGTCACTAACAAATGAATTTTTTTTTTTTTTTTTTTAATTAGTTTGACTTTGGGAGCAAAAGGCCAGTAATTTGACCTCAGAAAAGCCATTTCAAGTTCTCACCTCTTTGAAAGCTTCCCTGAATTCGCCCCCTGGGGCCATTCCCAGCTGTTCCGTGATGTGAGCAGAAACCTTCAGAAGCAGCATTTGCATCAATCCAGACATGACCCCATTCTGGCAGAAGAGGGAGAAAAACATTAAAAAGAAAGGAAACCAAAAAGCTGTGTGGCATTATTAGAAGAATGCACTGTTCACAGTAATGAAAAAAGCATTAACTATCTTAGTGAAGAAACAGTACTGAAGCTACCTTGGGAGCCAATTCACTGATCAATACAGCTCTTATTTCAGTTTGTATCATTTGTGAAGTAGCTTTTCACTTCAGTGTGCAGCCAAAGTATTCTCCCTTTCAACAAAATTTTATGTCAGAGTTAAGAAAAGAAAGTAGGGCAGACAGACTTACCTTTACATTAGTTTACATTTACTCCACTTGCTGTAAGAAAGTGAATGGCAACTCAGAGTGTGAATTTAGTTTTTCTTGACTTATCTAGTTACAAAGAGGGACTACAACAGTATATTCCATTGAATGTGCAGCAGTGAAGGACATGTTAGAGATACTGAAAGGGAAACAGCTATCGGGCTCATGATTAAACATTTCCACAGTCCTGTGAAACAGGAGGTTGGGGATTGGTTAGGTTCACAGAAACACAGAGAAGCTAGTGTTACACAAGAAATTGCTACACATGAGTTCAGCATGCAAGGCCTTAGAAAATTGCTCACAGACCCGAGTATGACTCACTCCCACAAGCAGACTGAAGGTCCCTCCTCCCACAAGCTATTACATTTTGAACGGAGACCTAAAATCAAGACTCTTCTTTTTAAAAAGAAAAAAATTCTCCTGTATATACTTACACAAAATTTACCTTCACTATCCTTTGACAAAAAGAAATTAAAAAACCCCAAACCTCGAACAAACCCATTCAGAGCTGTTCCTTCTGTCCAGCTCTGTCTGTCCTCAACCAATTATTTTACAACTAAGGCTCAGTGGCTGTTACCTGTCCCCAAGCATAACCTGTACCTTGTTTGTGAATCTTCTCCAACATGGCACCAGTCCGTACCACTCCCAAAAGGGGCATTCCCCCTTCCCTATCCGAAGTTTAATTTCCCGATATATCACCAGCTTCACACAACTGAAGATGAGGTTACATGGGACAACTTGAATCAATATAACTGCTTGAAGTACCAGAGAAAGGTCCTGGTCTCCATGCCTTGTTTCCAGGGCCATGCTCAGATGACCCGCCCTGTACCAGATCGGATGCTTGTCTGACCTCTCCACAGGAAGCTTCTGCAGTTAAGTGGACTCAAGAGTCACTGTGGACCAGAGCCAGCTAAAGAGAGGGGGTATTTTGAAAGACAACTGATCATCTGCTTTATCATGCTACAAACTGGCAAGCATGGCAGAAAGGCAAGGCACCGTGCTCCTGGGGAGAGATGAGGAAGAAAGAGGGAGGTGAGAAAAAGGGTTTTCAGCATCCTTGAGATCCAGTTAGAAAGCCTGAGGGACACGGGTTTCCAGAAGTTCAGAAAAGCTGCCCACAAAGAAAAGAAAACTAGGATAATGCACCCTGAGGTTATTTACTGTCTGATCTCCCCTTGAGGGCTGATGTATTTCAAATTTAATTTTTACACTGTGACAGAAAGATTCACCCTGCCTGCGAACAGAGGGGTGCATCACTGAGGTGTGTCTGAGTCATTTGTGCTCTTAACCTGCATGAAACTCAGTGCCTGCCGTACTTCCTCAGCATCAGGGAGATAAAAGGTGACAAGTAGCTGTATGTAGCAGCAACAAGTAACAACTGGCCAGCCAGATACCGTTGGGGAATAGAGAGCAAAATGTACAACAAACGATGGGAGCAAAGCGGTAAGAGGTTATTAACAATATCAGGTTACTCAGTGTCAGATAAAGGAACACTGACCACAAGAGAACGTTAAATCCTGAGCGGCTGGCAATAATTTCCCAGGTTGGGTGCAACAGCCATAAACACAAAGCAATGCACAAGCAGAAAGAAACTACTTTCTAGGGTCCAGAGAAAGGCCACAAAGATGCTCAAATAAAAGGCTGAAAGAACTGGTTTTGTTCAGCCTTGATAAAAGAAGGCTTAAGGGACACCTTATCACCATGTTCCAGTATTTAAAGGGTGGCTACAAAGATGATGGAGACTCCCTTTTTACAAGGGGTCAACTGCAAATGAGAAGGGTAATGTGTACAAGTTACTCCCGGCGAGATTCTGAGTAGACTCAAGAGGAATATTTCTCATGAGATCAATCAGCCATCGGAATAATCTCTCCAGGGATGTGGTGGCTTCCACAACACTGGACATTTCTAAGACTCAGCTGGACAGGGTGCTAGGCCATCTAGTCTAGATTGTGTTTTTGCCAAGAAAGGTTTGACCAGCTGATCCTTGAGGTCGGTCCCTTCCTACCCGGTACTCTATCATTCTATGATTAACCACACAGGCAGAGGGAGGAGGCCTTGGAGCTACTACTTCACTACATAACGAGTTGCAGATGCTGCATTAACTGCAAAACCAAACCATTTTTGATTTTATTCCTCTGGGTTTCTTCTTTTAAAATCCTCAATTCCCAAGGATGCAGCCCTGTGGGAACACAGCCTTGACGCCTGGAGCCTGGAACTGGTTTTCCTGCTGCTGCCAGTGCACTGGAGCTTAAAGTGCAAGGGAAGGTAGCAAGTGACAGCAGCCTGCTCCTGTCCATATGGACATACCCATCATCTACCAATTCACATTGTATTGATTTTATTTAACAGGGCAATTCTGTAGGTTACCCAAACATGGAGGGTTGTATTACACAGTACAAATGAGAGCTTTCTCACTGTCCAGAAGCATTAAAAAAACCCCAACATTACAAGATATTTCCATACATGTAATTTCAGCCTGAAGGAGTAGGTTAAAAAAAAAAAGATTTTGCTGATTTGGCAGATTTTGCTGCCACCAGCCCACATTCTCTTCTGCCCCAGAGCAAGGTTTCTCAACTCCTCTGTGTCATGACCAGCAATCACACAGTACAGCTAGAAAGCCAGACCTGTTCAGACTGCCACACCATAGTATGGACACAGAAGGGACAGTGGAAACAGAGAGCCAGGGGAGAAGATAAGAGAAAACCCATCTTACCAGTTTACTTTAAGGCAACTGTTACTGTTCCTCTTCAGACAACCCCCATTTGAGCCACATACCATTTTGCACTGTGTTGCTTTGCTTAATGGAAAGCAAACAGGTAGTTCTCTGCAAACAACTGTAAGGGGTTTGAAATTCAAGGAGGGGCTGTAGGGAGGCTGTTTTTAACCTGCAACCATTGCTTGTTAAGCTGTGAACACCAGCCACCCATTGCAAGTGTGTAATGGTTTCATATTAACACTCTGCTCAGCTTCCAGCTTCAATTGCCAGCAATGAAATGCAATTTTACTACTAAAGATTTATACAAGTGATTATAAAAACATACATTTATTTTTTTCCTAATTTGATACTAAAGGATGGAAGTTACAAACAGCTTTGACTTCTGTTGTAACTTTTGGGTCAATGATAGGAGACAACTTCAGCAGGACTGAACAACTTACCAGCTGGCTTGATTTTTACTAGAGAAAAACAAAAGACACTATAATTTAGCATGAGACAATTGGACTGTTTTTACTGGTGTTCCCTACATAACCCATGCTACTACTCAATCAAAGGGGGAAGATTGGTGGTTTTACTTCAGTGTAGACTACAGATGAAGAAATGTATTATTTAAAAGGCACCATGTCCAAATTTTATAATTTGCATTATCCCTGGTGACCAAGAAGACCAAAACTGAGCTGTAACAATAGGGAAGATCTTTATATTATTGTCTGGCTTTGGAGTCAACAGAGTCTGTTTCATCCTGTCTGCACACAAGACCACCTCAGGTCCTGGTAGAAAGTGCCAATTACAAAGCTACCAACACAAATTTACATCACGGAGACAAGAAAAGGTATTTTGTTTTCCTCCAACAGAAAAGCACAGCAAAAACTGCTGCACTTGGCTTTGATATTAAAAAAAAAAAAAAAAAAAAAAAAAGGCCTGATTACTAGGTCAGAAGATCCCTAGCTATGCTGCTCTGGTTGCTGTGAACACACATTCTTTTGACTACAAGCATCAGAATAACCCACCTTACCTAAAATAAGCAGGTGGATACAGCAATTCATGCAACATGCAAGTGTTTTGCAATGTTCTTTCCTTTGATAGAACGTAAATAAAGAAAACAGGAAAGGCACATTATTGCCTAATGCTGTGAGTCAGAAAGCCTGCACTAAGACACCATGCGCGCACACACACATGGAGAATAGTCCCCAGCACCTGCACTTCTGCACAGATGCAGATTATATTCTTATGGGGGGGGGGTGTGTGTGTGTGTGTGGGTGTGTGTGCAAGCCTGGGAATTCCCAATTACAGCAATAAAACAATTCCAATATATAATTAACACAAGCAAAATACCAATATATGAATTTGTTCATTAAACTGGATAATGGAAACTGGTTTTACCATTGACCACATACTGCCATTCTAATCAAATGTTCTGTCAATTCTAAGTCAACCTTGTGCTCTCTGTGCCTAGTTTAAAATTACTTAAATACAAGCTAATTGGGTGACACTAGAAAGCATACAGGACTACGCTTGCTTTGTGCATACATTCCAGATATCAAACTGCCAGAGTGGTTATAAATTGAGTAGAATTCCACACTTCTCAGTCCAGATTTTTCAAAAACCTTCCTCAAGACCTACTGTAAATTAGAAACTACTCAAGTGGATAAGAATGAAAAAGACCAATACACAAGGATGAAGAAGGAACACAGCTAAACAGATCAAGATAGACAGTACCAAAATTAAGTGCTCCTTAAATAGCTGTGACAGAGATTACAGGAATAACAATCATATTTAAATATATTAGCAAAGCATTACTATCACAAAGGTAAACTTGTTTCCTGCAAAGAGAACAACTGTTAAATTTTCCTGCTGAGGCCAATAACTGCCCCAAGAATACCAAACAGCCCTCGAAACTCCAGCTGAAATAAAAAAAACAACCCACCAAATCTACCTGTCACTGTAACAGTGCTCTCACCTAAGTGAACAGTATTGGGTTTCCAGCTGGTGAGAACACTGGTTTTGGTTGAAAAAAACTTGACAAATTGCTCTTAACACAAACCTTTACTTCTCACTGTGGGAATCATACCTGCTTTATAGCTTGTTGAAGTTTTTCCAGATTTATTTCTTTGGCTTCTTTTAGTAATGTCCTTTCATCCATCTTTAACATAGAAACTCTGTATTGGCATAGTTCCACCACAACTACATCAGGCTGCACTTCTTGTATTGTCTGAAAAAGATTGATTTATTTATACCAGTTTGGGAAGGATTAAAGAGAAATATGGCAATATCAATATTTTCATGAGAAAAGGAGCTTAATAAAAGCACATTCCAATTTCCAATCATTTTCAATTAAAAGAACAGTGAAAGAGTAAATAAGACTTCTTGAGAAAAAACATAAAAGATGACAACAAAATAGTTACTGGATGCTTTGGGACAGGAAGATAGAGCACATATTGTGCTGGGGAGGAAAAAAAGCTTGATGTTAAACTGTTCACATTCACAAACTTTCCTTGACCATACCCCATGATCATTTGCTATCTGAGTTAGAATAAGCTTTTTAAGAACCAGGGTTGGTGACTGTGGGACAAGATTCCTCCCTTCCGCTCTAGCTCCTGGAGAATAAAGTCCCTCTAAACTGCAGACTGCATGAGGTACATTATGAAACAGTTCCTACTTCCACTAGAACTTTGGACCTATTTCGATCTAGAGAATGGAGCTCAAGTCTGGGGTGGCGTGGTTTTACAGCTCAGTATTTTACATGGAGAAGTTGTAAACTGCAGTTTCTGTTCTAGGCTTTGCTTCTCCTCAGCACATCCCCACCACAGTGAGCGTGCAACAATGCACCGTAGCCCTCGGTGTGACACGGTGCGGTATCGCCATAGGCAACATAAGCTTCACTAGTGAGGCTTCTGCTTTTAATGCTGGCACTGCATATGCATTTGGTGTTTAAGGGGAAATAAAAACATATGAGATTGGAAAGCAATGTAATGCCTAAAAAATTAAGATAATGTGTCTGCCTCTTCATTCATCCCACAGTGCTGTTAGCCCTCCAACAGCTAACAGCAAAACAGAGTCTGGAGGTCACAGCACAGAACCAAGTTAGAGAGCTGGACTTCATTCCACTTAATGCTACACTGACAACATTAAGAACATGCTGCTCAAGGGCTCCCACTCAGTATTTACCTTCACTACATCCTTTTTGCTGCTGTCGCTGAAGTGGGCTGTTCCAACCACATATACTTTAGAACCATCCTCTGTGTCAAGCTCAGTCACAGTGCTAGGTAAAGTAGGCTTTTTCTGCCTCTTCTTCATCTTCATCTCCAGGAGAATTTTAAATGCATCTGCATCAGCTATAAATGTAAAAAACCAACCAACCAAAACAAACAAAAAAAACACAGGGGGAAAAAAAAAAAAAAACAAACAATCAAACAAAACACACAAAAAAAATATGAAAACAACAAAAAAAACCACAACAAAGCAAAAACAGAAGAGAAGCACATGACTATGAAGTGCAGGTAAGTAAACCAGAAAATAAAAATGTCACCACTAAACAGCAGAGCAGAGCTAAAAGGCCATTGATTTACCACTGTAATCTTACATTCAGTTCTGAGGCTACATCATTGAGAGTGCCACCACTGGAGAAGTTGCCTCCAAGCATGGGTCTCAGTCCAGGTTTCCTACCCTGTGGACACTGGGACAGGTTGTCCATGCAGTTCAGTAAGGGAAAGAGAGAAGCTGTGTGGCAGGTGAGGTGGATAGAGAAGCAAAGAATACTTAGAAAAGGTATACACTAAATTAAAAATATTAAAAAAAGAGAGAGCATTAAAAAAAATCTATAACAAAAGCATCCCTTTGGGGATTTCATCTGTATAACTGGTAGCAACACATTTACACTGGTGTGCTGTGCTGGTAAAATCACCTGCACGTATTGGCACATATAGGATACCTACAGCACCAATCTTAGCTTTTTCCTGCCATTAACACTCCAGAGATCAGTATACCATTGAAAATTAAACTTTAAGAGGTATTCAGGTCAGGAAACCAATCATTCTTCCCTAGTTTCAACAACAAACTGTTTAGGACCAAAATGGTACAACATGAGTTTAGCCCATCATTATCAAGCTTGTCATGGAAAATATCGGTTCCATCACAGTTGCTTGTTAAATGCCAGAAAGCATCATTAACTGATATAGAAGCTTCAGTTTTACATCAATGGGAAATACAGTAACTTTTAAAGAGTCATCTATAAGCTATAATGCTTCTTATTAAAAAAAAATAAAAACACATTAAGTAGGAAAGCAGAGGCTTTTTTCCACCCAACTCTCATTCTGGCAAGCAGCTGCACAAGTCAGCAGAGGTCTCAAGTGGTCCAGAAGCCTAGAATAGGACCATAATCCCAGGGGAAAAAAAGGTTATTGAACAGTTTGCAGGCAGGATGTCAAAGATGCAGATAAATTACAGTTTCCTACCTTACCCTCATTTGTTTCATGAATCTGGCTTAATGGTGTGACTGTGGCCTCAGATCTGTCCCATAAATACTTCTCTCACAAGATCTAGTGTCAAAAAACCCCAAAAAACAAACCAAAACCCCCAAAACTAAAGCCACCCTTCAACAATCTCCTTAGTTTGTATTTTAGCAGCCTACTACGCCATGGTCAACCCCCAAAACCATGGCATGTTGCAATCAGTGTGGTCAGTTATAAGATCATGTTGCTGCCAAAACAGATGGTGATGCTGAGAAGGGAGTGGAAGAAACTCAACTGTAAAAGGAAGGAGAAGCAGTAGGGCTGCTGCATTTGTAGCACTCAGCCACATAATCATAAAATCAGCTGCAGTAGATCAACCAAAATCTACCTAAGCAAATATCCTGCCTCTCACAATGGTCAAAAGTGGATCTCTAAGTAACAATATAAGAAATGGGGTGATGTGCATGATACCTTCCCCAGATACTCTCTTAGCCTAAAGCCATTAATGGCTCAGACTCCTCCAGTTGCAAGTGGCTTCTGTATATTCAGTAACTCTTAAAGGATTTAATTTCCATTAATTTTATGAGCCTTCACCTCATACATATACTCAGAACTGGACTGAATAATGTTTCATGCAAAGAAAAACTGCTATAAGAGTGCAGTCCCAGATGTTATCATTTAAGGACATAATCAAGGAAAACATTCTCAGAGGCAGCTACAGTTTTTATTAAACCAACTTCTCAATCTGGTGAAAAAAAGCAACATAAAAAAGTTAATCTGCTTCTTTAGGTCTGAATGCTTTTCCCATAGCTTTAGTCAAGGCTCTGTTTGCTCCCATGACTTATTTCTAAAAGCTAAAATCCCTAGAGATTATTCAGCAACTTCAGCATTATAGTAATGTTGCTGTTACCCACTAACTTACCCTAAGGTGGTTTAGAGCCTATTATTTGCCAGAAAGCACAATCTGAATATTCCTGTTGTAGAAAATGAGCATTGTATACATTAACATCAGGACAGTGTATCAATAAACACAATGCAAATCCTAAAAAGTCGGTGTTTTCTCCTCCCAAGAAAGAAATGTCTGTCATTGTCTGATCTTTCCCACTAAAAGGTAAGGACTTATACTCTTCCCAGGCTTCACAAAACAGCCTGGGCTGGAATACTTGGTCTTCATATCAAAACACTGTCACATTAGCATGGGCAAAGCGTTCCACTGGGGACAACCGATTCAACATCCCAACACTAGATGCCTGAATGCTAAAGCAGACTACTTACGTATCTCTGGCTTAGACAGCAACAAACAAGCTTAAAACAATAGCTGGGTAGATCTATTAAAAAAAAAGGGTAATTTTTTTTTATTTATTTAAGTATGGAAGCAGCAAACTGACAATCAATATGTCAGCGTTCTTGCCCAATTTGGTTTACACAACTGGGCTTGTCTACAAATGAACAGATTAAGCCAGATATGACTTCATTTGCATCTCCCTTTTGTGCTAACAGCCACATCCTTATTAGGTAAGGAAAAGGCACGGACGTTTGGCTTAATAGACTTCCAATGCGATACACCCTCCCCAGCCAAACCAGAAACATACAGATATTCTGCGATACGCTTGACGTTTCCTTTGGGCCATCTTCTGGTGCATCAGAGGAGGACATTGGATCTGCAGCAGCCTGTATGAAACAAAGTCAAAAGGAGGCTGGAAATTACAATATGTTTTAATACATCTTTCCCCTAGTGAGTTCACTCAGTTTGAACCTACATATAATACTCGAGCAAGTAAATAATTTAAGCAGTATCAACAGTTCAAAACATCTGTGGTTTTTACAACTGGTTTTCTCCTAGTCAGGTAAGTATGAGAAAGAACATTAAAAAATATTTACACCTATTTTAACATAATATTTATACCCCATGTTTAAAAAAAAAAGATATACATCTGATTCCAGAATGAAAAGAACAAAATTATCTTTTACCACTACTACAGCATTTTCTGTGTTGAAAACTAAAACATGCACTGATTATTATAATATCATTGCCATTTATAAGTTGGTGTATTTGACTTAACTACCAGTCAGCATTAGTCTGTCAGGAGTCTGACAAAGTTAATCAGCACTCACAAGAATACAGACAGACATTCTAGGAGAGTCTGCTCAAGTGTTTTATTCCGTTGGAGTGAATGTAAGGTAATCACACAATATTCACACCCAAACTTACAAAGTTTATGTGTATGTTTACTTTATACATCAGAAATCAAAGTCAAGAGGATGCAAACATCTGCACAGTTTTGTTCTAGGATAAGAAGGTAATCAAAAAGACTCCTGACAACTGACTTTTAAATATTATCATTACAAGTAGAGGAGGCAGGTCTTTGGCTAACAACACTTTTCTTATTTTTAACTGGCATGGAAGTTTTAAAACCCATGCATAGAATTCAAACAATCTCAGTCATTCGGCCTATGCCATCCAAGCTGGAAGAGGCAGAGTTAGTGCAGAAAAGACAGGCTTCAAGGAAAGCTCAGCTACAAACTATCTTTAGGCAACCACATAATTCAAAGCTGAGTCAGAGATGATTATTAGTAGAATATGGAATTCTTGAACAACGTTAAGTCAAAAAGAGAAAGGATGTGAATTCATCATTGTTCAAGTACCTTCCAAGTGAAAGGCAGTATTAATGAGTCAGCAAGCAGGCAGCCAAATTCTCCTGAAGGATGTCAGCTTTTTAGCTAGAATGACTGGTTTATTTACTTTGTACTTTTAACCTGGTAAGATTTAAAACAGGACTGTACAAAGCACATCCAATTAAGAGCTTTCAACAAGAGTGATTAATTTCTTCTTGCATTCCATTATGACAAACAATTTTCAGCTAATAAATCCTAGGTGTCTTACCTTGTCCCCCATGAAGGTAAGGCAAAATTTATCATACATTTCAAGGAGTAAGACCAAAAAGTACAACAGTTTTACAGTGCAAAGCTTAAAGCATTCACAGCAACACATCATCCTTTCACTACAAAGCAAAAGTATGTTCATTGACAACTGCAATTGCACCGCAAATTGCAATTACATTCACAAATCTAATTTTACACCAGACCAGCTTTTGATCACAACATATGGCTTGACTCTTCTGCTTGCCTCTCTAACTCTAGTCACAAAAATATTTTGGAAAAAATGTATCCATCTGTAACATATGGAATTAATCCTGTCACTTACACTGGCTTTGTCATCATAACAACACTGCAGAGGGAAAAGCATTATGCACCATGGTAAGAGTCTGCCTTGCCTTTTATTTTATTTTTTTTTGTAACTAACAGGACACAGGAACTGACATCCTTATATCTGACAAGAAAAAAAACAAAACCTGAGCTTCACTTATTACACCAGAAAAAGGTTTTGAGATACACAGATACGAAAAGGAACAGAAAGGGTAGAAAAAACACCTCAGTTTAATTTGGCAAGGTACTTAACCTATGCACAGTGAGATCATTTGTATACAATTGATTTATGCAATTTACTCACATTTTCCTCCTAAAGATTTAAGCTCATGGGTCAGGCTATTTTCTACTATTCCTCATTTGCAAGTAAACTAATACAAAAGACCCTTTTTAGCTTTTGCAATTTCAGGGAAAAGTACACTGCAAAGAATCACCTAAATGTAGGGAAAAAAAATATCACTCAGTCCCCCACCCCCCTGTTTTAAAAAGGGTCTCCCACTGGTAGTCTTGACCCTCTGACTTTGCAGTCCTTCCCTGAGGATGAGAGGAAGAACATGGCCGATTCAGAGTCTTCCTTGCAGTTCTACTGAGAAAATAATCTTGAGCTCCAAGCCCTACCTCAGGCTGTTGCTCCTCTTGCATCCCTGCAGCGTAGGCTTATTTTCAACGACCACACAAGAACTGCAAGAAGCAAAAGGAATGGAAGAGAATTAAAAATTAATGGCATAACTCAGAATATTTGTTTAAGAGCTGTAAGGGCAGGGGGAAGCAGAGGAATCTCTACATTCTCTCATAAAAGTTGAAATAATAAAAATGGCTAACTGAAGATGCACAAGCGCCAACTTTTCAACTCTTTAAAAAAACACCCCCAAACACACACAAACATTCAAAATCCCCAACAGCCCACCCCCACATCAGTAGGTTCAGCTAGCCTGTTTCAGTTTGTTTCTTCAGTTGTCTCTAAATCTGGAGCATAGTCCTGTTCTCACAAATACTGACAATATCTTGATAAACAAGGGTGAGTTTCATGGGAACTCAGAATTTGACTTTTTTGCTATCTTAGATACTGCAAAATACCTTTTTCCTCTGGATGACTCAATCATAGAATGATAGAGTACCAGGTTGAAAATGACTCCAAAGATCATCTGGTCCAACCTGTCATGCAAAAGCACCGTCTAGACAAGATTGCCCAGCACCCTGTCCAGCTAAATCTTAAGTGTCCAGTGCTGGGGAAGCCAACACTTCCCTGGGAATGTTATTCCAATAGCTGATTAATTTAACTGTGAAGAAGTTTTCCTCTTAAGTCCCATTACTCCTCCTCTTTCCCAGGTGACTTCTTGTAAAAAGCGAGTCTCCATCTTCTTTGTAGCCAACCTTTAAATAGGGGAACTTGGTGATAAGGTCTTCCTTCAGCCTTCCTTTTTCAAGGTTGGACAAACCCAACTCTCTCAGCTTTTACTCATACAGCATCTTCCCAGTCCTTTGATCATCTGTGGCCTTTCTCTGGACTTTCTCCAGCCTGACCACATCTTTTTTCTACAGTAGGGACCAAAACTGAACAGAGGATTCTGGGTGTGGCCTGACAAACACTGAGTAGAGTGGGATAACGACTTCTTTATCTCTGCTGGTGATGCCCTTGTTGATGCAACCCAGCATCTTGCTGGCTCTCTTTGCCACAGCAGTACACTGTTCATTCATATTGACCTTGCCCACCAGCACCCCCAGTTCCTTTTCCACAGAGCTGCTCCCCAGCCAGGTAGATCCCAGTCTGTGCTGCATTCCTGGATTATGTTTTTCCCAGGTGCAAGACCCTACACTTGTCCTTGTTGAACTTCATAAGGTTCTTTGGTCTCCCGTCTGAAGCGTCCACTTCCCTGCTCAGTTTGGTATAGTTGGCAAATTTCATCAGGGTACATTTGATTCCATCATCCAGACCACTTGCAAAGATGTTAAACAGCACTGGACACAATATCGATCCCCGAGGGACCCCACTTGTGAGAGATTGCCAGGTTGAAAAGGAGCTACTTACCACCACCCACTGGGTGTGGTCAGAGAGGATGGCTGTCAAAAACTTTCCAGCAACATCAAAAAAATCTTGCTCAACTAGATCAGTAGTTTTGTCTTGTCTAAACCACACACATCAACACAGTTTTGTTTTTTTTTTAATTTTAGGAATCATCTGTATTTCTAGGACTTTGCCACTACAAGGAATAGGAGAGCAGTCATCGTCTTAACAGCCAACTAGAGAGCCACACAGATTGTTATCTGATTTGCATCAGGTTATCTGTACATTTACAAATATGCCAGTGTCAGAACATCACCAAGATCATGCCTGTGTGAAAAACCCTGACAACTGCGTTTTCAAATCCTTAGTGAATAGTTTCCATGTCTTAGGTTTCAAGATTCCTCCTTCCATCCATATAACTCAAATCCAAAAGGTCTCCACAAAGCTGGCAAAGTGCTATAATTTGACTTTGATGGTACTCTAAGGAGATTGCACAAGACACTGAACTTGTGAGCAGGGCTCATTTTTGCTTATTCTCACTCCTATCTCACTAAAATTGAAGCACTTGAAGGTGCTGCTTCTTCACTACAGAGTTTTGGGTTACCTCCCTCTAACCTGTTTCACTGTACAGGTGAGCAGTGTTTTATCTCATTAACCTAGAGAGCAGTCATTACCGACTCCCTCATACAACACATTTACATTTGCAGTCCTGCTATGAGGAGTAGAGGGACAAAGTAAGAGGGGACAAAAGCTGGCTGGCACCTGGGTGACAATATTCCAGCACACAAATGGGATGGCAAGAGCTCTCCCTGCACCCGCATTCCCCAAATACAAGTCTCCTTGAGTCTGATTAGCACTCTGCATCCTGGCTTCTAGCCTGCGCTTTCAGGTGAGTTGGTTTATTTTCTAGCTTTGCTTAAACCCATTTCTATAAACAGAGTGTGTGCCTGGGCAGTGTGAAGCGTGCCAGTGCAATTCAGATGGCTGGCACACACCCCTCTGCAGCCTTAGGAAGGACTTCAGCAATTCACACCTTCATGTTGTCCGCTCTTAGCAAACTGCAGATCATGTCTGAAGGCTGGGCAAGGAAAACATGGAGTGACCAAAAGCCTGGCTCCTGCGTGGTCCCTGGAGGAAAACCTCACAAAACCCAACAGAGCCCTATGTCTCAAGCAGGCAACAGCTACAGACACAGCTCACCAGGTACCAGGAAATACCTTGTTAAAACAAAAACTACACATTGCAAACAATCCAAGAGGCTCAGTAACAAAGTATTCAATCTAAGTACTCTACTGGTTTTGGTACAATGCATAGTAAGTTTAAAACCAGGATTGTGCCTTTCACCTTTCTGAGGTGTCAAGGAAACTTGGATGTCAAGAGTAAGCTGAAACAGCAGGTGAAGCTGAACTGCTCTTTTCTGCCTCTGATTCCATGATTTACATGTTATGAGAACTGCTCTAAATAAGCACAGCAGAAGGAAACTCCTGCCCCGAGACCCGCAACCTAAATGGAGACATGCCAATCCACTGACACCTCACCCCAGAGAGCCTGGACAGAGTCTCTGGTGATATTTGTGGGCTTAAATGAACCCAGTGCCCATTTTTGTCTTGCCCTGTCTCTGACAGACTGGTTTAACTATTTGTTGACTTGTGCAGTAAAGATGGCTAGAGAGTGGATTCAGATTAAAATCCAATCTTTTTCTTCCCACCCTACCAAAGCATCTTAAGCTCAGATGACCAAACAGCTGCAGAAACAACTGCAGCAGCAGAACTGAAGGGACAGGATGAAGCAGAGATGCTGAAACCAGCACTCATCTGAGAAATACCTGTTCAACTACAACAGCAGTTAGGGCTGCTGCTCAGTTCTGACCTTGTGTCATCGTTTAGGGTGAGGGTGGCTCCTTAGAAGCTTCTCCTTCTCTTGGTTCTCAATTGCTTCATGTGCAAAATACCACAGTGTCTTTCTGCCAGTGAATTGGCTGGCCCCAAGTACAAAGTAATGTTCTAAGCTTAGCTAAGACCTGCTTGTGGGGACCTGAAAACATGTCTCTTATCTATGGGAGTGCTCTTAAAAATAGTAAACTGCAAGTTTCAGTTAAAGAATAGGCTGCTAAACAGCAGTGACAATTTAGCAAACCCCATCCCATTCTCACCACTGAGTAAATGATGGGAGGGAGGGAGGGCTTCTCTGAAGTTTACTCATTCTAACTGGCACTGCTTTTTATCTGGACTGTGCAAGCTCTGGAGAAAGCAAAGCTGTTTGTTCAGTGTGGTTCCCAGCTCCCCCATAGTGGGGTTGCAGCCTCTGCAGGGAAACCACAGCACAATACCACGACGGGCAGATGAGACACTGGGCAGCCACACTGACAGGCAAGTCTGACACCACTCTCTTCTAGGAGATCTTACTCTAAAGTGCTTAGATCTTCTCAAGAGCCAGAGGAGGTAAAATTTTCCATGCAGAAGACCTGGTTTTGGATTTCATTTTTTTTTTTTCCTCCTTAGAACACACTCAGGAATTCTGCTTATTCAGTCAACATTAAGAAAATTCTTACAACTGGCTGTCAACAGGAAACTGAACAACTGTTGTGAAAACCTGAGTGTGTTCAAGTTCTTGATTTGTGAGTAAAACCAGGCACAGAACATGTCAACAGCAGAGTACAGACAAGGCTGTCTACTCCGCTAGCCTGTATTCTTATCGAGGACACATGAGAAGTACATATATTCCAGCAACTAGTCAAACACCTCTGACTCCAGGCTGACCTGAAGTGCTTATGCATGTGGAAAAGCCACCATCCCTGTGCACCTACGTATTCACAGAAATTATCCACATCCCACTATACTTGAAATACTAGTCCTGAAACCTCTGAAAGAGGGCCAAACGTACCTTGCTGTTACGCAGGTAACTGAATCTGTACGCACTTCTTCCCACCACATCCAACAGAAAGAAAAGGTGCCAATTGAGATAAAATCCTGCCAAGCATCTGAAAAACTTAAACCCAAGCACTTCCTAATTTCTTAAGAGCTTGATTTTTCTTAGAACTTGATTTTTCAACCTGGTATTTTCTTCATGGGTTTTTTTTGTTTGTTTGGTTTTGGTTTTTTTAAAATAAAATTGAACTTCCTATAGAAATGAGACTAGGTAACAAAGCAGCACCCATTTGTCTGTGCTTGCTAACCCACAGGTGGATTTTAAACAGACTTGGCAGGGAGGTAAGAGCCGCTCAGTCATTCAGAGGTGCAATGCACAGCACTGCTCCTCCAGGAACAAAAGATTACGGATGATTACAGGGGGTGGTGTGTGTGTGTATGTCAAAGAGGAGGTTGGCAGTACCTGCCAGAGAACAGAAAGAAATTCAACCCCAAGTTGTAAAGCCACAGGCAAAAGATGCTGTACAGACAATTATTTATCGTGTTCCATAATACACAGACCACAACATCTCATAACCTCATGTTCTTCTACTTACCACAGGATTTGGCACGAACATGTGAAACCGATCAAATCCCTCTCCTCCAGCTACTTCAAAGGTCTGCAAAAGGCCCTCAGGAGATCAACCACATACTGCAAATCTCACATATGACAGTGCTTTTCTTTCAGACGAACTGGGGGATGCAGCTTGTAGGCACTCAAAGATCAGAGATTAGAAAGAATTTCTGTTCTCTTATCTGCCAGGAGACCGGCTTAATGAGGGATTCATTCCTTCTTGTCAAGAAAGACACCAAGAAAATTCCTGGAGCCAGAAGAAACAAGGAGTCTGACCTGTCTCCTTATGATCCAGCAAGATTGGGTTTTGCCTCTGGAATTTTCTTGAAAGGACTCCTTGAAGACTGAATTCCCAATTCAATCACTTTTTTTCCCCTGACAAATGGAATTCTTGTGCTTGTTTCATTTTTGCTAGTCCTAGGGTGCCTACCATTCACTGGGTAATTAAAATTTGTTCTTTATGTATACATGTATGAACAAATGAAGCCCTTACCCCAACTCTTAAGCTACCTAGGCAACCAAATAGGAATTCTTGAGACCACCAATGAACTGCAAGTCTAAAATTTAGCCATTACTCATCTTACTGATAGGCATCTATTTCCTTCAAGGTTGTCCTGACAGCACATGCAGAACAGCCATTCACACCAACAACAGCACGGTGGAAACGGGGCTGAATTTTTCCCCTACACTTCGCAGATTACTCTCTTCCTCTCAACAAATTCTGAAAGGAATACACAGATAAGTGCAACATCTTCTAGCAATGCTTATCTCCCGCACAGTGGCTGACAAAAGCAAGAGTGAGAAAGACCTCCCTGCCATGTTATTTGTCAGTCCTACAGCTTTCTTCATACTGTAAAACAGGCTCCAGCAGAGCTTCCCCTTTGTGTGAAATCCACTCATCGACCACTGTCTCATTTTTAATACTGCGTAGTCTTAGATGACCAAGGTGTTTTGGTTCTGGCTGCATATTTAGGCACCCGAAACTCTCTTAGCTCACAGCCTCAAGGAGACAAGAGGGACACTCACAAGTCAGGGATTCTATCAAGGCAAGTTACAGGCACTGAAACATGAGCTACCATTAAAGAACAAACGCCCTTTCACATTTTATGCAGATAGGTCGTTCAGGGAGGAAGTTCAAGCATGACACAGAGGCTGGACAGACAGTTCATTAAGGTATCCTACAGTAGGACTGAATTTCTTCCATTACTGTCTTGTCTAAATTTGCTTCCTTCAGATAGTGATTCAACTGAATCAATAAAAAAGCTTTTTTAAAAACTCTCATGCTTGTACCTATAAAACAATCTAGTCAGCTACTCTTTAAAAAGATTTTTATCGAATGTTTTCTTCCTTCTGAGCTATACAGAAATTCAGAGGCAGCATCTGCTTTCCTCAAAATGTTGACACTGCAAGAGGGAAATAAAGTTCTCTGCAGTCTTATAATTGCTCTGTGTTATCTATGCACTGCAAGCAAGTCAGAAAGAAACTAGGAGCCACAAAACTACAACAACTTGTTTCACTTTTTATCAAAAGGGAAAATAAACATTTTTGATGTTTGTCCTCCCTCCCCCCACATCTAAGTTCAGGTATTACTGTTACAACAGTTACTAGCATTGCAGAAGGTATCCACACCTCTCAGTACTCGGAGTATTAATCCTGCAGCCTCTGAGATGGGATTGTACGTACTCGTCCTATACA
The DNA here is from genome assembly GCA_025345505.1 of Todiramphus chloris collaris. NCBI lineage: Eukaryota > Metazoa > Chordata > Aves > Coraciiformes > Alcedinidae > Todiramphus > Todiramphus chloris. Next base: position 20,567,770 of record JANVCC010000010.1, on the reverse strand, counting down.
AATAAGGAACTGAATATTTAAATACACCTACAAACCTGACCTCTGGTATCTATACAAGTAGTTAGGATGCTGCTAGAGCTTTCAAGAGCTTCAATTTTGCAACGTGCACTTCCCTTTGGTTTTAATCATTGGTGCTTCAGAAGATCTCCACACACACCCCAGGACAGCACTTCCTCATAGTAACACACCAACATCACTCTTCCTTGTTCCTCTGGAGTCACCATGGGAAAGATGAGAGATAGGGTAAGGACTGAATGTGATTCAAGAGCAAGCTGTCAAACAATAACGTGGGCATTCTCCGGTGAAAATACAGCACACCTCATACAGGCCATGCAGTAACCCAGCCAGAACTGACCTGCACTGGACATAAGCCACAGACACGTGCAAACGACTATTTCACAAACACCTTCCTGACACAGCCCTCTAACACCGGTATCCCTGACCAGAACACAGCCTCCATCCTCTCAGCATGAGTCACAGCAATAAAAACTTGTATCTGCATGTGCTAAGTGTTCCATGTTCCTTTTACCTTCTAAACCTGCAGTTTCACTAGGAACAGACACACTCAGCTTAGCCGGTACAGCCTGTGCACTTCAGATTCACCTTACAAGCTGCCTAAGCACGTCTCATTTGAATGCTGCTACCCATTAACAGGGCCACTTATTGTATATAAACAAGACACACATATGAATACTTCAAAAGACACAGACAACTTTTCTTGCACTGAAAAACCACTACACTTGTTATTTGCTGTCTGGAATACTTAACAAAATACCTTCCATGCCTAACATTTAACCTACTAAGGTGAAAGCAAATCAACAGATACCCCCTCATGTCTCAGCAGAACATTTAAGGTTGATGAGGCTTTTTCCATGCTTACGCACAGAAATCTTACAAACATTTACCAATAATCATCAGCTCCAAATGGTGTCTGTTTTCCATTGATAAGACTGCTCGTACTCCAAAGGATGCATCAGCTGAAACCCGACTGCCAATTCATGCAACAACCGCAAATTCAGAAATTGGAATGTATTTCAAAATCATCACCAAGGTGCCCTACTCTACATATTGCACTTATCTCTTTGACAAAACCCACGCCTTTGAAACTTAACTGAGCAACCGTTTCTGTGATCACAGATGGTTGTAGATTGTGGCTCTGCTTTCTCATGACTCAGAAGTTCATAAATTTCAAAACACTGATTTTTTTTTTTTTTCTTTTTTAACCCTGTGATCATCAATGAGATGTTCCTGCAACAAGAACTGTGCTGGTGTTTGCAGCCTAAACTCAGGAACCTGCACACTGAAGCCAACATCCATCTGTGCACGTTGGAAGCCAAAGGATAAAAGTCACAGACAACTAAATTCATGTTGTTTGAAAAGAGGCGTTGGAACATGAGAATATCTGGCCTGGGACACTGATGCACTGAAAACACATTTGTCTTTATCAGTGAAAGACAAGAAGGCATTCTCATGTGTGGTTTGTGGTTTTGGAAATTATTGCTATTACAATGACAAGGGCTAGGAGACAAAACTGAGTAAGTACAAGGTGAACCAGGATGCTAATACAGAGAAAAAAACCAATAGGCCAAATCCTTACTGTTTTACAAGGCTGTAAAGAGTTTGTGAAATTTAGAAACATGGGACGGAAAGAGCGAAGTGATGTGGCCCCAGTCTGGCCAGCCACTCAGAAACTCTCACTTTTTTAGATCCCACACACCTACCCAAATCACCGTCCTACTTTATTCCACACATCTCCTCCCTCCAAGCCATTCAAAACTATGAATCAAATGATACTTGTGATTCTGCAGAACCCTCTGCAAAACACTCCCAAGCAGAGCAATAGAAAAAGAGCACAGCTGCTTCATGTACAGTTTCTACGGAGTTCTACAAGAGGCACATTTTCTACTCTCAGTTCATTACCTACAAGCAGCCTACAAAGGAGATAGGTAGAGAAATTCTGCCACGGATGACTAACTAGCACCTTGGAAGATATCTGACCGTGGTCCATAAAACTGTTGCACAAGTCTTCTTAAATCCACATACGCATTTATTCCACGTGCTAGTGGCTGTCTGCTGAGATATGCAGAAGCTGGGTCTCAAGAGGATGGGCAGACACTCAACGTTCATTTTGTTGTGAACCCTTTTAAATGCAATCCTTGTGATGTTAAAATTGGGATTTTGTTGGACACAGTAATTCTGCCCAACTGTCAAACACATTATTTATCAGTGCTCCCTTGACTGCCCCTTCCATCCTAGTCTCAGAACAGTAGCTGGGAACAGAATCTACTCTTTTTTCAAAATCATTAGGTGATCACAAAAGCTGAAAACATTGTTACATGACACTGGCCCACGTGCTGGCAACAAGCGAAGACATAAAGCTCTGCTTTGGCAGGGAACTGAAGAAAGAGGGTCAGGTTTCAAGGCAGACCTAAGAGAGACAAAGCCCCCGGAAAAAGAAGTAATTCCAGCCTGCAGACACAGCAGCTCCATGTTAGCACTAACAGTTCAGTACCACAGACACACACTAACCTGGAGCTTGCAACTCCACCCAGCTGCTGCACTGCTCCTTTGATGTGTAATGTGTCTTGTGCCTGACAATCTCAGTAGTTAAAAGCAGACCTTTCCTCAAAAGATTACCTCTATTTCCATTCCCTCTCCTGCCCTCCAAAGAAATGACAAAACCTCTCAGCAATTCCAGATTCTGGTTCCTCACGAACAGGCTTGCTTTATCTTTTACCCTGTAACTCACCGTCTTACTGCCCTTCTGAAGGACGGCCCCCAGTTGTGTAACACGCGAGATACACATCCTACCGTAAGACCAGGATCTCCAGATGTACTGCACAGGTGACTGGAAACCTTTTTTGAACTTTGAACGGCATTTGTGTTGCTGTTCAGCTGTGGTGCAGGCTCTTGCTCTCTCTCACAAGAGCACACACCCTTCCTGCACAGAGACACAGACCTCTCGACACACATGCATGGCACTGCACTGTCCGTACAGATGAGGCGATTTCTGCAGAGAGCCTGCAGGGCTTACCCACTGGAAAACATGAACTACTGGAGCTCCGGTGTAGTCTCTCCAGCAGCTTGATATGTGGTGTCATCAGAACATTTAAACTCTTGCATATGGAGATGCAAAGTCCCTGCATCCCTCAAGGATTTCAATCAAACGACACAGCACATCAACTAAAGGTGGGGGGCAGGGGGAGGAAGGAGGCAGGAGGAGAAAACAGACCCCCTAACTTTTTTTTTTCTTTAAGTAGAAAGGAAGAGGGCTTGTCACCAAGTGCATAAATGTTTTTATACAAATCTGTAAATTGCAGCTGATATTAAAGTTATATGCCACTGAGTCATTTTGCAGGCAGAAAAAAAAAAATACTCCTACTTGTAGAGCTTTTAAGTCCAAATGCAGAACCACAGCAATAACTAAGGTGTTCAAGGCATCTCAAATTTGAGTAGCCTTTTACAAAAACCTTCAACAATTGAAGGTCTGACATCAGAAACAATTCACACTGGAAAACTGTTTGCAATTACCCATCTAGTAACAATCATTATCAACAGAATTATTGGCAAGATCTAGTACTAAATCATCTATGGCAGGCAACCGGTGGACTTCCCCTGGCAGGACACAGAGAGCTGCAGAATCCCTCCTTCCTGCTGGCACTTGCTGGGAAAGCACATGCTGGGAGAGCACTTCAGACAGCTGTAGTTACACACCACTCCCATTAAATCTGGAGCACACTTCTCTCTGGCCTGCTCTCATTTTTTCATTCTCTGAAACTGCTCCAAATCTCTTCAATTTTCTCAAGTAGTAAATAAGGAAACAGAAGACACTTTCTGAAAAGTACTATTTTTAAAAAAAGCAATTTGATGATTTTCCTACAAATAAAGTGCCAATACCACTGTGTTTTATTCACAGTCGTGGTGGCAGCAGCAGCAGCAATGTTTCATCATATTTACCATATGGAAGAAAGAATGCGCTGAAAAAAACATCTAACTCTTCTAGCACCAAATTAAACAATATCCGAGTCTACAGTTCAGACACAAGAGTGCCAGACACTGTGACAGCTGACAAGTTTACAATCAGTAACTCAAGTTACTGAAACTTGAAAGTCTACCAAAAGCTACAAGCAGCAGAGCACAAATCAACACTCATAACCCAGCACGTTCAATTAATAAACTCATTTAGCTTAATTAAATGTGTGTGTGTTGTTCCGACACTGTGTAAGGTCTACTCCCTGTTAAAATACAGCAGTGTAGCCTCTGAAATCTGTTGGGGTTTTTTTGGTGGATTTTTTAATTTTTTTTTTTTTTTTGGTGCTTTGCTCGTTTTTCCAAGAAGGAACACATGCATTAACAAGAGGAAATTAGGAACAGTAGGTGCACCGATACACATGTCTACAAAATGGCAAGCGAGGCCGTTATTCCAGGCACTTTGGGTTATTTCTTAGGACTACTACTGACACCGCCACATGCACAAAGTAGCATCTAACTTCTACAAGCCCAGCCTCTCGCTCCTCCAACCCATCAGCAATCATTCAGCACTTGCAACTTGCTGCAAAGTTTTACCAAACAAAAACATTCTCTTTCTTCCTGAAAGCTAACCAAAACCAAACACCTTCGTTGTATGGATGCAGGGTACAGGATTATCGGTACGTGTGTTCGTATTGGCACAAGTTATGCCTGGGACATGAGTTATTTTCAAGACATAGGTTAATTAGAGCTATTCTCAGGCGAAAATTCAAAATAGCGATTTCACAATTGCACGTGATGCACAATGAGGCAAGTCTGAAAAAGTCACAACTGGTTGGAGACTAAGAAAAAAGGAAAGAAGAAAAACTGTGACTCTCTGCTTTTTTTCCAGCTCACCGTCACAACCAAACCCACAAACAAATGCCATGCTACCATCACAAAGCACCTAGAAAGTGTAAAACAGCCCGGAGCGCTCTGCCCACAGCCCCCAAGTAAGGGAAGGGCCCTGTGAAGGCAGGGAAAAGATGCAGTCTCTGCTGTAACCACACATGGGCCCGGGACCTTAAAAATGGCCCCAAAAGGACACGTCTCCCCACGTTTCGTGCCCAGCTGGCTGGCCAGCAGGGCGGGCCTCCGTGCAGGCCTCCGGCGGGGAGGGGAGGAGATGGGCACCGGCCTGCCGGCCTCGTCTTCCCCTCCGGGGGGGCGATTTACGCTTCAGCCTCCGCGGTGCGAGGCCGAGGAGCAGCCCGCCCGCCCCCGCCCGGAGAGGGCCCCTCTGCCGCCGCTACCCGCAGGGTCACCGGCGGGGCAGCGCCGAACCGGCCCCAGCCGCCCTTCCCCGCGGGCGCCGAGGCGCCGTTCGCAGCGCTCTCAGCCCGTCTGCCACGGGCGTAAGGCCCGGGGGAGCTCTTCCAGCGGCCTCGCCCCGGCTGCCTTCCTTGCCGAGCGGGGCGCTGCCCGGCGGGCCGGCCACCTGGAAGGGCAGGGCCGGCTGTACGTGAGGGGGCAGGCGGCGAAGGAAGGCGGCCGCGCCGCTCACAGCCCACTCGCCTCCCGCGGGGCAGCGGGCAGAAGCGCGACAACCCCCCCCCCCGCTCCCCCTCACACACCCGCCCGCACCGGGGCTCGGCCCCAACATGGCACCACCGCCGCCCCCCGGCCCGGCCCGGCAGGAAGCGGGCACTGCGGCCGCGTCACCCTCCCCGCCTCGCCTCGCCTCGCTCACTTGCCGTGCTGGGCGGCGGGGTCGGCGGGTCCCGCCGCTGGCTGGGGCGCTGCGGGAGGAGGCGGCGGCGCCGCAGAGCTCCGGCGCCAGGGGCACGCTAGCCGGACAACATGCTGCATTAGTCATTCATAACGGGGGGCGGGCCCCGCGCCGCTGGGCACCCTGGGCCTTGTAGTCCCTCGGCGCTGCCGAGCGCACGGCGGCGAGCGGTGTCTGGAGGCGGCGGACTACAGCTCCCAGAGCGCACGGGAAGGCTCACGGGCCTCGGGGCCCGGCAGCCGCGGGGCCCCGCCTGCCTCCTGCCCCAGGGCGGCAGCCCGCGGCTGGCGGCCGCTCGGCGGCAGGGGGAGGTACGGCTGGGCCCGGTTTCTGTGCCGGCTTGTAGAGGCCGCTTGGGTCTGTGCCAGCAAAGGGGCCTCCCGGGGTTTGCGGGTGTCTCTGCGGGAGCCTTGGAGCGGGGAGCCTGAGGGGATGCTGGCAGCGGGTCCCTTGCGCTGCCCTCGGGAGCGGAGAGCCCGCTGGCCGGGAATTGAGCCGCATCCTTTTCGAGGCTGCTTTTCCCTGGGCAGCTGAGGCAGCACTCGGGGGCCGCTGTGACCTCTCTGCCACCTGAGCCAGGCCCGCCGAGTTCGGCGTGGGAGGTCTGGTGTGGTCCCGGTCTTCAAATCCTGGTCTGGAACTCTGCAGCCCTTTCCAGGTGGCAGCACCTGTTGTGGCTGTGAACGAAAAGGCTCCTGCATTGTGCGGTTTGGAAATGGGTTAGGAGAGCACCCTGACACGTGGGACCGCTCGGGGTCTCCTTGCGAAAACACGCGGTGGTTATGGGTCTAACGGGGAGAAGACACGGGGAAAGCAAATTACGTCATCTCTCGAGCCTGCCTGTGACTTCCCCTCCGTGCAGCCCTGCTGCTTACTGCTGCGCTTCTGTCCGTTTACTTTCTTCCAGTGGCCTTTTTCTGCTGGGCGATAGTTAATGTTTCACCCATAAAACCTGAAAAATCTGTGTTGTGCTACCTGTTCAAGCACAAGCAACATTTGATCATACTTCAAATTACTAGGCTGACACAAATACTAATACTTTGTTGGTCAAGAGAACTTCTTTTTTTCAAGAAAGATTTGTCTGGAGTTGATTATAGCTACTGATTCATTTCTGAAATTGTCCCTTTTCCTGCTTCCCCATTCTGTTTCCGATAGGTCACAGCTCAGTGGATGAAACACCAGTTTTGGCTGAGCACACATTTGTGATCTAAATACAGTTTAACGAGGGCAGATTTGAGGGTACATTTTCTGATCTTTTCTTAAATATTTTACTTCACAGACATATGTTAGCCAGGGTTAGCTCAGAATTGGATGTATGTGGTATCTCAAAATCAAGTACAGACATGTTGAGACAGTTGGGAATTTCACTTCCCATTTTCTGTAATAATGGTTTCAGCTTGCTATGAAAGCACAGAGCAGGTACTTTGTGCACAAACATCCGAAATATGTAATAAAGGTGTGAGCTATGCAGACCTTCACTGCTGGGAAAAAGAGCCATCCAGTGTCTCACGGATAAGGAAGAACATCAACTTGGGGCATTTTCATCTACAGCAGCCCACAGATTTTAAATGCTTGCTTTTTTTGTTTTTGTTTGTTTTTTTTTTTTTTTAATTCCTCCTACAACTGGTCAGCGAAGGCCACCAAGAAAAATGGGACACAGTACTGGACAACAGCAAGTTGACTGCTGCTTTTGGGGATTGCACAGGAAGGCCTTCTTGGCACCAGGGGATACCCCCCTCTGAGTACTGCCGTTTCCAGATGCAGCTGCTCCCTGCTGACCACAGCTGCTTGCTGCCCAGTCTGTTTCTAATGCCACATCTGGGCATTGGCCATGCGCAGCCGGAGGCTTTCCATGGCGCTAGATCCACCACTGGCAGTAGCATGGCAGGCAGCAGGTATAACTCTGTGGCGTGTTGGCCAAGCAGCATGTCGCAGAGTTTTGGCTGCTCAGCAGCCTAAATCTTAATTCACACTAGTGTCCCTTACACAGCTGATCATGCATTTCATCCTCTCTTAGCCAGATTTGCCCAACGACCAGTGTGTGCCAGGCATACCCTCAAGGCCCAGTTATTTGCAGTTTAACGTGTTTGATTAAAGCTGCATGTCCTGAACTATTCAGCTTTTTCTGAGCTGCAGCTCCTCCTGCTACACCACCGCTGCTGTTCTGTGCAAACTTTGTGAGCCCCTTTATAGACTGTGGATGTGTTCTCAAGCTTCCCGCTGCTTCAGCTGCAGACGTTCACTGATTTCTGGTCAGAGCTGGGGAGCACTGCCTTAGCCTGCAGGAATGACCTCAACTGGTCTGATCTGATCTGTTCTGATATGATTGGCAAGCCCTCTGCTTGTGGGAATACCATGAACCTTGCAAGCTTGTTTTTCCTTTAGCTCATGATGCTGCACCCTGGTTATGTCAACAGTGCCAGTTCTTTTCCCGTGGAGTTACTTCAGGCACTGTTTCCTTTGCTGGCTCAGCGAGAGCTGCGGTGGTTGAACATGCCTTTACAAGGACCAAGGTAAGATGCAGGTCTCTATTGACATGAAACAGTGTGGCTGGAGGTTCTGCCTGTGCTGTTTCAGCCTGGTCTGTGGTGCACAACACTTCTGAAAGTGAAGAGGGAGCACTGAAATGGGAGGAAGTTTATCAAACCACAAAGACCTTGTCAATGTGCGCTTGCAGCCCAGAAGGCCAACCATCTCATAGGCTGCACCAGAAGAAGCATGGCCAGTAGGTCAAGGGAGATGAGTCTGCCCCTATACTCCACTCTTATAAGACCCCACCTGGAGTATTGAATCCAGCTCTGAGACCTCCAACAAAAGAAAGACATGGTCCAGTTGGATCAAGTCTACTGGACAGCCAGAAATATGATCAGAGGGCTGGAACACCTCCTCTGTGAAGACAGGCTGAGAGTTGGGCTTGTTCAGCCTGGAGGTGAGAAGGCTCTGGGGAGACCCTACGGTAAACAGCCTTTCGGTACCTAAAGGATGCCTACAAGAAATCTGGAGAGGGACTTTTTACAAGGGCATATAGTGACAGGGCAAGGGGTAATGGCTTTAAACAGAAAGAGGGTAGATTTAGATCTAAGGAACAAGTTCTTCACTGTGAGGGTGTTGAGATGCTGGAACAGGTTGGCCAGAGAAGCTGTAGATGCCCCCTCCCTGGAAGTGTTTGAGGCCAGGTTGCATGGGGCTTTGAGCAGCCTGGTCTAGTGGAAGGTCTCCCTACCCATGGCAGGGGGATTCAAACTACATGATCTTTAAGGTCCCTTCTGAGACAAACCATTCAATGATTCTATGATCTCCATGGCTGGTGATCCCAGGAGGGCAGGGCTCCGCAGCAGTACCAGCAGCAGAGGCACTGGTATCGTTGGAGGTGCCCTCTTGCCAGGACTGTGCCAGTGATCCCACTGACAGCGGTGGTGTCACTGTGGGAGTGTCCACAACTGCAAATTGTGTTCTGATCCATATTTGCAGAAGGCTGTGGTAATTGAATGCCCCACTAATTAGCAATTGCAAGATGGGTCACTGGTGTTTGCTAAGTGGCCTTGTGTAACATATGAATCTGGTTCTTAACATTTATTTTTAATACCTTCTATGTCTTTTTCTTTAAATGTCACTGGTGATGTGAGATCATTTTGAGGTCAATGTCGGATGCCAGTAGTGGAGAGGGCTTGGCAGGTGATGTATGGATTTCTTCAGTGTTCTGACTCTACTTAAAATGCTTTTTTTTTTTTTTCCCCTGAAACTGAGCCTTGCTGAATAGTTACCAGCCACAGCCTGAGGTAGTTCTACAGTGTAGAGTCAGAAATGTTCCTTATGCACATAACACTTCTGTTAGGTATAGGTCCTTCCTTCCTTCCTTCCTTCCTTCCTTCCTTCCTTCCTTCCTTCCTTCCTTCCTTCCTTCCTTCCTTCCTCCCTCCCTCCCTCCCTCCCTCCCTCCCTCCCTTTTTTTTCTCTCTCTTTTTCTTGTTCTTGACAAGTTATTTTCCCATAAGGTTTCTCGGAACTTGTAGCAGTGATGGTGACATTAGGTACGGTCACTCAATTGCCTTCAGTGATCTCTGGCTGACCGAAAGGAGACTCCAGTGCACATCCGAGTAAGCCCCGGGACACCGGACTGAGCCGCCGCTACCGCGGAGCTGGGGCGCCCCCTGGCGGCCTCCCGCCGGCAGAGCCCCTGGGGGGCTCCGCGGACAGCACCGGGGGACACCCCCCGCCCCGGCCAACGCTTCAGTGTTCTTTTCTAATGTGATTTTCGGAGAGACCAACCTTTGCAGACCTCGAGTGAGAAGAAAGACCGGTAGAATGACTAGTAGCTCTGCAGAACTTACCTGACCTGGAAAAGAGGTAGCATTCTATGTCATAGAATGATAGAAGACCAGGTTGGAAGGGACCGACCTTAAGGATCATTGGGTTCAAACTTTCCTGGCAAAAGCACGATCTAGACAAGCTGGCCCAGCACCCTGGCCAGCCGAATCTTAAAAGTTCCCAGTGTTGGGGAATGCACCAGTTCCCTGAGGAAATAATTCCAATGGCTGATTGTTCTTGCTGTGAAAAACTTTCTTTTGGTGTCCAATTGGCATCTCCCCAGGAGTAACTTGTACCTATTACACCTCTTTTCCAGGTGAATTCATGTAAAAAGGGACTCTTCATTTTCTTTGTAGCCACCCTTTGAATACCGGAACATGATGGTAAGGTCTTCCCCAACCCTTCCTTTCTCAAGGCTGGACAAAACCAGTTCTCTCATCCTTTCCTTATACAGCAGCTTCACAATCCTTTGATCATCTTTGTGGCTTTTCTCTGGATCTTCTTCAGTCTGGCCACATCATTTTTGTATAGCAGGGAGCAAAATTGAACACAGGATTCCAAATGTGGCCTGACAAATGCTGAGTTTCAATCTCACTCACTGCATTTTTGTTATCATTTAGAAGCAGCATCTACAGGCCCCTCTTACACACTTAATTCCCTAAGGTCAAGAGTATGGAATATATATATGTTACTTCAAAACAGAATCATCTAAACTGCATGCAATGTGCTGAGAGGGAAATTAAAGTTCAGTTCTGCTGTGACCAGAGTCACTGATGCAACCGTTCTACTACTCACACAGAGACAGCTGGGGCAGGGCAGAGATTGCAGACTGCCATATCAAAAGATTGCCAGCCAGACCCTGTGCCCTCCATGGTATCATTGTCTGTGCTGATGAAGGCTATGACCCACAGCAGTACTGGGAAGATCTCAGTTATTCTTCAGCACTGTTTCGATGACAGTGTGCTGCTGTACATGTCTACAACTGCCTACAACAAAGCTGACTTGGCGTATCAGATGAACCAAACCGCACACTGGACTAACTTGGCTGCCCCTGAAGTTTAAAATTTACCCTTAAAATTTACATGATGCTTGGGGTCAGTCCATCACAAATGTTGCTGGGATGGGAAACCTTGGGAAGCTGATTGGTCTGAACAATGCTTTGGTACCTACCCCAGGTCCAGCTCCAACTGCTGTGCTGGAGACAGTGGCACAGGTGCAGGCAGGTGTGCAGCCTGTGGCGAGCATGTGCAAGAAGATGGTGCTGATGGCAGAGGAGGTGAAAAGGCTACATCCCCCTTGTTCTTCCTCTGCATTGTCCTCTTCTTCTTCCCCTTTCTGTTAAATTTGCAGCTGACCTGCACAGCACAACGCTGTGCAAAGTAGAGGCACTCCAAGTAGCTGTGAATAACACATCTTGCGTAGCAAAAGCTGTGCCAGTGCAGGGCTGTTTTCGGGATCATTTGTATGGGAGGCTTGTGGAGTGAGCAACATGGCATTGCTGTGACAGTGAGAGGGATGTGAGAGACACACTCTGGGCTTTCCTCATCCAGGGAGAAAGATCACCCAGAAGGCAAGTCAGAGCTTGTGGTTCTCTACAGGAAAGGCTGGAAAAGAAGATGTGCCACTGTGAAGGAGCCTAGCATTGCACAAGGTAATCTTTCTGTTCACTGGAGGAAACCAGAAGTCCTGTGTGGTGGGTTGACCCCGGCACGGCACCAGGTGCCCACCCAGCCCTTCTATCACTCCCCCCGACCCCCTTCAGCACAGCACGCAGGGAGAGAATAAGACGCAAAGCACAGGGGTGTGGGTTATGATAGACAAGATGTTATTTTCTACTTCCCGTCCACAGGCGATGTCGGGCCAAGTCCAGGAAGCAGGGCTCCAGGAACACGCAGCAGCCGCTTGGAGGACAAAGCAGAATGCCCCCCCATCCTCCTCCTGCCCTCTCCCTTTATAGTTGAGCTGACGTCATATGGTATGGAATATCCCACTGGTCAGCTCAGGCTGGTTGTATCTTCTCCCCCCTCCTGCTCCCCATCCTCTGGTGCCGTGCGAGCACCGGCAGTCACAACACGGGTGTGTTATCAACACCCTCCAGCTCCCAGTGCTACAGCATGAGGGCTGGATGGGGAAAAGCAGCCCAGCCAGACCCACTACA
>JANVCC010000010.1:20458505-20555557 GCA_025345505.1 Todiramphus chloris collaris | reverse complement strand
AGCATGAGGGCTGGATGGGGAAAAGCAGCCCAGCCAGACCCACTACATCCTGTAACAGAGCCTAATGCCCCTAGGCATTGGAAGACAAGAAGAAACAATGGGGCTATTATATGCAGGCTTGTTCCTACACAGGAACAATTAAATCACACAGCGCTGTCTTCAACTAATAACAGGCTGGATTAGAGTGAGAGAGTGGAAAAGTCTGGGCTAAAGCCAGTTTGCAATCCTTAATGCACACTAGTCTGCCTCAGATTCAAAAGCTGTGTGGCATTATGGGAGATTTTGGGCATAATCCCTGTAAATAAATCAACAAACGAGTTGAAGATAAATGCCGGATTATGAAGCGCTGAAAATCAGCGCTGATGTCAATGTGAGATGTGGATACAAGGAATTAAAGGATAGGATCAGAACCTTGGTTTAAAGTTGTATTGAAAACCCTGGTTTAGCAATGGGACTTTTCTGTTAAATTCCTTCCTTCTCGCAAGCATTGGGGCATACATAAAGACTAACAGGTTGTCCTACAACAAATTGAGCTGGGGATTGAAAGAGCAGGGTGCTGCCTGCTCTCCACTGACTCCCTGGGGGATCGTTCAGAGCAAACAGTAAGTTAACTTGGAGTAGGTGGTGCAATGGCTTCAGGACATACAACGTCCCTTATGGGGAATTAATCAAAGTGCTGTAATTAACTTGTCTGCTCATCAACTCCCCTATTTGCATGAGCTCTGAGACTCTATGTGTCCATGCTTTCATTTAAGGACAAGGCTTGCACAACACAAGTTCCTTGGCAAAGTTTTGTCACACTTCGGTGGCTACAGGACCTGGCTCCAAGAGATTGCTGTGAGTGGGATAAGGCTGGAGAGCAACAATACTGTTAAACATAATATTTCCTTCTGTTGACATAATTGAGTAAAAATTGATACATTTGATTAAAAAATATCAAGCCTGACACATGGTTACAATGACACATGGTTACAATCCCTTCATTACTAGTATCTAGGAATACTCTGATTCATAAATGCCATCTGCTTTTGTCTTGATAGATCAGATGGGAAAAGTGCTTAACTCCTGAAAGGTCCCTTCATAATGTCTTTCTCCTGAAAAAAAAAATTAAGTTGATAATAAAATCATTAGGCCACCCTAACATTACCTTGTGTTTGTGTACGTGTTTTGGTAGTAGGAAATAGTTGTACAAAACAGAACCAGAAGCTAAAATCCAAAGTCATACTTGTCGTGTATCAGAATATTTGATTACATCCCATGGATTTGAGTCAAAATGCCAGTTCCTGTGCCTATGTCCTCTAATTGACCTTGAAATGAGAAGGCTCAAACTCCAAGAAATAAAACTTGTTCACATTTTCTGCAGAAAATCCTGGAGTATACACCTAAGGATAAGAGTGAAGAGAAGGAAGAATAAATGCTCCTATGTGCTTTGTTGAGCTTAACCTGAATGTTTTGAACAGGGTATTTCTGAACAAGCTTTTATGATCTGAACACAGCAATTTCACCCTAAGCCAAATGTTTTCTGAGAAAGTGGAAAACTTACTGGGGAAACAAGAGCAACAACTTCAAATAGGAATCTGTTAGGGAAAGAGGTGAAAACTATTATATGACCACAATGGACAGCTTCTTCTGACCTGCACTAGGGCTTGTGATCCTGGTGGAGTGGTTTAAGGAGTTATCACCAATCAGAGTTTAGCGCTCTTAATGAACTTGTGAGGGTTTATGCAAATCCATCCTACCTGGCATGCCAGTGGCCTAGAAGTACTTGTGATCTGTCCCTCCATCTCTGATGAGAATCTAGGAACTAGCAGCAATAACTTCCTAAACCATTTGCTTAAGGGCTACCTGTGCCCTACAACAAAATTCCTCTATCCAAAAAACTGAATAGTGTCCAGTCAGGTTACTGCCTGAATTTGCTGTTCTTCTTGGAAAAACAAAACAGCCACAACACTATAAAAGCGTATGATACCTATGACCTGGGCATCGTACAGAACAAATGGTTTTAAAGCAGTGTTCACAGATGGCACACCAGAGTTAACAACCATGTCTTCTAAGTGTTCTAATAAACGTATTGACCTTGGGCTCCTTTGCTATCAGTAGGAGACAGTGAAAGAAGTAGATCAGATAAACCAAGGCAGAGGACTTTGCAAGCCCACAGATGGTAAATAACAGTGCCAAGAGTTTTACTTGGCATGATAAATGTCCTGTTGACATATCTCAGAACTGCCATTATGAAGCAGAACCATTTGTGATACAAAATATTTACAAGCAATTGTAAATGTCATTTAACCGATTTAAATTGGGAACCTAACTTCACACATGGAGATTCCATATGAAAAGTGAAGTTCTTCAGGAGCAAACTTATCTTGGGGATGGTAATACTGATCAGAATTGTCACTCTTTCTAAGAAACCAAACTTTGACCTTTGGAGAAACTTCTGTCATTGCATTTGCACCTGTTTCTTCTCCCTGTCTGCTTGGGTACCATCAGCAGAATGTGGATAGCACAGGAAAATTAGAAATCCAGTACTTGGCCAAAGGGGATGACAGTACTTAAGAGCACAGTTTTCAGGGAAAGAAAATGAAACCCTAGCCTGAATCATGCTCAGAATGTATATCCAGCAGTTCCAAACAAAATCTTGACTAAGGATGTGCAAATTAATGTTGCAGAGATTTATAGTTAGCCAAATTTAATCAGTTTCATGTCAAAATTACAGGAAAAAAATTCTTCCTAGTCCTTTGCCAGCTTTCAAGTCTGTAGTCCAAAGCCTGGAAGTGCTATAATGAGGTGATTAAAATACTATTTTTAAAGCACAAAAATAATGTCTTTTACCCTAATTTTTTTCAAAACAGCTTTTGTGGAACCATTGTTGCTGGAAATTAAAAAACAGTTGTATGTCAGACTCAGATCAATATCTGCCCTGGAAAATTTCAGCTCAGTACTTAAGAATGTAGAATCATAGAGTATCTCTAGTTGGAAAGGACCCATCAGGATCATTGAGTCCAACTCTCTGCTCTTCACAGGACTACTTAAAACTAAACCATATGACTAAGATGGTCATCCAGATGCTCCTTGAACTCTGACAGGCTTGGTGCTGTGATTTCTTCCCTGGGAAGCCTATTGCAGTGATTGACCTCCCTCCAGTGAAGAACCTTTTCCTAACAACCCATCTGAACATCCCCTGATGCAGCTTAATTCCATTTCCTTGTGTCCTATCGCTGGTCACCGGAAAGAGGAAATCAGGACCTCCCCCTCCACTGCTCCTCTTGAGGAAGTCATAGACTACAATGAGGTCACGCCTCAGTCTTCTCTTCTCCAAGCTGAACAAATGAAGTGACCTCAGGTGCTCCTCATAAGACTTGCTCTCAAGAGCTTCCACCGTCTTGGCACCCTCCCCTGGACACTGGTGTCCTTCCTATATTGAGGTGCCTGAAACTGTGCACAGCACTTGAGGTGGGGCTGCACCAGTGCTGTGTAGAGTGAGACAATCACCTCCCTTGACTGGCCAGCTATGTGTGCTTGATGCCCCACAGGACGCTGGTGGCTCTTTTTGCTGACAGAGCACACTGTTTATTTATATTTGACTTGCTGTCAATCTCCAGATCTCTTTCTGTGGGACTCCTCTCCAGGCTCTATTCCCCCATTTTGTACGTATAACCAGGATTATCCTATCCCAGGTGGAGAATCCTGCCCTTGCTCTTGTTAAATTTCATATGGATAGTGATTGCTTAGCTCTCTAGTCTATCTAGAGCTCTGTGCAAGGCTTCTCTACACTCAAGGGGTCCACAACTCTATCTAGTTTAGGATCATTGTCAAAGTTAATGTACATTTGTTTCCTGCATCCAGATAATTTATAAAAAACATTAAAGAGCACCGTCCCTAAAATTGAGCACTGAGGAAACCCACTGGTGTCTGGCCACCAGCCTGATGTAACCCCATTTACTGTAACTCTTTGAGCCCAACTCATCAGCCAACTGCTCACCTAACATCACCCTTGGTCAATGATGGATGACCTTGTCATAAAAGGAAATTAAGTTAGTTAAGCAGGACTTTCCCCTTATGAACCCATGAAGACCAGTAACTTTCAAAGTACACAAAAACTGTCTCCAAAAAAGAAAAAAAAAAGGAAAGTATTCAACAGTCCTTCCTATCGGAAACTTCAGGAAAACTGCCTGCAGTTCTCCTGTTCACTACCATGCTGATTAATGCTGATTAACTGCATACAGGCAAGCTATATAATTTAATGAATAGTGCAACAGGCATTTTTCAAAAAAAATCATAGTGAGAATGTTTAAGACTTCACCATCACAGGACAGATAAACAAGACTCTTCCTATCTAAGAGTATCAGAGAAGACAGGCAGGCTGACAAATTATTGCCCCGATTAAGCCCATGATACCAGTGTGGTGTGTGGTTTGCACACAGACTGTTTCTTTCCAGTAAGTCTTTCCTGACCTTTACAGCAGGCAGGAGTGATGCCTGCTCGAGGACAGCGCACTCTCTGTGAGCAGTTCAAGGAAGCTGTAAAAATCCATGAATCCAGACCCCAAGGCTTGGAAAAACTTCTGTTGCTCTAATGTTGTTGTATTATAGAAATGCCTTAACCATTCACCTCAGTGAGGACACAGGTTTCAGTGACCCTGGGATAACAGTCTGGTTTTTTAACCAGTTCATACAGAGTTTGTGGTCAACTTGTCCTCTACCTGTGTGGCATTATCTGTCAAAACCTGGAAATACGTCAGAGATGAGGAAGATACAAAACCCTTGCACAGCTTCCCCAGAGGGGTGGTACATGCCCCATCCCTCAAGACGTTCAAGGTTATGTTGGAAGGGGCTCTGAACAACCTGATCTAGTTAAATATGTCCCTGCTCACTTCAGGAGGCCTGAACTAGATGACCATTAAAGTCCCTTCCAATCCAAACCATTCTATGATTCTGTGATCCTGTGATACTGTGATTCTGTGATTCTATGAGCAAGTGTGAATCATCGAGTGAATGGGGAATACCTACCTTTTTATGGGACCTCAATTTTCTTCTATCTGTGGCCATTATCTATGGGATTTCCCAGTTCCTGACCCAGGGAACCAGAAAGCATGAAGCTCACTTGTAACCAAACATTCCTTCTCCCCATTAACCTTGTGCCAAGCACCAGTAGGAAGCAAGGAACTACTGGTAGATATTTGTTGATAAATATATGCTACAGGCAACGTACTGATCACTTCTATGTATCGGGCTGTGTACAAAATAATTTTAATGTAATCAGCAATGACAGATGTTCATTCTATAAAGCTAGACTTACAATATTAGTAAAAAGTCTACTGTCCATTGATTAACATATCAAAATAATATTACACGGTGTGTTGTGGTCTATTGTATGCATCCACAGAGGAACAGCCTTCTCCCTTAGACCACTATCCTGCCTCAGCATTTGCGAGCTGTGTTGTGATAAAATTAGACAGAGAGGTGGTTGTGCTCCCTAATTTACCCTGATTTATTTTGTTTTGGCTAGTCCACCATTAGTATAATGGCATTTGTTTAAGATAAGACAGGAAAAGAAAAGGCATTTTAAGAAGGAAGGTCTTTCGTTTTCAAAACCAGAAAAGGTGATAGAAAATTATAACAAGTGAAAAGCAGAACAGATTTTTGGTACTGCAGATCTTGGAAATCTGACTCATATATGAAAATCCGTATTGGGAATTGCAGGTTAGTACTATACAAATGATGACTTGCTAAGTACACTTAACTGCTATGAATCTGCACATTACATAGATCCCTGTAAGTGAAATACTTAATATCCTCAGCTCCTAATATAACAAGTGGAAATTGAGAATTACTAGTAGTATATTTGAATCTTTTTAAGATCAAGCGTAAAATTTGTCAATGTTTAACCTTGTCTGGTGTTCTCATTGCTCCCTGAAAAAAAAAGCCTGAACTCTTACTTCTTTTTGAATTCCTCTGGCATGTTATTTTGGCACCTATCTTCCCCACCTATCTAGCCTGCATGCTGTTTGGATATACTGGACATACCTGATGTTCTACACATAATAACTTTCTGTGAGGTATCTGGAAAGTGCATTGAATTTTCCTTGAGAGGCTTGCTCAAGGCATGGATGATATTATCCTCTGTAGCTAAGGGGAAACTACAGCTAAAATTAAATGCTGTGCTTTATTTTAAGGTTAAAAAACACATTAGAAGTAAACCATTAATCCAAAGGGACTCTGATCACTGCTATTAATAGTAAAGTAGCTGATCTATAGTAGAGATTGTATATCTGAGTTCCAAAAATAAACACAATGTGAAAAAAATAGCACTCATGATACTACTGATGGTGAAGTACATTCCAAGAAACAGCAGCTGAGTTCTGCCTTAGGATCAGACTTGCTGCAGGTGAAGACACCTCCTGCCCTGTTATGCAAGCGGGCAGGAATCCCACCCGAATACTGCTCCGGTCTGCTCAGGCTGCATCCCTCAGTCTTGCTGATAGAGTACAAACAGTTTACCCAGTACTTCCCCTGGGATCAAGGATTTGCAAATGGTATTTTGTAATATATTAATTTTTCCTGAAGGAACGTGCAGTTGGAAGTGGGTTCTGTTATGAAACATTAACACAATCCCTTCCCAGAGTTAATGGGAAGATCAAGGGGAAATTCTTTCTTCCTCCGAGTCTATACTATTTTCCCTTCCAGCCTAGACTCGCACCATATCCATGTGGTGACTTCTGACTATGACTTCTGCTCCACTTGATTCAACTTAGAATAAAAATATCATTCAGTTTTTACATAAAAATAGTTTCAGTTGGATTTTGATAACTTTTCTCACACTTAATAACTGCTTTTCCTATTAACAGTTCTATTGAATTCAGTGGAATTGAATTTATGGTGTAAGAGATCACTCAACATGACAAAGCATCACAAAATCAGACTTTAACATAAGAAATCGTTTGGTTTGTATTTCCAAGGATCCCACTCAGTAGGCATCTTGTCCATGGGAGGAGATCACCAGACAAGAAAACAGCGATAATAAATAGAATATCAAAAGCACAAAAGTACACTGATATAACATCATCAGGATGCTATGGTGGCATCACAGAAGTTCTAGTTTCCCCCAGCGTAAATAAATGGAGGTGCTTTGGAAGCTGTGGTACCTCTCCATAAGTCAGGACATGAAAATCTCATCCAGGTGTCTAAGGAAAGCACACTCATGAACACTAAGATAATATTGCTTTCTTGAAGCTACTCTTGCTACATGTATTTTTACAGTAAAGCTCCTAACTACATGATTGTGCTTTCTGTGCAGGTGTTACCATTTGTTCTCGTAGCCAGAGCTACCTTAAATAGTCATGAACTGGGGACCACAAAAGGACTCAGTTTCCTTGAGAAGCCATGAAGGATCCCTGCATCGTTCTCCTCTCTGTTAGGGACTGACTGGAAATAGTCACTGTGGAATTGCAAGTGTAAACTCAGGCAAAGAAAGCGCAGATGGAAAACTGTATTAAAATCATCATGTCCCTGCCAGGGAGGAGGTGTACCACTTAAGGCATGCCCAAACCAAAACAGTAAGGGAAGAGGAAAATTCATGCTTTAAGCAGATTGCTTTTCCTTGACAAATAGCCTTGCAAAGCCCTGCCTAATGAGCTATCCGCTATCACCCACGCATATTTCAGATGCTCTGTTTGGCAGGCTTCTTCCTGCCACTAAGTACCAGTTTTCTCTACAATATATTTGTTTGCATTTTCCAAGGTCACTCTCACTGTATTTGCTGCCCACGTTTGTAGTCACTCTTTGATAATCAGCACTGCTGCCCTCACTAGCAGGTTAGGCACTTCTGCATCCTCGCTTCTTACAGCACTTCCACAACACTTTGCCCTCCAGAATGATGTGTCACTTCTTGTCGAGTATCATTGCTCTTTCATCGAGTTGTCAGTCCACATATCACATGCAGTGTCATGAAGGTTTATTCACTCATATGATTTCATAGGATTTTTGTAATGGATTTCTTATTAGGATGTAAACATATATTATGATTCTGCCAATGTCTGAAAAATCAAGCTATTTTAGTAAGATTATTTTTCAGACATTGAAGCTGTTTCATCATTTATGGCTTCACATACACTCAAGTTGACCAATCCTACCTCCTTGACTTACCCGAACAGTTCTGGTGGCACAGTTTATGAGAATGGGCAGAATTTGGCCCTGTATTACCCATTTCACCCTGGTGAAAAAAAGCACAAATATTGATATCATCTGATGTTTTCTGACACTAAATGCATAAAATTATTTTTGGAGCAAGTTCAGTACTTAACCGTCAGTGAAACCAGTAGTTACTATGCTCCAAACACTTAATTACAGCACTGGTAGACCATAAACTATCTTTACAGAGATACTTTTAGATTTCTGTACCCTTAGCACCATCTTTCATCTCTGACACATGCTAGAGGAAGCTCGGTGACAACAGATATGCATATATGCCCAGTATTTTGACCATTCCTACCTGGCATAATGCATCCCAAGATACCTGTACAAGCCTGTCTTAAAGATACATTGCCTGGCTGCCGTTACTGTAAGGAAGGGCAAGGGTAACAGAAAACACCACTTATTGAAGTTCTTTTTCCTGTTCTTTATTGGTGTTGTAGCCAAATGTGGCTTCAAATCTGAGAGAGTATCGCAAGGGAGCATTCCCAGGTTTGTCTTGTGAACAGGGGCTGTAGCCTCCTCATTAGTACTGCCCAAGGCAGCTAGTCTAGCCATTCTCCTACGGATTTTGGCTGTCAACAATCCAAGACCTAGTTCTGAAAGCTCTGAGAAAGTTCTGAAAAAATCACCCCATCATGAGAAAGTGCACAGGCAAGATAAGAAAAGCAAAACAGCAGTGGGTAGTTTTGAGATACAGTTTTGACAACTGTAAGTTTTTCGTTGTATAGGAAATGGACATGTTAAAACATGATACACAAAGCAACTCCTTTTCTTCCATGATTCTGTTACAGAAAGAAACCAACAAAATGTTTTTCTCAAACTTCCACACAAAAATTACCATTGGAACACAATTAAATCTCAGAATTCAGTCCCAAAGGAGATCGATAAAGATGTGTACAACAGGGTACTCTGACATGATTTTTTTGGCATTGTCTATTGCATATACAAACTAGACAGCCCAATTTCACTCAAAGTTTTGTCAGTGGAAATTCAAATAAGAGTAATATTGTCACAGGATGAGGAACTGCAGAAAAAAAACCCCCAGAGACTAATAGTTTGGCACGCACAGTGATCCATCAAACTGCACAGGTTAAAGATCTTTCAGCAACTAATGAAACTGTAATAATAAACATTTTATTAAAATGCTTTTAAAAAACAATATGAACAATTTATAGCTCTGATAGAATGTTAGTATATAACAAAAATAATTTCTTGAGCACCTGAAGATGCATGGAAGTCAACTCTATGGCTCGAATGGCTTTGAGTAGTTTCTGTATTTAGTACTAAGACCCATAGGAATGAAGATAGTACAAAGCCTTGAGCTGAAGAGTGCTACACACCTCTTGTGGTGTTGTGAAGAAATGCTAAAGAGAAATTGGCTTCTTAGTATGGTCAAAGACTCACTAAGCAATGAATTGCCACTGGGGATGCTAATTCTACTTCTGCCTGAGATCCTGCCTCATTTACCATTTCCTTTTCATCTTTTTCTTATCTGGCTTGTAGGAGCAGCTTATCTTCCACAATTAGACTGTACGGATGGTGGAATCTCATGATCAGACCTTCCTGGGCCACTTATATAACAGTATCTACCCACGGACATTCCTGCACGGACATTTAATGCCTTCTCTGTGGCTCAGTGTTATCATGGGCTAAATCAAGTGAATATTTAACAGAGTCAGCTCACCTGGAAAATAGTTTCCAGATGGGAAAATCAAGACTGACTGACTGATGGTGTAGTTAGTTAATATTCAGGTATAGATTTCTGCTTGTTTCTACAAAGTGTCCTAATATCATAGCTTGTTGCAGCATAGCAAAAATAAATAAACCCTGCCATTTAATAGGTATTTTATGCCTCCTGTGCATTATTTATGCGGGTTTTTACGTGTTACACCTAATGCTGACAACAGAAAGTTTAGTTTCTTGCCCAGGGTAAGCCTGGGCTGCAGCATACTCCAGTACAAGTTCCTCTCGAGTTGTTTTAGCTTGCAGAACTTTCTCACCTGCGGGTCCGCGGTGCCGCGGGCAGGGGGTACTGCCACAGCCCCTGGGCACTCCCCCAGTCCCTACACGCCACACCTCCGAAGAGATCTCTAAGGAGTTATGTACCTGCTTCTCTCTCTCGCTGGACATGCCGTAAGGGGAGGCAGCCCGCCCCGTCCTCCCCCGCTGGGGGCCGGCTCGCCCCGTCCCACTGAGCCCCCGGCGCCGAGAGGCTCCTCCGCCGGCCGCGCCCCCGCGCCGGGCACTGAAAAGGGGGCCGGGGCAGAATTGCGGCGCTACTCGCACCGGCTGCTGCGGGGGGGAGGCTGCTGTCGGGCCCTGCAGAGAAGGCTGCCCAGGACGCCCGGCGGGACCCGCCCGCACCTCGAACACCGTCAAGGCGCCTTTTCCTCCGCGCCGAGCGCCGCGGCCCGGCACCCTCGCGGCCCGGCACCCTCACCGCCCGGCACCCTCGCGGCCCGGCGGCACCGACGACCGCGGGACCCTCCTCGCGGCGACCGCCACTGCTCGCCTGTAGGCACCATGACCGTGCTCAAACTGTGCCTCATAGCCTTCAGCTTCGTCTTCTGGGCAGCCGGGCTGACCATGCTCATCATCGGCCTCTGGGCCAAAGCGACTCTGGGAAGCTACCTGGCGCTGTCGGCCAGCGACTACCCCAGCGCCCCCGCCATCCTCTTGGCCACCGGCGCAGCCGTCATCATCTGGGGCTTCCTGGGCTGCTTCGGCGCCGCCACGGAGCACCGGGGCCTGCTGCGCGCCTACAGCGCCTTCCTGACCGCCGTGCTGGCGGCCGGGCTGACGGCGGGCTTCTCGGCGCTCCTCTACCGCCAGAACGTTGCGCAGGGTTTCCAGGAGGGGCTGCGCCAGGCCCTGCTCACCTACGGGGAGGACGAGGGGATGGCGGACGCCCTGGACGCTTTGCAGCGCGCTTTGTCCTGCTGCGGTGTGGACAGCTACCGGGACTGGCTCGCCTTGCCCTGGGGGCTGGAGCAGAACGGCTCGGTGCCCCTCAGCTGCTGCCGGGCGCGCCGGGGCTGCCAGCGCAAACCACCCAACGCGCTCGGGCTGCACCGTGAAGGCTGCTTCAGCAAAGTGTCGGCCTTCGTCAGCAGCAACATGTTTTACGTTGCCACGGCTGCCCTCGGGCTGGCGCTGCTGCAGCTCATCGGCATCGCGCTGGCCTGCCTGCTGGCTGCCCGCGTCCCTGCCCATCTGCTGGGCATCGCCACCCCTCCCTGAGGTCACCCCAGGCCTGCCGCTTATCCCCTCCAGCTCCCTTCTTTCTCCAAGACCTTGGTGCACCCCATTGGGAAAATCCTCCCTTCATATTCCCCACTTCCACCTGAGCTTCGTCTTCCAGACTCCATTCCTCCTCTGGAGCCTGTGTCAGGTGTGTCAATGCCACAGGCATCTCCGCAGACCTTCTGAGCTGGGAAGGTGCCTCCTGGCCTGGCCGTAGCTCCTGCAGGGCAGCAGATCCCCACTGCCCTCCTGGAGTCTCTGGACCGCTTCTGCAGAGAGTGGTGGCAGCATGGGCAGACAGAGTCCTCTGACGCAATGAGGACAGCTAGGTCAAGGCTGACCAGTTTTCTATGTGAAGTAAAGATACTGAGGCACTGAAATGGGGGACCAGGAAAGAGGAGAGGGACTGTGAGAGCAAGAGAAGTGTTTTTCAGCATTACACCGGGTGAGTGTTCTACTAAGACTGGAAAATGATGTTACTGGAAAATGATGTTACTGGAAAACTGCTGGAGTGCACAAGAGACAGATCTGGTCCAGGGACGCTGAGATAGCCACTCCAGCAGCTGCCACTGGGGGCTGCTTGAGGGACTGACCAGCAGCCTGCACACCACCACTGCAGCCACGAAGATTTCCTGCCTTTGCTGTGTGCAGATTCAAGCTGTCAGCTGCTACCAGTGGAGCTGTAGCTCTAGGTGCTACTCCCTCCTTCAGGATGTGCCTGTCCTCTTAGCCAGAGCATTGCTGATTATGTCTTTGCAGGGCTGAGAAGATATTAAAGCTGTGTCCCTGTCATAAAAGAGAGTGGCAAAAGCTGTAGTATCAGACCTGACTAGGGGTAACAAGATGAGGGAAGGGTACATTGCCCTTCACAAGATCTTTTTGGACTTCTGCTGTTAACTTCAGGGTGAGCGGAACAGACCCTTTTATAGAAGGATTTCTAAAATTCAGCCCTCAGACTCTGACATTATTCTTTTTTCAAAGGATCTGCCTCTGAAGTGTGCCCCCACCTATATTTTTGAAGCCAGCTCTATACAACCTGAGAGAAAATAGAGTACCCGAAGACTTGCTGGATAGCCCTGGGTGTGTACAGGGCAGAGAGCAGTGTTAATCTACAGGATTTTGTTTTTCCCAGCAGTTCCGGGCTTGCACTGGAGCTTTAGGAAGAGCAAGCCTTGCACTTTAGAGGGTCTTGAACTTTCAGAGCTTCACCTCTGCTTCTTCCTGCTTCTTTAAAACCTGTCATCTGGACTTCTACATTTTTCTTTATCTTACAGCACAAAGACATGCTGAATAACTTTCTTATCCAGCAAGCTGGGGAGGGAGAATTTCAGAAAAGGATCAAGAACCACAAAGGAACTCCAGGATGTGGTGTCTTTCAGGAACGTGACTAGCAAACCTGTGGAGAATGGTCAAATGCCAACAAATATTGGAGCAGGACAGGAGATCTTGAATAGCAAAGATGACTTGATAGCTTCATGGGAGGAGTGGGGATTGGGGATTGCTTGGGGTAGAGAGGGATTAGCAGTGAAGCTCTGGTGCCCAGGCAATGAATGCATGTGGTGAGGGTGAGGAAGGCTTGGCTCATTTTCTACTTTGCTTGCCTTTACTACTTTTGACTACATTTCTGACTTTCTTTTTATCTCCCATCAAAGAGTTACTGTTTGGCTGCAAGGCTGAGCCAGGCAGAGCCTCCATTGCATCAGTGTGGGAGGCAAGAGGCTCTCCTTGTTCTCACTTTGGGAGATGGAGCTGGCCCTGCCCTCTGGGGCAGCTGTGCCTGCTCACCCTGGTGAGGCAGGCAAGGGGAGAAACAAACCCATCGCTGCCTTTCCATGAGGAAAACCAGATCAAATGCAGAGCTAACCCTCCTCCTACTGTTAAATCCTCACAGTTTCTGTACCTAAAAGAACCCTGCCTTGGTATTTCTGTGTTTTTCCCCTTGCTGAAAATAAGCTTCTAGGATTTTGTTGGACAGTGTTCCTGGGGGTGAAACCAGGGCAAAATGTCTGTTCACTTACAAACATTCTGATTTCAGGTATCTTTACTGCTTTTAATGGTTTATAGCACACAAAAATACCTGGAAATGCTACCACATCCCTGTCTTCTGTGACATTGAAGTCCTTTTTTATTTTCTCCCACCAGTCTTCCTTTTTGGGAGAGGGATTGCTCAGTTCTGTGGTGAATTCGCTCCACCTGTAGGAGTGTAACTATTTCTGACTGGGGATAGTGCTTCAATTTGGCCTGCGAATACCAAACAGCCCCTGAGTTGCTGGAATGCTCTCATAAAGGTGCAGTATTCCTGCAGAAGGAAGCAGGCTTGTCCTGGGAACATAACGAGAATTCCACCCCCTTACATTAACAATTGCACAAGCTTGATGGTAGTTGAGAATGTCAGAAACCCAAAACTAAACCAATGTAAATAGGTGTTTCCATGGAAAAGTGACCTTTTATTCTGCAGATATGTAAAATAGTCTGAACTTTAAGTCTAGTTTCAGGTGAGGACTGCTGAATCCGGAACGGTATTTACAGGTGACTGTCTGTAAGGACTAGCAGGGAGTATCAAGCACTCACTGGAGACCAGGCACACAAACTGATTTTACTAAATTTGTAGAAATTCTCTTTGTTCATTGAAATAATTCCCTTGAGGTCAGTTCTCGCAACCAAAGCTCACAAGAACAAAAATATAACACAAATGGGGTTCTCCTTTTCTGGAGAGCAATTCTAGTCCACATGGATGGAGTGTAGGATTCCAGATTGACAGTTATGTTGTTCTTGGGTGCTAGCCATGGCTTTAGGTTTTTTTTTTCAGATATTATGTGGCTATGTAACTGTGATAATCACATTCCAGATGAAAAGTGTAATGTAAACAGGCTTCTCTGGCATTTAACTATTCATCTGCATAGATGAACTCTGGAAGTGGGAATATTTTTGGAATCTCTCTTTATAGAGAAAACACCACTTAACTTTTTAGCACTGATGTTTATTGTTTTACATAATTATTTTTGTTTGTTTGTTTGTAAATGTCACTGTGTTAACACTGTTGTTTGGGGTTTTTTTTTGATTTTTGCACTAGTGGAACTGTTATTTTCTGGAAATCAATGTCATGTACAGTTTTAACAACGGGCAAAAAGTGTATTCTGAATAGGAAATGGTACTTCAGAAATAAAGCTCAGCAAGTGTCATGAGCAAAACGAGTTACTGTTTGGAATCCAATTCAGTATTTGTATTTCTGTACATCTCCACATGGTTCACCGAAGTGCAAGTGAAATGAAGTGTACACTGAAATGTAAAGACAGAAGCACATTGTGGTTTTTTTTATTCAGAAGATCCATTAAAGAAGTGATAAAACAGGTGTTGTGGAGTGTGTGGGAAAGGGACTTGGAATTGCACTGAGTTTCTTGTAATGGTTGTCTTTACTGGAATCAATAAGCTCTGAAAATTTACAGGAATATGGCCTTGCTCTTTTTTTTTTCTGTACTGATTACTAAAATTCTTTCTGATCCTGACCCTGGTTACTTTATATGACACATAGCAGTCAGTCAGAATGAAGGAGGCTGTTGAAACATATTCAGCTCAAAACCTTGTGTAGATATCCACTTTAGGGGATTTGTTGTGTTTTTAAGCTGCTAGGAATATCAAAATAGGAATACTGAGACCAAGTTTTAGGCACACCAGTGAATGTTTGTATGGTGGCCAGGCCTGAATCTCAGGACATCAACTTGCTGTAATGACTAATTCAAAATGTAAACCATCACTCTGCACTCTTGGCCTATGCTCACTGAAATGGGATAAACCTTGGCAATGGCCATGTATATGTTA
Organism: Todiramphus chloris collaris; assembly: GCA_025345505.1. Lineage (NCBI taxonomy): Eukaryota > Metazoa > Chordata > Aves > Coraciiformes > Alcedinidae > Todiramphus > Todiramphus chloris. The sequence continues at coordinate 20,540,303 of JANVCC010000010.1, read as the reverse complement.
AGTATACTTATACCACCAAAGATTTCATGGCTGTGAGTTTTAATTGAATGTTTGTTTCCAATTCCTATAATAATAATAATAATAATTAACACCATGAACTTTTGTAAAAGTGTGGAAGAAATGTCTTTCTTCTCTAATTGATTCCCAGACTGGCAGATTCCTGGTAGCTGTTTCAATTGTCTTGAACTCATTGCGCTCAGTAACCAAATTTTAATTTGATTTTTAAAATGATCTAGATTCAATATTAATTTTGTCCTAGATGGTCAGAATGGCTGTAGCTGGAAAATGTTACACTGGACAGCACCATCCACCCCTTGTTGGGATATATATTAGTTGTCTGTTAGCCTCTTCAGCAGAAGTCACTCATCAAAATGGTATACTTTAAGAAAAAAAGCTTTCTTTTACAAAAAGCTAATCTCAATTTTAATAACATCACTGGGTATTAAATCAATTAAAAAGCATACCAAACAAAGTATAGGAGCAAGATGTGTTGCAGCTGTAGAAACAATAGCTCTGTTGTTTGGACAAACTGAGATTTAGGATTAACAGGGTGGGAAGATTAGAGCCTTGTTATGAAACAAGGACTATTTTATAACGTTGATCTAGAATGCCAAGAATATAACTCTTTCAAACTTCAAAAGTGTTTTGATACTTTGTCCAACATTAATTATTTACTGTATTGTGCGTAGCTGAACTTCACATTACAGATAACTGGAACTAAAAATGGTCTTTATCATGGATTGTGATTTTTTTTTAGAGTAGAGATGGATTTTCTGGGGTCAGAAAACTTAAAGGGTTAAGATTGGTCAGAAAACTTAAAGGGTTAAGATTGGTTGAATCAAGGAAGAAAACCTATTTATTTTGTTAAAAAGTGTTTTTTGTGTTTATTTATCTTTTTATCTTATTGCAACATTCTCTTCTGGAGAAAATGCAATCACTACCTCAGTGACTTCCACTGATAGCAGCTGATACTGTATAAAGTACTTGACAAGAAGAGTACTCATCTATTATTCCCAGAGATAAATTACAGTAAAAATAATCTTTACTATATATCCAGCAGCCTACAGGAGATTTTGATAAATCTGATAGCATAGGAACAGAGCTGGACATTCAGTGTTTTCCCAATCAAATATTTTGGGTTTCAATAAAAAAGGCATGTCCATGGAAAGTTTGAGTGGTCAAGTTAAAAATTCTTACCATAGTCTTGTTCTGAAGCCCCACAAAATATTGGTCAAAAAATTAAAACATAACCCACAAAATTAACAGAGTCTGTCATCTGAAATCTCTGCAGACCAGAAGATAGCAAATATCATCAGAGAGCAAATATCATCAGGAAGGTACCATTGGTTTGGATATATTTATTTGAGCTGTGCTGGTATCAGCATGGAGCAGGGAAAGTCAAAGGATGCTCCTAACTTTAAAAGATCTCTATAATTTCTAAAAGCATCTGTAAGGATCGGAGGAACATCTGTAAACATTTTACATGTCAGTCCTTCCCTCCTCATCAGCCACACGTCTCTACCTCAGGGAGCTTATCAAAGCCACAAGCACTTCCCAGATTCTGTCTCAACCAGTTAAAGAAGGTCTTTTTTTGTGGAAAGATGGGTTTGGTTTTTTTTTCCCCCCACTAGGAAAGCACACAGTTCACATTGGTTTATTTTGCATCTATATTGTTTCTTGGGCATTCTGGTCCAGTGCCAGGGCACAAGGGAATAGCTCCAGGCAGAAGTGTAGCTAAAGGAATTTAGATCTGACTAGAGACCTGAAAGAGAAAAAAAATGCCTTAAGGTGAAGGCAGATGTGACAGTTGAGAACACATAGGAGGAGAAAACAGGGGTGAGTTCTGCACTGCCATAAAGACACTATTTTTTGAGCAGAATTAAGCGTGAACTGTGAAAAGGGTTTAATGGTGGAAGAATCCCTTTTGCCTTTTGGTGCCTGTTGTGTTTACTTTTTAATGCCCCTGTTTTCTTTGTGTGACTTGAAAAGTTAATGGGAGTCACATGATACCCTTGAATTTTAAGCTTTTCAGGATGATGTTATGGAAAGACATGCAAAGCAAATTAGAGTGCAAAACAACCTAGTGGTAGGATCTCCTGTGGTTCTTCTCTCTTCCCTTCTGTTTTAGAGCCTGACTATCTTTGTAAGGTAAGATTTTTGACACTGCTGTGTTAATTGGCTGAACATGTAATTTTACTTCAGTTTATACTTCATTGGTCATGCACCCTTTATGTTTCAAAGAGGTAAAAACACACACTTCTACACAAATTAATTTGATTGAAAGCCATACATTTCAATCTGTTTGAAACGCCATTGCAGTTTGCTGAGGAACTGGTTAGAGTGTCACAATTTAAGCTTGTTCCCTTGTGCCCTCTGCTGTCCGATGCACTTTCTGGGCCAGTAAAATTCAGATAGCAAAGGATGTAATGTTCCCATGTTATCAAAGAGAACACAGTCACACATTCTTCAGAACCTCTGTGTTTATTTGTTAGATGTGAACTTGCTTGTGGATGAGACAGTGACAGAAAAAAGTGGAGCTATCTGAGGAACATATTATTCCATCCTTGACATTAGCTTTCATTTGCAATGAACACTCGGGGCTGTCTATTGTGAAGAGGAAATCTTGTGTTAATGGTTTTAATCCATGTAATAGAATTTAGTAGAGAATCTTATCTGGGCTACAGGATTAAAATTATCAAATTAAACATTATTTCAAATGCTCTAATTCTATACAGATTTCTGTAATCTGCTTGAAGCCATTTCTGTGAAGCCTTGCTTCCTCTGCTCTCCCATTCTGCTCATGTCTAGAATCACTTTTAGGCTGGCTTCTCAGCAGCAAAGTTTTGAGGTAAGTGGTGTTTGAAGCTTGAATCTTAAACTATTCCCATTTAGTAAATCCTATTCCTGTTTTATCATATTAGGGTACTCAGAGTGTGACATTATGACTCTAACATTTGTGTTTGTTGGTTTTGAACAGTATCTTGAGTCTTAGGTGAGACAGCAGCAAAATAAAGGGAGGTGCAGCGCTCATCTTGACCAAGACAGACAACAGCTTGGAACTGAAGATTCTTGGAAAAGTATCATATTACCTCCTAACATTGCAATGAACAGGCCAAATACTGCTTGGTGATTCATGTTATTTGATTGCCCAAAATAAGCATTTTACAGCTCTACTCTGTCTACATGAGATGTATGCATCTTAAGGTATCAGCACTTTAAAGCAGTGATACAGTCTTATCATAAAACCTAAGAAAATGGATTTTTCATGCTTAGTGTTAATAATTTCTGATAACTCCATTTCTTCCACGTCACATGGGGTGCTAGGAGTATCCCTGGTCACTTCTAGGATTGACTGGAGAGCTGAGATTGGTAGTATTTTGATTAAAATGTTAGCATCAATTAGAGTAGTCCTATTGCTTTATTGTTGTTCTGTGTCTCTCTTCCAGAGCTGTTTCTGTGCCGTTTGGTTTCCTGACCTTGCTGACAGCACTATGTAGGGTGCTAAGTGTAATTTTAGTAATTTATGGGCAAAGTAATTGAAGTGGTAGTGTTGGGAAAATGGCCTGTGCAATATAGTGCTCTACTTTCTGAGCCTTCGACATCCCCCCCATGATAGAAAGGAAACCTCTTTGGACAATGGGTGTCTTTTGCATTGTTTTTTAAATTGGATGTTGTTTATTGTAAGGATAAAGATGCCTTTTTCCACGAAAGCTTTTCCACATGATAAAACTTCCCTAGGAGGACTGCAGTGATGGCTTCCCTTCTACTCATGTCAGCCTCTGCTGTGCTGAAGTTTGCAGCAGGAATCTTTGCTCAGATTTGCTGCTGAGAGGGGAGTTCTTTGAGCAGACTTTGGAGTTCATCAGAGCTTCAATTTCCTGAAACCATCTTTTTGACAAGATGCTTTTCTCAGTAGTTATGCTGGAGTATTATGTCTTGTTCCTTGACATAGCGTACTTGAGTCCTGGTAATCCTAGATACGGTCATTCTTGCTGAAGAACTCTCAGAAGAGATAGAGGTAGAGCCTTGCCATCTGCAGTAGCAGCTTGAGTTTTAGTGCAGTGTTTCAGACAAAATAATCACAAAAGAAAAGCCCAAATCCACCAGCTAAATATACCTATCTTATGGTACCACCAGCTAATAAGCAGAATTGGAAACCCATTCATATTGCAAAAATACCCACCAGTGTAGCATGTCCACACTGTCTTGTCTGTTTTGCCCTTTCAAGATCTGTCTCTGTAACTCCATTTCTTATTCTCAGTGTGTCCTTACCTGTAATGCTCATCTTAGTTTTCTGCTGCCTTCTGGGTCCCTTGAACCCTCTTTCTTTCCTGTCTTCCTACCACAGAAGTCAGGCAGTCCTTGCAGGTCTGAGCTCCTGGTTGGACAGGTCTTTGAAAAAAAAGCCTCTTGATCTGCCTGACTTTAGTAACAACAGCTTTCTAGCACTAGTGGTCACCTTTGTGTTTTTTAATGATAGGAAAAATTTGGCAGGGCGTTGAGACATACACCTGGTTAACACAGCTCCCCCTGACAAGTAGAAATGGAGATACAAGTGCTGTTTTGAGGCCAGCTTTCTAGCATATGTTGTATATGTCATGCTTCTAGAGTGTCAGGGATGTCATCCTTTATTTCCATTCTGTATGATGTTCCTTGTGTTCTTATGACATTCACATTTATTTATTACTCAAATTTTGGCTCAAGACCCTTTTCATCATGTTCTTTTCCTTTGGCAGGAGGCTTCACAGCAGTGTTGAAAGACCATCCTGTCCCTGAAAGCAGATCCAGTAAGATTTCTCCAGTGCTTCCTACATATTTCACCCTTTAAGAAGACAGTACTATTTTTCACTGAGTTTATGCTGTGCAATATCATGTTTGCTTCTAATTTATAACATGAAACACAGATTAATCTTCTTGCCCACAGAGCCTCCTATCAGATAAAAAGCATTGCTTGCCTTGAAGCCATTTATTTTTCAGAGTTTGCTCAATGGTAACATTGAATCTTTATTAATGTAATTCCCCTGATGCTGCTTCCCTTGATTATGACATTGTAGCACAATCAGCAGACTACTGGTCAGCTCCTTAGTTGTTACATTTTTGGGAACAGCTTTTCCTTTGTTCTTCACCCTGGCTTTTATCATATCGATTATTTCTATCTGGTATTTGCATGTTTTCTGGGCATACTGTTCTGCTTCAAATGAGATTTTAATAGCATTTGACACCCTAAATGTCAGATCAGTTATTTCATATTTAACTTGATCCAAATTATTACAAAACTGGGTCCTGGAACTCTTTGCTAGAGCTGGTTGTTACCAAGCTGGAAGCCATTCGGAACTTAAAATAAAACTTTGTTTTGCAAAAGTAAGGTCCTTAGGTTCTTTTGGTTTATAGCACTATTGATGGAGACCTATAAACATGAGCATAGAAAGCATGGTTGTGCCACCTAAACAGCAGTGTGTGCATGCATCCATACATCATGTGCCCCAGTCACAGCCATTAGACATTATGGCTGGGCTGGCAGAAAGAGAAATACTGCCTTCCAGGGTTTCAACCAGGTTTGCCCTTTTTCCACAGTAGGACCCGAAGAGCCACTAGAAACTGAATTGTGTAAGTGTGTCACAAATTGTGGCAGTGCTAATTCAGATTAAAACCCAAAGAATCAGCTGCTGTTGCTCTGTGTTTTCTTCGAGGGGGCTTATCCTCCCAGAGCCTGGAAGGGCCATGTGGACCAGCCCAATGCAGTGAAGGGTGTGTGGTCAGGGCTGCTGGCATTAATCCATCAGATATCAGCCCACAGAAAGTTTGTGGTATGCCCTATTATTAGAGACTTGTGCACTGTTGGTGACAGAAAGGACAGTCACCTTTCCAGGACCTGGAAACTGTGGAGGATGAGTGGAAGAAGAGCCAGCAAGGGGGCTCTTGCAGCAAAGGTGGTCGACCACATTCTGGGCTGTGTTAACAAGGCTGTAGCCAGCAGGACTAGAGAAAAGATTAATTGTCTCTGGCACTTGTGAGGTTGTGTCTGGGTTACTATGTCCAGTTTTGGACATGAAAGAGTTGACCAGCTGGAACTCATCTGGCTGAGGGCCACCAAGACTGTCTGGGAGCTAGTGAGCATAATATATGAGGAGAGGCTGAGGGAGCTGGGTTTGTTCAGTCTAGAGAAGGAAAGGCTTGCTGGGGTGTCAAACTGTTGTATTTACCTGTCTTGTGGCATGGTTTTAGGACAATCTATCTTCACTTGTAAAGAAAATGAATGGTTAACTTCAGTCCCACTATGTCACAGGCAAGAAGAAGAAATTTTTTTCACTACCTTATCAGCCATTTCAGGACAACTCAGTTAATATTTATGTCTGGAGATTCTGTACATCATTTGTCATCTCCTATTCCTGTTCTCAAGCTGGACTGAATGGTTTGAAACTGTTCTGAGTGGGGGCACTTGGAATGAAGTGGTGTGAGTTCCTATTGTGCAGTTGTCCTTCCCTCACCCATTCTTGAGGAAGTTTTCCACTTAGAAGGGAGTGAAGAACCATGGCATAGCCAGGAGCAGAAGCCCAGATAAACTCAGGGCAGACATCCCAGCTGGTGAGTCGCTATGGCTCAGCGAAGCACCGCGTAAATCTGCCAGCTTGGGTCATGAAGCTTCCTGGCAAGTCTGTCCCACTGGTGCAGAGCACCCGCTGGCATAGCTAACCCTGCTGCTGGTTGCAGTGATGGCTCCCGCAGAGCTCACTGAAGTATCTCTGCATGCCACTTCTGGGGTTTACTCACTGTGGTTACCAGCTTGGATGAGTCTGTACTCATTGTGTACACCAGTCAAACTTTTGGTTCGTGGCAGGGTTGAGTGAAACCTCTTGAAAGATATAACCACATGTTAAACAATACTTGCTGAGTAGTAACAGATGTGACTAGACCAGTCAAGTGTTCCTGAGGCCTCATCTCAGCATGCAGCAGCCTTTGGACTAGAATATGGCTAAATACAGTCCTGCATTTTTATTTTCTTTACCATGGGGATGTTTTACCCCCTCTGAAGAGGCCAGGATAAATGCCGCTTACAAATGTGTTATAAATTCTAACCTGAGAGGAAAAACTCAATCTTGAAAATGTGCTACAATGCTTTTTGGCACATTTCAGCTACATTTTGTGTACAATAAGCTTCAGTAGAATGACTGGATGCTCACAGGATGGTACTGTGCTTACTAAACAGTATGGCTTGAGGTGAGTGCTTTTACTCGTGTGGGCACATTTTAGAAAGGAGGAGACCAAAGGTATCATCTCAAGAGGTACCCTTAGGCACCCTGCTGAAGTACACTGCCTACTGGGACAATGCTTTTTTGGAAATGGGAATTTTGGAGACACAGCAGGAGGGTTTCCTCTCAGTTAGTCCTTTGTGCAGGCTGCAAGCAAATTCAGGGAGTAATATTATAGTTGAATGCTGGCATTATGCTCGTTCTTGCTAGGGCAAATGTTGCTCTGAGAGATTCATATCTTTCATGTATACATTTCTGTACATGTGGAAAATCAGAGGCACTGATACAGTTACCTTTTCTCACATGTTCAGTGCTAGGCACTTTAGGTGACTGTCATATGCCCAGTGAATATTACTTTACAGTCACAGTAAATTGAAAATAAAAATAAATAAACCACTGATGTCCCGAATTAATCAGTCATTTCTAAACCAGTTTTCATCTGGCAGAAGAATGTGCAATGTGGGAATGACATCCTGCACACTCTTAATCTTACCATTTGTCTAGTGATGCAAGTGGCAAAGCTGTATCTCTAACACAAATAGAATGAGGTTAGTACCTAGAGGGCTTTGTGAATTGAAAAATACTTGGAAAGACAGTAAGTGCTAAGTTACTGGTACATCATTGGCTAGTAATGTCTTAAGTCCCTGTCAGGAAAAGGGGTTGGTAATGCAGATGTTTTCTACCTTACTCTAAGGTCAATGCCGGAGGCAAAAAGGACACAGGAAGAGCAGTAAGAGACATTTTCAGTGTCAGAAATAGCAGAAGACTAGGCAGATGCCCATATCTCATGTAGACTTCAACTGTTGTAGACTACAAAGAAGATGATGAGAATGTAAGAGGAAATGGTTTGGCTGTTCTGGACCACAGATCTCCCTGGGAGCAATGAAGAGGTTACTAAAAATGAGTTGTTCTGATAGACTTATTCTTGCTGATGAAATGTCATCTGACACACTGCTTGAAAATCTGCGATGCTCAAAAGTGAAACCAGCTCAAAGTACAAGGCAACATATTCCTGCTTTCTTTATTACAATCTGACAATGCCTTGTTGAATTCACTGAGTGTGGGTTAAGCTAAATTGTGAAATCCAGTTAGCACTTTTTTTTGGTAGGAAGTAAGAAATAGGAGGAGAGAAATACTTTAGCTCACTATTTAAAATTTGGAGCAGAGTAGTTCAACAGGTTAGTGGAACAGCTCTCTGAAAACATGATTATAGAAAATCAGAGAAAACATCAACATTGTGTAACTGAAGTTTATCTTATTAATGGCAGAAACCTTTTTATAATGCCCTTATGTAATTATTTTCTGGTTTATTGTTTGCATTTTAAACAAACTTCTGCATTTGAAACACACAATTATGCAATTACCAGCTTTAAAGTCCCTTTTTTTTTTTTTAATAATACATATGGCACATAAAGCCCCTTATGTAAAGAACAGACAAGAAGTCAGTTGTTCACTATACTCCCAGATATCTCATTTCTAGGCAGATTATCTTACATGTTTTATGAAGTTGACTGTAAGAAAATGTTTGCACTTTGACAGGGCAGGTATGTCAGTTCTATTCATGCCATTTCTGGCAACAATAACTGTACTATACAGTTTCATGCTGAGATGGTTTTTTCCTTCTTCTGCAAGTCTTCCCCTCGTACCCTGTTGTGATACAATGAACAAAGCAGGTGTGGTAGGTTGAATAAATCACTGCAATACCTGGCAATGCTGCTTGTCATTTAGATTAAAATGGTGCACAGGCACATTTTCATAAAGGGCCCTTTTCACATGATTGAAAAAAAAATCAATGCCTGATAAGATTGTATTAGAGATTAGGAAGCTGACATGAATTTTTTTCTTGATGCAAACATCAGCCATCTCCTGCAGATTTTGTGTTTGAAAAGGAATTCTTGTCTTCCTCTTTAGACACCATCAGGCTGAGCAGTTTTTAGTTACCAAGTGACTGCACAACTTTTGTTACTTATCTAATGGGCAAGATCAGGTTGTTACGGCTTGATGCTGTTATACTGATTTCCTGAAAATGTAGTTGTTAATGTCCTTGCTGTCTTCTGTAGACTCTCGCTCAGTGCATCACCAAGCCTATGTCTTCAAAAATTCTAGGTCTTCAAAAATTCTAGGTCTTCAAAAATTCTAGGTCTTCAAGACCACACAGTAAACAGTCTTGGCCCCTATAATCAAGGAAAGTGTCAGAGCAGCTCCACTGTGACCTGACCACAGCTCTGGAAAGATGTGATTTCTCACAGGCTGGTCCCTCCTCCTGGAGGCTTAGATGACTGGAATTCTTGCCAAAGCCTGGGCAGCAGCCAGATCCTTGCAGATCCCGCAGTGCTGTTGTCCAATGCTCCCTATAAGGTGCCCTAATCACTGATGCTATATGGTATCAGTTCCTTAAAGATTTTAAGATATAGCATATCTGTAGAATTATTTGTCTTTCCTCGTTTTGTATTTTGTTCTCTGCTGTGAAAAAAACCCCAAATGCCAAACCAAAACTACCAACACCACTTTTCTGTTTCATTGGACTCAAGTTAGGCTCTTTCCGTTTGTGTAATTTTACTTCAGGTATTTCATCAACATAGAGATGAATATCTTTTCTTTGCTGCTAGGATTTTCCAGCCTAATCTACCATTGGGAAACTTGAGCTGTCCTGAGTGAATGCCAGGAAATGTCCTTTAATTTCACGGGTCACTTACTCTTGTGTTCAGGCGTGACATGATCCAATACCCATCATTTCAGAAACTGACCTTGCCCATCAGAAAACATACAAGTAAAAATATTGAATTCTTCTTGCAGCCAGAGAGACAGAGACCTGAGGGAAAGTCTGGCTCTGGTAGTAACGTGCTTGCTGCATGCTGTGGATACTTCCCGCACATGGGCTGAGCTGCTGGCTCTGCTCAGTTGCTTTGCCCAGAGCCATGTATGACAGTTGTGAAATCGCTCTCCTAGCACATTGGTATAAACTTGGTTTGTACAAAGTCAGTGTTTTTTAAAAAGGCATTTAACTTTAGTGTGATTCAACAAAGCCTGCCTAGAAAAAGCTGTTTAATTTCCCTGGGAACTGTTGGGATCCCTAAATGTCTAGAAATATACTTATTCAGATACTTTAGAGCACAAGAATGAGGCATACTGTGCAAAAATGCTAAAACTCCTAAGTGCTGGCTTGGGCTGATGGGGACAAGCAGGGACCCATGGGGCCACACAGAGATGGGCTCAGTCCTCAAAGCAGCCCAGCAAAACAGCTATGGCATCATGCCTCAGCCAGCAGTCACCCTACTTGGCATTTTGGAGGTAACTCACACAGAGCCAGCCTCAGCATCTGTGTTGGGACTGCCCAAATCCCTTACATCACCTCTAGCCCTTCTGCAGATCTGCTCTTGTCTGGCTGTTCTACTTGACTTGCCCCTGTCCCGTGATGGGAATTCTCTGCTGCCTTCAGTCCCTTAACCATTCCTGTAGGAATTAAAAAGAGATACTCTATTATCCTTCAGTCCCAGGTAATTTTCACCAGGAGTAATTACAGCCTGACTTCTCACCATTCCCCCTGAAATTCTGCTTTCAAATTGTCTGTGTCTGCTTTCTATTAGAAAGCCATTTCTCTTCACTTGAGGTGATTGCTCTTCAGAAATGATTAAAGTGGTTTCTAAATGCAGCTTGAAAATGCTCTCAGCTGAGGGTTACTCTGACTTTTTTTTTTTTTTTTCCTTTCAGGCAGAATGCAGTAAAATTGTTAGTCAACAAAGGAGATGAAAATTGGAGGTTTGTGTGTACACATTGGAGAGGAGTCTGGCTGATGAAGGGAAAGGTGAAATAATTCCTTCTTCTTTGCAAACTGACCTTTCCTCTGGCAAGGTGAATCCAATTACAATAACTGCACTGATTTCATTGCAGTACCACTGGGAGCACTCTAAATACATAAAATAAATTAGCATAAACACAAAGCACATGATGAGTGTATGGAAAACTGTTCCAGGTTCTTTCTCAGCAATACTAATATGTTATTTATCAAAGCTGTGAGTGAAAGCTCACAAGTGAGGGATGAATGTTTTCAGCTACATATGACTTGTGATAGCAAAAGAATAAACATTGCTGCTTACTGATAGGAGGGTGTCTCTTTGCAGAAGGCTTAGTAAAAGAAGAATATCTACTTTCTGTCCATCATTAAGATTAATTCAGACCCTATTAGACAAGATCTGTGGAAACATGTTTTCCCTACTTCTGTCATCTGTAGTTGTGATAGTTTGGAATTTAACGTTGCAATTAAAAAACTTTCAATTTTTTCCTGACAAACTGATTGTAAACCTCTCGATAGACAAGATTGTACATGTGCAAAGATGTGTAAGTACATTGGATTGGACAACAAATGGGTAATAACAAAAAATGGGTATGTATAAAAAAAAAAAAAAATCAGATGAATGACCACGTCTGCAAGTTACTTGAAAGTCCAATGTTATGATTATCTCTTAATAACAAATGATGTAAAAGGTGATTTTAGCTTTAAGCTGTCAAAAATGTATTTGTTGATTCTTAAGTCTACCTTCTGGCAAGGCTTGAATTTTAATTGCTGTCACTCAGTAAATGTATAATTAATGCAATATGCTATTAATGTATTGTCCGCTTAATTGTTCTTACAGTTCATTTAGGAAACCTGTTAGTAGTTACCAGAATAATGGTGGAGATTGTTACAAATACTCATACTAAACATTAAAATCACTCATAATCAACATATTTTAGTATTTTATCTCCTGTAATGATATTAGTGATGGATTCTGTGGGAATATTAACCAAAAAACCTGGACGTTTAGTAACTCCATTCAGGACTGGTTAAATCAACATAGAAAATGTTAGCTTTTGGATTAATCTATCAGAGGGAACAGAAAATGGCAATTTAGAAGTTAATGGAGACATTTCCATGCATGTACTGAAGGCAGGTCCTCTTGATGCTATTAAAGTGTCCTGGGTAGAGGGAGGGAGCTGGAGGAGCTGGAGTCAACTAATTAGAAATGCTTGATTTGTGCTGTAGGTAGAAATGCTATGTTACCTATACTTACCACATGTATTGAGTGTTGGGCAGTCAGCCTCTGGCTGAGCAGACCTATCAGGCTGCCATCAGGCAGCAACAGAAGGTTGAGCAACACCTTTTAGGCCAACACAATTCATACTGCAGATCATCAGCTTGCTCTCTGGTTTAGGAAGGTATCAGACTTACTGGCTGGAGAATCTTTCTCATTGCAAGATGATTAGTGATCTGGACAGTGAAGCAGAGCTGTTGCTGAGAGCAAGAACACCACCCTACTTCTAAACACTGGAATCTAAGGAAAGAGAAGAAAATTCCTCTATTTCATTGTTTTTATCCACCAATCCAAAATTGCCCAGTACACTTTAATTGTATATTTTTCTAGAAAATGTAAGAACTGAGCTGAATTCCTCGCTTCATCTCAACTATGGGAAGGGGATGAAATTCTTGCAACCACTGAATAAATCAATGAAAATCCTACCTGCCTGTACTCATACAGTCCACCCTAATGGTCTCAGAGGTGGAGAACCGTCTGTGCTTTTTATTTTAATGCAATAACCAGAACATGGCTGGAGTTGCTCCTGCAGGTGAGACAGCTGTGTAATCCTCAGATGAGACCCTGAGAGCAGCCTGGCAGGAGCCTGATTCCTGCAAGCTTCCACATGTCACTGGCTGAATGAGATGCTTCAAGGACTGGGATGTAGAGTCTTGATATGCCTCAGCCTGCATTGCTACCTTTGGATTACAAAACATTAACCCCCTCAGAAGAGGAGCGGTGACGCTTGCCCAGATGAATCTCTTTATGAGTAGTAACTCAGCTGGCAACGGACATCTTCATACCAAAACCTAACAGGCAACAATCTTAATATCCCAACAAAACCCTCCGAGGCCTCCACCCCCCAAGCCCCTTTCCCCAAAGCAGCATTCGTTATCCACACCGTTCAGTGCTGTGGTGAAAGGGGGAAGAAGAAAGAGGTGAAGCAGAAAGAAACTTATTTCATAGAGGATTGTTGCAGCCTGGCATTTGGTTTTGACATATAGCACATACCATTTCGTTATTTTACCTGTACAGTCTAACAGAATGGGTAAACATACAATTCTGCACAGGCTGTTTTTATGACAGGAAAATACAATCTGGTTTTGTTATCACCATCATTTAGTAATTTCATGCGTGTACCTGATGTCCTCTCTCTTTCAGTCTTGTACATCCCTTTTTCTGTATATGTGTCAAGTGTTTTCATCCCAACATTTATGCAGGAGATGGATAAAGAGCGCTACTTGAGAAAATATTTCACAACTGTATTTTTATTAATTTTCTTTTTCTCCTGACATGTACTAAAATAATGAGCTCGCAGAGCTCTCTTGCTACCTTTAAGTAAATCAGGAATATCATTTAGATGGTGAAAAATATCCTGTGCCAGTTGTGTCTGAATAGAGCAGTTTATATCAAATTCCATCTGAATTTCTGTGGCCTGAGATTAGTGGTTCAGTTATGCCGTGGAAGTACAGGCTTCAGCTGCCCAAGTTTGCTGTCATGAAGGGCACTCAATAGGTCGGTGGCCTTTCAGTCACAGCCTTTCTGAGTACAAGGGCCAAGACTTTTGCTGCCTCTGTCTTGCTGAAGATGAGCAAGCCCATCCTGACTGCCCAGCAGGACTCATACTTGGCCAGACAGTGGGAACAGCCCCTGTTCCAGCCGGAGTGATTGCAAAACAAACGATTCAGGCTAACGTAGAGGAGAGTTGACTTCATTTAATTTATAAAGCTTTTGTCTTTGAACTCTAATTAAAAGAAAAGGGTTTAATATATTGACACAAGGACAGATACATGTTAACATTTTAGAAGGCAATTACAGGAGCTATCAAGAGGAAGGTATTTTAACAGAAACATTTGGAGGTAACGTATCATTGGAATAATGGTTCTGATAAATATTAGGAATTATTTCTCTAGGACCAAGAGATAATTGGACCAGCACACATTACTTCGTGCACAGAGAAAGTTGATTAGCTGACTTCCAGCCTGAGAACAGAATCAATGCTATCTTATTCCTACATTTGCTGCTTCATTAACATTCAGGGGGAGAAAACCAGAAACGATACCGTAACATCCTCAGTTTGCATTCAGGTATAGCAACTTTTGTGCCGTAAAATCTGTATATATCAGCCATCCATGCTGAATAAGTGTTGTCAGTGCTGCTCGGGTGCCAAACGCTTTGGGAATTTATTGCTGCTATAAATCTGCAGAGGATACATCATTAAAGCTGGCTATTTATGTCATCATTTATTGCCCTGAACCTGATAGATTGCTCAGCACAATCATAGCTTATTTGGACACATTTGGTATCACTTATCACATGGTCTTTGGCTTCCTAAGCAAAACCAACAAATGAACATATACAATGTCAATATTGCAATAGAGACATTAATGTTCCTGTCTCTAAGGAGTTTCCTAATGGATTTAACTCCACAGAACACAAGAAACTGGTGGGGAAGGCTAGGATGTGGATTTAGAAGGTGTTAGGTACTCTGGGGTAACAACTTTTGTATATGTGTCCACCCCACAGTAAAGCAAAGCTTGGTCTTCAGTGAGGATGAGGGATTTATGTAACATTTAGCATGGGGCAAGAGTACGCACACGCATAGTTGCCACACAGAAGTAGTTAACACACTGTAAATCTATAGTCTAATTTTACTTCATGGTAGCTGAACATTGTGATATTCAACAGGCAACACTGAACATGACGATGGCTCACGTGCATAATCTTACTCTCGGTGCAGAATTCACGATGCACATGAACCAGTAAATGCCACTGAGTTTAGCTCTCCAGATCTGGTGAGCAGGATTAGCATCTGCCGGTCCTCCCTGTTTTCTTCATTGCTGCTAGGGGAAACTCTGTAGTCTTTTCTGTGCCAGCTGTGGTGGTTGGTGTGCTGCAGCCAGCTGGGCGCTCAGGTGAGGCAGAAGCAGAGCAAGGTGCTGCACAGCCAATATATGAGCTGTAGCTCTAGGAATAAAGTGTCGTGAGGATGGATGGGGGAGGGACAGTATGGGAGAAGGGAGTATAACAATGGCATCAGCTTTGGCATTTTGGCTTGGAGGAGTACTATGGATTTGGAGAAAATTCCCTGAGGGTCATGCCAGCTGTACACTGCTTCATTTTGCAGAGTGGGTCTGTTGTGATTGCAGCTTCTCCAGCAGAAACCAGAATCACAGAATGGTAGGGGTTGGAAGGGACTTCTGGAGATCATCTAGTCCAACCCCTTGACAAAGCAGGTTCACCTAGAGCAAGTTGCACAGGAACATGTCCAGATGGGTTTTGAAAGTCTTCAGAGAAGGAGACTCCACAACCTCTCTGGGCAGCCTGTTCCAGTGCTCCACACCCTGAAAGGAAGTAAGTTTTTCCTCATGCTCAAATGGAACCTTCTGTGTTTCAGTTTGTGCCCATTGCCCCTTGCCCTGTTGCTGGGCACCACTGAAAAGAGTCTGGCCCCATCCTCTTGATACTTACCCTCAGATATTTATAAACATTGTTAAAATCCTCTCTCGGTTTTCTCTCCTCCAGGCTAAACAGACACAGGTCTCTCAGCCTTTCCTCATAAGAGAGATGTTTTAGTTCTCTAATCATCTTTGTAGCCCTCCATTGGACTCTCTCCAGTAATTTCCTGCCTCTCCTCAGCTTTGGAGCCCAGAACAGGACACAATACTCCAGATGTGGTCTCACTAAGGCAGAGTAGAGGGGGAGGAGAACACCCCTCAACCTTCTAGTCACAGTCTTCTTAATGCACCCCAGGATACATTGGCTTTCTTGCCTATAAGAGCACACTATTGGCTCATGGTTAACTTCTTGTCTACCAGGACTCCCAGGTCCTCCTCTGTAGAGCTGTTTTCCAGCAGGTCAGCCCCTAACCTTCACTGGTGCATGGTGTTATTCCTCCCTTATAAGCTCCATCTGAGGTACAAACCAGCCCCTGATAGAGAAAAAAGGGTTCAGACACATGACAGGTCTCACATGCATGACTGACAGGAATGTTTGGTCCAGGGCAGCATGCTAAATGTCATCTGAATTTAATCTCCCAGAGCACACATACTGGAGCATGTGAGGAAACCAGTGCTGACTGCTTCAATTTGTCGGTCTGGTCCTATGGTACTGAATTACTGGCTAAAGACGAGGCAGCCAGCGAAACCTATGCACAGTGTGTTGAAGAATTGGCTTTAGAAGAACAGGTTGTATGTGCAAAGAGATATATGGTAGAGAAAGAGGACAGGATTCCAGAG
Source organism: Todiramphus chloris collaris (assembly GCA_025345505.1). NCBI lineage: Eukaryota > Metazoa > Chordata > Aves > Coraciiformes > Alcedinidae > Todiramphus > Todiramphus chloris. The sequence goes on along the minus strand of JANVCC010000010.1, from coordinate 20,523,761 downwards.
GAGGACTCAGCAGGCAGGGACATCACAGACTGTGGTTACAGACTGGGTGAAAGGAGGAGACCAGGTATAAGTTAGAGACCTGCCCAATAAAAGACAAACACTGGCTGCATGGCCTTTGGTTGTGTCTGGATTTCCAGAGGATGACTGTTGCCTTTGGAAGCTCCGGGCCCTGATTCACCCACTTTTTGCTCATTGCAAAAGCCAGTAGGTCAAGTGATCCCTCCTGTGCCCTCATGCATTGCTTAGCCAAGGCAGCAGATCTGTGGGCTTTAATTTCTCAGAGGGTGATATTTTGGCTTGCAGAAGCACAAAGGTTGGCAACCCTTCCCAGTACTGGGTGCATTTTAATGGAGAAAGAGTTGAGGCTGTCCGGTGCTTGCTCAGAAGCCCTCCAAGCAGGGACAGCTCTAAGCCCAGGCAAGCAGGCAAAGCTGCCTTCACAGGAGCAGCACGACGGCTGCAGGTTTGTTGGCTTCCTGCTGGCCTGCTGGCAATGCAGCTGCCACTTTATTGCTGATCTGTGACAGCAGCTCCCAACTGTTACTGCTGCCCAAACACTAGGTAGCAACATGCAATAAATTAGCAAGTTATCTCATCAGAAGTCTCCTGCCTTGAATTTGCACATGAAACCTGTCATCAAGTATCTTGTAATTTACTGTTAGCCCGAACAAAAAAGCATTTAAACAACCCCCAAAAAACTAGTGATTTACACATATTAATTCACTACACAACTTACAAAACTTAATTACACAACTTGAAACTTGCAGAAATTAGAGTGTCTTTTATGGATTTTGGTTTAAATGCTTAGGGTAAAAATCAAAATGCAAATTCCCATTTGCAGTGAAAATGTCATTTCTATTTTAATATGTATTTGCTGAGAAAGTCAGTACAATATAAAACCATACAGTTTTAATTAAAATCATGCAGAGCCCAGGGCCAGAACCTCCAGAAGAGACACTCTAGTCTGCTGGGAAGGAGTGTGCCTGGAAAGGACATTTTTTTTGCCAGACCACATTTCCTCTGTGTTTCCCAAAGATTCACTGTAACATAAACCTGCATTTAGGTGATAAAAGGGAACATAAGAAAAAGAAATAGCTCTTGTTTAGGTCCATGTGTCTCTTTCCAAGTCTTTGCTCCTGGATCTCCCCATGGTTCCCATTCTGTGGTTACTCTAACATGAGACTTTGTTTAAACACAAGGGCTTTAGGCAGGAGACCAGACCTCCCCAGCACTTGAGTAGAAACTGATGATTTAGGGCAAATTAGGTCGAGCCAGCAACTTTTATAAGTAAAGATGGGCTTGCAGAGAAATATTTTAACTGCTGCTGTGGGACATTCTAACAAATCTGTGGGAAAAAGACTTTTGCATAGAACCTGGAATATATAGGGAAAACCACAAAGCTGCATATATATTTTACTGCTGGCTTTTCCCAGGTTGATGATCTCTTTCCACAATAGATTGTTCCTTGATTGTGCGTGATCTGAATGGAGTTTCCAGGCAAGCAGGCAGGCTGCCTGGGAGACTGGAGTCAGGGGTCTGTATGACAGCAGAAACCTTAGGTGTGTTGAATGCTGTTCTTTTTACAGCCACCACCTGTCTACCTGAAAAATTATTTACATTGTCCCTGTTCTCTCAGCTTTTCCTCATAGGAGAGATGATCCAGTACCTCCATCATCTTTGTGGCCCACTCAGTGCCTTCTTCTCAGGCATTACAATATTCTCTGCCACTGCCTTGGAGATACTCTCTTGATATTTAAAGCTTCTCCCAGAAGCTCCTTTGACTCTTCTGCCACCCTGGTTGTCATGAGAATCATCCCTTTGCTCCGCTGGGTTGCCTGGTTCCTCAGGATCTCAGCTCTGTTGATTTAGACTATTTCTTCCTTATATCTAGTCTCAATTTACCCTCTTTTAGTTTAAAACCATTATCCCTAGTTCTGTCATTACAGGCTCTGTTAAAAAGTCTGCCTCCATCTTTCTTATAAGCCCCCTTTAAGTTTTGAAAGGCTGCAATAAGGTGTCCCTGGAGCCTTCTCTTCTCTGGGCTATTCATTTTTTATATACTTCCAGTCACTCCTTTACATTTTCAGGCATTTCTTGTAACAGGATAAATCTCTCAAACTGAAGTCCATATATAGAGGACAAATAGTACAGAGTTTTCTTCGCCCCCATTGTGGCACATCCTTTTCCCAAGTTTGTGTGGATAAACACATCCATCACTTTGCAAAAAGAAGTTCTTGAACTGCTCTCAGAAGCTCTTTCCCTCAGCAACAAAATGTACCCATCTGTCTCCTCTGCTGTGCACCCCAGGGTCTGGGCACAGGCTACTTATCCCAGAGCAACAACTGTGGTAAACTGCCGTGGCTTTATTGACATAGTATAAAAGCTCTAAGAGCAAAAACCAGTATAATCTTTTAAGCATGTAATTTTTCTTTACAGACCGGCATCTACTGTGGAGGATATAGGGTGGTTTTCTGTTTCATTTCATGAAAAACATCAGATTTTGCTTGTGAATCATGCATTCTTCTTCAGGGCATTTATTGTATTCTGTATGCTCCCTGGATATGTTTTTGGAAAGCTAGACTGGTGAGTGTTAAGGGCTCTGAGATTATAAAGCAAAATTATTTCTTGTTAATCAAAAGAGACAGTAAACTTCTTTGCTTTCTAGCCCAGCAGGAGGCCCAAAAACTTCTTTCAGCTTAAGCTGGCTCTGACTCTAGGCAGATTCATTCTGTGACCCAATAGCAAATCAGTGAAGCATCCAGTCAGAAGCATCAATAACCATTGAGGACAACAGGACTGGCAGGCCAGAATTTCCTTGAACCTGACCTGCAGAGCCCTGAGCTCCTCATTGTTGTGGCAGAGTAATTCACAAATTTTTCTCGTTGTACAAAGCTGCAGAACAGCTAAGAAAGGCTTTAAAACTGTTCAGAGAATAGCAAAACCTGAAAAATTGTTGCTTGTAAATAACGTACACAGAAGGTTTTCCCATTAGTTACAGCCTGTTTACAGACAGAGTGGAATATTCCTCATTAGAAGCCAGAAAACATTGGAAGGTGTCTTAAAAAGAATAGTCCTGTTTAAAACTCTCAGTGTGCTCTGTGGCTTGTATTTTAACAGAATGATTTTAACAAGACAACCCCTTGTTTCTTTAAAGCGAAACATGCCTTGATGAATATTCCACAATGTTTCTGATTGTATATTAAAAAAAAAAAACCAAACATTTTCTGCTAGGGAATTCAGAGAGCTTTCCTGCAGAGCTCAAAACCATCCTCACTGGCAGGCAGGGCAGTGTGCTACCTATGGCATGTTCTCAGCTTTAGATATGATAGTTTAGACACAGCCTAAGTAGCTTTAGGACAAATCGTTTCACTTTTTTGTACCTCAGTGACTGCATTTGTAAGCTGAGGATGATGTTGAGTTCTAGAGCATATTGGACTCTCTGACTGAAAGGTTACGGCTGGGTTTTCAGTATTCCTATTAATACCCTTCTATGACTGTGATATATAAGGAAGAATTTTCTCCTACACAGTGCTAGGTCATGTGTGTTTAAGGCTGTCTTCGGTGTTAAGTGAGTCAGTGGCTTTAGGAACCTGGCCTTATGCTCTCAGACTCAGCTTTTCATCAGTACTCCTTAGGATGCAAGCCTGAAATGGCAGTGACAAGTGCTCTTAAAAGCTGGAGATGAAATACTCTCTGTGAAGCATCCCCTCTTACAGATACAGAGACTGTGAGCACTATCCTTGCTGTACTTTTAACTGGCAGATAATCTGGTGGCTTCTAACCAGGGACAAGTGAGAGGAGCTTCAACTCTGCTTTACTTGCCTCAGGGTCCAATACAAAACAGCTGTCAGCTATAGTAACGACATCCCTAGCACAGGGATTAATTCTGTCCTCTGTTCTGGTGCCAAGGAGTCATAGGAAGCACCGTGTACCCTTAACTCACTGTCAATATCAAAATAGAAACTACCCAATGCACGTGACTCCACAGGGAACAGAGCATCCTCACCAGCATGCCGAGCATCAGACAATCCCAGCGGAGTCAGAAAGACACGTAACCTGTTGCTGGGTTGGGCCTAAAGCGTGATAATGGCAAATGAAGAGAAGAGAAATGACTAAGTATAGCTTACTTACAAAGCAAAGTAGATGACCATTTCTATGCATATTTACATGTATATAGAGAATTTGCTGGGATACAGATGATACATATACATCTCTGTATGTGTGTCTATGTATATTTATTCAGTACAGATCAATGTTAGTAACGTTAATACTAAAAAGCATTATTGCACTGAAAAAAAATCCCAACAGAAGCACTTTTCTAGCTGACTGTGAAACAGAAATGGTTTATCTCCTGCTGGGTTTGGACAGCCTAAATATAGCTTAAAAGATGCTTCTGACATATAAGTCTCTCCTGTTTGGTTGTCAGAAGTACTCTGAATAAGAAGAAAGGGGTTCCTCTGCTCTCGACATATATTCCTTTTTTTCCAGTGAAGTAAATGGGAAAGCCACCTTGGAGAGTGTGAGTCATTTGATCAGTCAAACCAAAACCTTTATGCAGGGACTAGACAGATGGAGATGCTAATGTGATTCAGGCTAAAGAGACATTTCAAATTGAGGCTGTGTCTCATCTTTCTCATCTTTGGTCATTCAGTTGTGGGTGAGTTCCTCTTGGTGGGTAGGTCAGGCTTGATGAGGCTCTGAGCAACCTCATCTAGTTGAGGATGTCCCTGCTCACTGCAGGGGGGTTGGACTAGATGACCTTTAGAGGTCCCTTCCAACACAAGGCATTAGATGATTCCACGATTCTACGATGTGACACGAACATTTTCATTTCAATTCAACAAGGCAGTGTTTGCTATGTGTCTACAAATTATCTACCCCACATCAGCTAAGACTAAGCTGTACTTGCTCTCTGCTTGCTTGGCCAGTGAAATACTGTGTTAGGGACACCATCCTGCCCTTAGCAAGTAGATAGTGTGATAACACTCAGAGCTGGGCTCTGGATATCCGCAGCCCCTGTCTTGTGAAAGAGAGTGGTGCAACACTCCTGTAACACAACAGGTAAGAATGAGTAAAGTGGGTGTTCCCTGAGTTCAGCTTGTCCCTGGGATGGGGAAAGCCATAGGCTTTCCTTTCTTCCTTCAAGTTGGTCCAGTCAAATCTGATACTCATTTCTACAATGGCACCCACAGATCCTAAACCAATAGAAACCAGCAGTATCATGGAGAATGACACTGTGTCCACACAGACTTGAGTCTTGCTCTTGAATGAATAGGGCACATGGGTACCTCGGTGGGCCACGCTTCTTAAGAAACACCACCCTCATTAGATCAGTACATGGGCCTGCCCCAGAACCCAGCCCTGCATTTTCTGCATAATGAAATCCCACTAGTTATTGAATGTTATTTGCAATGTACTACACAAAGCTCAGATCCTTATATTTTAGACATAGTCTGCTTTGCCTGACACTGTTATTTATTTGTATCAGTCTATCACCTTAGCTACAGACTCATATGGCTGAGGTATTGTGACACCAAGAGGAGAGTGAACAGGCAACCCCAAGGATTTATCTGTGCATTCATTGTCAGCTGAGATTCTGCAACCATGAAGAAATTCAGAGTGCTGCCTTCCTGCAATTCAAAGTACAGTGGCATAAAGGAGTCAGATTCCTTTAAATCTGCCCTTAGGGTTCTGTTCCTTCACTCTGCTTTTATTAACAGGCTCCTGAATTTCTTAAGGCAAATTTCCATACTTTTTTCTAATTACTCATTGGTGTTTAGTAAGTACTGAACTACAATGGTTTCAATTTGCCCAAAAATTTAATTCTAACTACAGTATTCATCTAAGTGAATAGGATGTAGTGGGGCATTTGGCTCACCTCTGAAGTGCGTGTGCCATTGCTTTCAGGTGACTTTGAATGCACGGCAGTCACCCATCAGGCTGGGTGGAGACCTTGCTTGCAGTCCTGTCATGTGAGGTGCTCCACTCCTAGGCTGCTTTGCTGCAGAAAGCTTCCTCCTGTACCTCAGGTAGAATGAAGCCCCAGATAGGCAGGTGCAGATTTGTTACTTAAAAAGTAACCCCAGTTTATCAGTCATGCTGAACACCCCGCAGCTTGTGTTCGAGAGGGTTAGGAGTGATCAGCCTACAGCCCTGCAGCCACAGACAGCAAATAAAACTGCTCAAATCCCTGCTCATCCCACGGCTGCCTCATGCAGACAGCTCTGCTGCAGCCTGTGGGAGAAACATCGATGTGGCCAGGGCTGGAAGGAGACAAGCCAGCAGAAGCCATTGCAGCCATCATCTCCCAGCTGCCCTGGACCGTGCTTCATTCCCCTGCCTCCCCAGTCAGCTCCACACTGCCCCGAGCCATGCTGTGACCTTGGGGTGGTACAGCCAGGTTCTTCAGCTGTCCCAGTGCCCTCTCCCTTGTCTGTGGTACATGTCCTGTGGCTTGATGATAACTTGGCATTTGGGACTTCAGGTCAAAAAGGTTGGGCCTGGTTGAAGTAATGTGTGGGGGAATGGTGGCTCTACACATCCCGCCTACTGCTTACAATAAAATCTCATTTGCACGTACCTAAGCTAGGAAGCAGTACACATTAAACTATTCTGAATAATAGGTATTTATTTTCAGTGCTATTTTCATTAAATATCAGTATAATATATCCATGTCTGAGGTAATAAATTAAAAATAAATTCAAGATTCCAGTCCCATATTTGTGCTGCATATTTTTTCTACCATTGTACATAATTCTGAAGCAAACACACATAGATCATAATTCTGAATGCAGCTAGGAATATTATTTTAACACAGTCACTTTTTGTTTCACTATAATTTTGCTGAGGATGGTTATTGCATGATACACTTTTCATAGATGTTTTAGTTATATTAGAGTTTTCTATTAAATCACACATACCGTAGTTATAGGAAGATGGGCATGAAGATGTGCTTAGAGCCAAGGAAGGCAAGTATTGAATCGAAGTGATAGCACATTCTGCAGGATTCCTGTCTGCCTGCACTAGAGCCCAGATCCAGCAAAGCCATTTCAGTGTGTGCTTAACTTTAGACACATGAGTCATTCCAGTGCCACCCATGGCCTTAAGTGTTTGCTGAATCCAGGACTAGCCAAATCTGCAGACCTAAATTCATAGACTTCTTTAACTGTGTCTTATTTGAAAACAGTTTTGCTGGTTTCATATTTTGTAAGATATTTTGTAACAACTTCCATAAGATTTTTTTTTTTTTTTGTATCAGTGAAGCACCCATGAAAGTTTCTAATCTGGTTGATAAATACACTATGAAAAAATAAGCAGCTACAATGACTCTCTTCTAAACATTTTGTTAAAAGCAACACCTGGTTTGAAAAGTTATTAAAGTAATTTTCCCCATGGTAAAATATATTTAAAAAAATAAACTCTTCATTTCATCATCTTCCATCAAACATATAAGCATGTTAAAGGGCGGGGCATACCTCAGGTATTTTCATTTATAAATGCAAGAGATTGAGTGTTTCAATCCTTTTGCACTTAAATGCTGGTGGTAGTAAGGCCCTTTCAGCTAAGTCTCCAACAAGCCCAACATTAGTGAGCTAAAGAAACAAAGAAACAAAAATTTTGCTTGCATATAGCGTTTTCATAATCTTGAATTGGAAAAAAATTCTCCTATTTAACTGCTGCCATTAAACAATTATACCTCACCTCCACGTTGTTTTAACTTTAATCAGTGATTCTGAATGCAAAGGATTTCAACACTCACGAAAATTACTGTGGCATGCCATCAGACTCTTAATTTTCATAAACTGTGCTAATCCCCATTTAAATTGGGAAGCTAAAGTTTAGAGCTAGAGCTAACGGTTGTCTTGGTGTTAAAGGTCTATTCCCGCCAGATTTTCTTTATCCTATTTTGCAAATGACTGACAGTGCTCATGATGTGATCCTGAAGAACTGTTTGGTGTCATTACCAAAAGCTATAGTCTGTGTGAAAACTCTCCGTGCTCATGCAGTGAATTGCATCGCTGGGGGGACCATGGTCCACACTGCAGTGGTCTGGGGCCTGGCCACGAGGGTGCAGCTGAGCAGCCCGGGCTCTTCAGTACTCCACCGAGCTCACGATTGCCATTGGTTCATCAAACGTCGCCAACCTTATCTGTTTAGGGGTAGGGATGGAGAGAATTTCCCCGGTGTCAGTCGGTGAGTGAATGCCATTGTCTACTATGTTTGACACTTCCTCCTCGTGATCCTCGTACAGCGTGTTGATGTGCAGCAAAGGGTGGGCTGGGTTGCAGTTCAGTGCAGGTGTTGGCTCTGGCTTGACTTGGTTCAAAGTCATACTGGTTGCAGCAGCAGCTGTGGCTATATGGTTGTGGTTACACGTGACAAAAGCCCCAGCAGCAGGCACAGTTCTGCATGTCTCGGATGAATATAGGATCTCTTTTGCAGGATGAGGGGTTTCTACAAGAAAACAAGACCGCCAGTTAAAATACAGGTAGTGCTTCACCCTTCCAGTCAGTCCAGCAGAGAGGAGTGTCCCAAACCAATAAAACTCATTGGCAGCTTTGCCACTGATTTCAGTGGGAGCAGGAGTGGACCCAAATATGAAATTTCTTGGGACCCTTTCAGAAATCCAACAGGACTGTTTCAAAACAGCAGGGTAGTAAGCTCAGGGAAATAGGACAAACAACAAATGGGTTTTGTAAATCTTGCTCTTTTTTTTACGCATGCTCATGCTTCCTTACGTGAATGGTATTTTTGTAAAATGAACAAAAAACAACAGAAAAGTATCTTTTATTCTCCTCTACAGTCTGGCAGGTGTTTTATAAATGCTATGATTTAATGTTTTGAACAAACGTTATGACTGCTGAAATCCACAGGATGGAATACAGAAAGCACTGATATTTCCAATGGGAAAAACTAGTGGTTACACATTGTAAGCCACTTGTCTTTAGAAAGAACTCAGCAATTTGACATTAACTGATGTCTCTTTCCATAAATTATAAGTCTACCTTACCTGATGGACTGTAATGTAGGTCTAACTCAAAAGCAAAGCTGAAAATTTTGAATGGAAATGGGGAGTAACAGAGCCCCAAAACTACAGTAATTAATTTTTGCCCTTAAAATATTCAAGCACTGATTTAGGTTAAGGTAATTGAGACCAGAAAACCCCAGTAGTTTTGAGGAGTTGAAATCAGAGTAGGTGACTGGATAAGGAATGCTGTAGAATAGCTGACATGCACACTGGGGAGTTGGAGAGCTCTAAGGAGCATAGGGATTTGGAAGTGACAGAAACTTTTATACCTCAAATCACTTCTTTGCTGGGCAGTGGGGTGACGGTAGCTGTCAGTCTGTCGAAGCCCAGAGGGAGGTCTTAGCTTGTAATGAGATGAGAGCCATTGCTTTAAGTACATACAAATCTTTCTGCAACTTCAACCGCATAGTGCTTCTTTATTATGTCAGTAGCTTACAAAAATAAAGAAGATATCTGTCTATCAGTTTATCTACTGATCTATCACTTTTCTTAATGCTCACATGGCTTTCTCCATCACTCTAGCATCTAACAATTATTGATATACTTGAAACATTCCATTGGGGTAAGAAAGGGACATGATTTCCAAGACACCCACAGGAAACTGAGACACAGAAGGAGCATCTCCTGTGAGGCCACATGGGAAGGGAATGACAGAATTCCTCAATCTCTGACCAGCACCCAAATGTCAGACCATCCATCCTCTGCTCCACGTGAGAGAAAGGGCAATTTAAAATATCTCTTGTGTGAAAAACAATATCAATCAGAATTGTGATTTCCTAGGTGACAAACACATGCCAACCCCTAAGAACCGGTAATTAAAGAGAATTTCTTCTACAGGCAGCTTTAACTGCCATAAGCACAGTTTCTCACACACTCCTAAGTGGCTGTTACTGGTCAGAATACTGGTCATCTACCATGGCAGTTTCCATATGATTTGAAAATAAGGCAGATTTGAAATTTGCTAGGTGCTGGTGGAGCAGAAAGGGTGTCACGGAGGCCAAACTCTCCTCATTTCCTTGGCAAGGTGTGACAGTGTTTGTAATTGTGAAAATCTGCTGAAATTTGAAAAATGACCTGCAGCAATTGACTGTGGGCTGTTTTGCACAGCTCTGCCTGCAGTAATCCTTATCCTCTGTACAGCTGTTAGAGAGAACCTCTATTTCTGAGGCCTGCAAGCCCTAACATTATTAGGTATCCCAAAATCTAGCAAGGTAGGTTAAACAGTTCAGATAAGCTTTGAGTTCCTGAAGAACGCTATGAAAATTATGGTCTGTGGAGGTGGTATGGGCATTACAGCATACTGTACCTTTGAGAGAGGAGGTAACGTGTACTACGACATTCTCTTCCTGGTTTAAAAATCCACCCTCTTGGCTCTTCGATGTAGGCATCGAGGGGATGGCTTGAATCTCTGGCTTGGGTTTTTTGCTACTGAGTATATATGGATGAACATCCAAGGAAAAGTGTCGTGTGTGTTTTTTTTCAGTGCTTGTGCTTGGCATGGTGCTTGGCTCGGTTTTATGAGTGGATGATTGCTGTGAGGTTTTTGCAGCGGACTCTAACAGAGGAGCTATAAGGCTGTCCGTTGCTGTTTTTCTCCGCACAGGCTTCGGTTTTTCAGGTTTGTGGTTTTCAACCTTCATAATGGCTAACTGTTCCTTGAATGGCTGAGGAAGGGGGTTGGTAGTTGGGATCCATTTCATTTTTTTCCTTGGTCTCTTAATGATGAGCTGCTCATTAGCATCAATGTCCGCTGGGTCAACGCTTGGGTCTATCGTTTGGATCCCTGAATCACGCATGGTTGGAGTGGCATCATGATTGGACTGGGCCAATGCTGCAAGCAGCTGGCGTACCACGTTGTCATACATCAGATCGCTTTCATTTGTGATAAAATCCAGACGGTTCAGTGATTTTATGTGGTCCCGATTTTCATTGCAGAACATGGCCAAAATATTGATATCACAAAACTGGGACTTCTGCCACTGTTTCTTAGTCTTTATTCCAACTTTGTTCAGTTTATCAAATATGAAGTTAGACTTACGAAATATGAAGAGGTGAATTAAGTTGATGAGGATTATCAAGTTCATGAAGCAGAGGAGAACAATATCTACACCAGCAATAATCCGCTGGAGCTGGACAGATGGCAGTTTACAGTTCACCCTGATGTGCAATTTGGAGCTGCTTGTTTTGTCTGGAGGCTCTCCTAGAGCACATGTAAATTCATTTTGCTTCTGTGTAGCATAGTAGGTGGATAAGTATGTAATTGGTATGATGCTTAAAAAGATGATGAACAAATGTCTCGCAAGATAAAGCTTAGCTAAAAAGTTACTTCGTCCTCTTCTTTCCAGGTATTTCTCAAACAAGTTCTGTTCAGGGCTTTTTTCCTTCTCTGCATTCTCAATGATTTCTCTCTTCTCTCTCTCGGTGATCCCTGGGCCTTTGGACTGAATCTGTTTCTCTATTTTTGGTGCCCTCCCTTCAGCTGCACGGTGGTAGCAGTTATCGATCTCCTGAAGCAAAAAATTAAGCTCTGAAGTCAGTCGTGTGGAGGCCAGAAATTCCCAGCCCAGAGCTGGAATGTACATTATCCCAGCAAAAGCCAGCAGTGCATAAGGTAGGAACTTATGCTCAAACAAGGAGGGCCAGTGGCTGGCATCAACTCCTGGCAAGGCATCTTTTAATTCTGTCCAACAATATCCTCTGGCATACAAGGCTTGATCGCGGGTGAAGTTGTGTGGTGTGTAACAGTATATTGGCTCCTCTGTATAACAGAGAGAAAAGTCACTGCTGTGCATTTAACCTACAAAAGGAGCTCTGGAAAATAAACATTTCAAATGACATCAATTTTATTTTACTGTATCTTTACATAACCGTTAAGCCCTCCAAGTCTAATAGACAGCTCACCCTGCACACATCTTCACAAGCCCCCAGGCAAAACTATTTACCTGGAAGTTTTCAAATGAGCCTGAGCTGTAAATGTCAGCAAGAAATAGGTATTTTGGTTTAACTACCTCTCTGAGAACAATATCCCATGCAACAGTGACCTGAAGTCTGTAAAGCTAAAGGAATGATATCCACTATACAGCAGCTGAGGATGTTACATGCAAATGCTATAAGGCTCATTTAAATGAAATTGAAGGTTCATCCCAGCTAAATATTCTTCTAAATAGAAAAAAGTTAGATGTAGCTGAAGGCAAAGTTTTTAATCCTTATTAACAAAGTCTACTCATTGGATATGGTAGAACAAAATTGAAAATTAAAGACATACAAGCATTTAGTCAACTGTATCCCTCCCAGCTAACACTCCTGAACTCAAGTGTGACTGACCAGGACAGAATCTGATGTGTTAACTGTATTTATCACCAAGAAAATTTAATTCTAGTTTTGAAACCATAACACTGTTTTTTACACAATGTGCAATTAGAAGGTGGAAATCACTGTCATACATATTATGGAAGAAACAAACACTGTGGATCAAGAGAGCAATCGGACAAAGTAATGGAAGAAAAAGTATAGCAAGGATTATTAAATACACAGGTAGCGATCCAGTTTTTCTCTCAGGACATGTTTAAGCCACAGGCTGCTGGAGGGTGGAAGGGTTTATCAAAGGAAGTAACACCAGGATGCTTGTCTGTTTTCACATTCCTTCCTAAGCACATGCATTTACCATCATCAGAGATGGCATGCTGGGCTAAAAGGACTTTTGTCTTGATCCAATAGATAAGTTATGTTCATGAAAGTAAGACAGAAAAACTTGTGAAAGCTAGAATAGTATTAATTGCTCAAAGGACAAGGACTGTGACCAAAACACTCTCTTCAAAGAAACGAAGACTGTTTTCATGTTTTGGAAGGTAGAACAAAGGGAATACATTTTACAGTGTTCTGGTATGCCTTTAAAAAACTTCCTAAGATGAGACCCAAAACAAGAAGGCATGTTCTCTTGAACTGAGAATTGCTCAAGAACACCAAGGTTGCTTCAGTTTTGAATACAATCTACAATTCAGATCAAGAACAGTTCACTGAAAGAGAGTGGTGATACTGTGTTCTTAACAATACAAATCATGAAGAGAAAATAAAAGTATTATGTCATTTGACAACAATAAATAAAATTAAAAAACTAACATAAATATTAATATTATTAATATAATTCATAAAATTAAAATAAATAAATAACCCTTTTTGGTTTAACAGAGGTCTTCTTACCAGACCAACTACTTCTTATATGCAAGCAAAGCAAAAGCATTTACTAGTTTTTGGTAAAATGTCGAGGTGTAAAGTTTTCCTATGCCCTACAGAGACCTACATGATAAGGACTGCACAAAACTTGGGTTTTTTTATAAAGTGATTCTGAAATACAACCAATTTAAACAGTGTTGCTAGAATAAATAATGATACCCAAGAGAGCATGTAAAGTGAGCAAGCCCTGCAAATTCTTTAAAATCACTTTTGAAGACTATTTTAAAATGATCTAACTTCAATCTCAGAGGAGAGCTTAACGCGCTTTAGTGTTACACAGCTTTCCGTTTGATAATTGTTTGTATTTACAGCCATGTCTTACATGAAAAATGCTCTCTGACTCTTGTTTTCGGTAATTACATGCTCTCCCAACCCTATCCATCAAGGGATTCATATAAAAAATTACAGCTCCTGCTATCAAAGATTTACTGTAGGATTTCCCAGGAGACAAAGTAGATCCCTAGGTGAAAATGTTCCTATGGGGAAAAAAAAAAAATGCAAAGCAGCATGGTATGTTTCAAATAAGCGGAAATATTTGGATTGGGTGCCCCTAAGCTCAGTAGAACTTAGCAGTACTTAGTTTCCTGTGACAAACATGTGTTCATTTCTCCTAGGTATCAAAATACTTGGATGTGTTTATTTCATAATTTTTTTTTTTTATGAGACAAGTTAAAATGTCTTAACACTTAAATTTATGTTGGACAGATCACTTATAAACTAACTCTGCACTCTGTCCAGTACGACTGCTTCAGAGCAAAAAGTCTGAAGAGCTTCACAACTCCAGTTTGGACTGAACATCTTCACTCAAGGATGTTTCAAAAATGGGGCTGTCCAGACCAGAAAAGAAAGCAAATACCATTTTACAGGAATGTGTTTATTTTTCTTCTGTTAAGCATTTTTTAAGCTCCTCCCATTGCCTGGTGAAATGAGAAATCTCTGATTTATTGGAATAGCTGAGCATGGTGTCCCATTCTTTTCAATGGTTTTTATTAATGCTAGTCTAATATTTTCTTTTCATATTCGTTAAAATGGCATGACTTTCATTATATGCCTTATAAACCCCAAGACCCTTCAGATGAAACCCTATCTTCAGTGTAGTCAGTGGGATTTCTTATAACTGACTGAAGTGGGGCCAGTGGGGTTACAATGCAAATTTATTTAAACAAAGCATAGCATCAGTTCATTCATCTAGAAAATGGTCCAGACAATGAAGAAGAGAAGACAATGATTCAAAGCAAAATTTAGCTATTGCCTGAAGGAGCCTGTCCCTCTTCATTCACAAGAGGCTGACAAGCCAGATCACCTCTAGTTTTGAGTTAGCTTTTGTGGATGCTCCTTCTTAGGTGATGCCAGCACTTTACCTTGCATTTCACCCTGCATTTAACACCATGAAGGTGTTTGATACCATCATAGCAGAGCATGGATCTGTTTCTCCTCTACTGCAATGTGTCTATCAGGGTTAAATGAAGAAGAAAAGCACCATGTCAATAACTAATCTTGTGTGTTATGAAAGATGACAGTAACATACAACTGGATCTCAAGATGGTGATGTGATGGGGATGAGGGAGTGAGTTGTTCTCACACACACCCCACACTCTACCTGCAAGGGCCCTACTTAATGCACAGTTTCAAGAAGACATGGCAGATACATTTTTTATTTTACAATGTTTTCCTGACAGGCAAGTAGCATTAAAGAAAGGCTGTAACAGTGTTAAAATCATAGCTCTGACATTGGATCAAGCAATATAAAAGTATTTGCTTTTAACTTCATATTCATAAATATATACATTTTCTAGCAGTATTCCTGTTTCACTCTGAAACTCTTCAATCAGTTTAGGAAGTTCCTTTTTCGTATATAACCACTCCAGCCACCACAAAATGCAGCTTTTTCCCAAGACTCCACAGTTTAATTGCGTATGACGTAATTGTTCAATTGTGTAAGAAAAGACAATAGAGTAAGATACTATAAAGACATTTTTTAAAAAGCTATGGGGATGTTATTATGTCTGAGTGGACTGGTCATCTTCTCAATGTTGTCTAGGTTTAAGCCTAAAAATACAACGTTTCCCTCCACTCCCCTTGATAGCTACATTCTTAGGAGCCCAGGAGACAGAAAATCCTACCAAAAAACCAAAGAGAGCAAGTTCATCATCTCCAAAATGATCTTTTGGCAGTTCCACACAATAATGAAAAGGTGGCTCAGGGTGGATGTGTATCTGTGATTTGCACACACGCATCCACGTCAAAGGCCAAAAAAACACCCCATAGTAAAATGACTAACCTGCCATCGTTATCAGGGGCTGGAATACTAAACTCCATTCTTCTGCACTAAATGTGATGGGCTTACTGTGAGATTTTTAGTTCTGATGCCGAGAGTAAAATCTCAGTAAGTTTGTAATCTGAAGGTCTGCCCTTAGGTCCACCTACACAAATGTGTTAACTGCACGTGGGGAGATGGATGTACCACAGTTTCAGAAAAAAAATCACCAGGAATATCAAAGAACAAATCCTGTCTTCAGTGATACTTACCTACATTCCCAGGAAATGTTCCTTCTGAATAATTGTTAAGAGACTAAGTAACCCTGTTCTAATGCTGTGCAGAAGTAATTACTACATTGGAAAAAATCTCTTGATGTTTATATATTATAAGTATATCCTACTTTATCTTATACTGAAGTGAGTATGAAGATATATACTAGGAAGCCTAGCTTGCCTTTTTTGGTACCATTAGATGATTGCCAGAGCACTACATCAGATGTTTTCCATAGCTGTACATAAATACATTGTATCTTGCTCATTGTGTGCGTAAGTAGCTTCTACAAGCCCACAACACTAGTCTCATGGATAAGGTAAGAGAGACATCCCACTGGTTTTTTTTGGACATGCAAAGAAAATTAAATAATCAACGCAGAGTTACTTGGTTATGCAATACGATTGATCGGGTTGCCACTTGAAAAATTAAAATGCCTTGACAGATAAGTTTTTCCACATGCTTCATTTTGTACCATCTTATCCCATCAGTTTAGTTAGTACTTAAATGGAGAAAAATGACTTGCAGGAGGTACTGAGGTACAAAGGGCACTTTATGGGCATGAAAGACAATACACGGTTGTGAGAAGATAGTCAAGGTAAGAAGATGGATGAAGGAAAGGGCTGTGCTCAAAAAACACATCTAAACGGTATGGAAAGAAGGAGTGAAGGCAAAACATGGAAGCTAGGAGCTGCTGCCTGTTAGTAAAGGCTCCAGTAAATGCTTACGGGCATTTACTGCGGACATTACATCCTGCAGGCACAGGCTCCCACTCCTACTGTGCCCAGTCCTAGGTCAACCACCTCCTTTCAGTGGTTCTCAACCTCCACATACTTCAGCATACTTTCAACTGCTCTCTTCAAGAGACCCTAAACACTGTTTGTTGGGCTGCAAGTGCTAGGCATTATAATATGTTAAATAAGTAAACCCTGCTTAATTTCAACCAGAAAACACAATACTGTAAGTTCTGAAATTTCTCAAACAAAGGGCTGGGGTGCTGAGGTTTGGGCTTGGAACCTCTGTAAAACTTCTCCCTGCAAAAATCACTCTTCGATCTGGAAATAAGGTTAACAAATGAAAAATCTGGTAACTGCTGTTTTAGACCATTCCCTAAAGTTATACCCTTTGCAGAATCATGGACATGCTGAAAGGAACCTCAGAAGTTACCAAATCCCATGTCCCACTCAAAGTAGGGTTGAAACTCAGTTCAGACCAGGCTGATTAGGCCTTTCTCAGTCTGAAAGTCTCCAAAGATGCAGACGACATAAGCCCCCTGTGCAACCTATTCCAACCTGTGCAACAGTCCCCAAGGACTGTTTTACTGTCCTCAAGGGGAACTTGTTTGGGGTTTTTTTAGGTCATGTCCTGCAAGAATGGTCGATTTTTTTCACTTTTTAGGAATGCCCATTTCCAAGAATGAACGCCAACAGTCAGTTGCACTAGGAACACATTAGGTAAAAGACAGCTAGAAGGCTAGTGTTGCAATACAAGTGGCTTGAGCTCAGGCCCCAGTATTGCATTGTAATCAAAGGAAGAGATACCAACAGCACAGTTCACCAAGAAGACTCTCTGTGTGTGCGTGCATGCACATGTGTATTTGCCTATGTATAAAAATAAGTGAAAAAAAAAAAGGGGTGATCTGGTGTGCAGTATACAGAAACGACACTGTCCAGAAGACAAGGTGAATTCAGTAGATACGTATCACTCTCCATAACCTTTGCACAGTTAAGTTTTCACAAGTCTTCCTGGGAAACTGAGAGACCTGCATCTAACACAAACAATTACTTGCCCCTTCAAAATAGAGACAGCAACGCCAATCTCTTAGTATTCAACACTGAAAAAAATTAGACCTGCTGCTAAAAAGACTTATGTGACTTCATGCATTGGGCAGTTCCTTTGAAGCCAAGAGGATTACTCACAGTGCATAAAATCTGGCATGTGTATCTGTCTTTGCAGGGGGGTCAATTTCAAGCTTCTAAAATATTACTATGAGCAGAAGTTATTTAATACGGCCAACGCATTTACAATGCTTTTGATAGAAATTAAAAAATAAGAAAGGAAAAAGTCAGTAATAAACAGTGTATGCCCCTATATAAAAGGGCAGATTACTTTTCACACCTACCATATTCCCAGTGAAATAAAGTATATTCACCCAAAGCAAAATATAAACCATAGTAATAAATTGTGTATGTCTCCTGTGACCTCCAGCTTTTAGAATTTACTCTGGAAAAAGAAATCACACCTCATTAATCTTCCAACTGAATTGTATGATTTCAGCATTCTGGTGCCATAATTCAGTAATACAGAAGGAATAGCACAATTTTCTGACAATGATCAGAAAAAAGAAAAAAAAGAAAAAACAAACAAACAGTTTTCACAAAATACAATTAAAAACAAAAAAAAAGAAAAAAAAGAAAAATTCTTGTGCTTTCTACACCAAGAAAAAGGTAAGTATGCCTCTTGTGTAAAAAGTTCTTTTAAGGCTCTAGAAGCAAACATTGACCCTGACCACCATGGCCCTACACTGGGTATAGGCAGCAGAAGTGGTGCTTAGGTGCTGAACAGGCTGGATCTCCCAGCTTCTGGACAAGTGCCTAAACCCTCATGCTGGAGACCTGAGTTAAGTATCAGGTAAGTATATTGACAATTGTACTTACCGACTTAAATATACTACAGACTCATCCTTGGCCTAGTGCTTCCTAGCAATCGGCTTTCTGCCCTCTTGAAGGGGGCTGCAAAATCATCCTCATGCTGCTGTCTAACCTGCCTATGAAGAAAGGCTGGCATTCCAGTCAAGTTCTCTGAATTATGCCTTGTACAATCCTCTCCACTTGACTCTAAGGAGAAATCCAGTATTTCAGTAGAATCTCTGAATATCCCACAACACAAGTTTCTAACAGCCAAGATAAATGAGAAACTCCCTGAATTCAGCAACAAATACCAGTACTTGACAAGGGTAGTCCTTGTCATACTGCTCTCCTTACATTGTGCCACATATGTGTAAGCAATCATACGTGTAATGCCTCATTCATCTTGGGTACTAAAAGGATTGCACAAGAAAGCAGGTAGCAAATTCTTTATTTTGAGAAACAGAAATAATTTATTTAGTAGTTTTTCAGCAATTTTTAAATGGAAAAGAAGAAATGTCCTGGATCATCTTCTCTCTGGAAAAAAAAGAACAAAAAAAAAAAAAAAAAAAAAAAATCCTGTTACCGAGGTTGAAAATGTAGTCTAAGGAAATATAACATTATTTAAACAGTATACAAGTTTTCCATCTCAGTCACACAATCCACAAGGATTACATAACTCTCTACTCTGAATATGATGTTAATAAATGCTGGCTAACACCCAAATTAATTTTCAGCCAAAGGAAAAAATCCCTTCATTTAACTGGTTTATTTCAACTATTTTATTTAAAGATTAGAAATTAGTATAGCGTGAGAATGGATTCCTGAAATTACTTTTATGTATATATTGAATGTAGTCATATAGTCCTAGTTAACTCACATGAATAAAAGAGAAAACATTCATCAAACTAAGCCTTAACTTAACAAGCTAATTATTAAGTTGTATTACATTTATCGAAACAAAAAGACAATACCTTTACTTTTCTTAGGGAATATTATTTCCAAGTCTGAATATAGGTTCCATGCCCATGAAGTCTTCCTAAGGTACAAATTTCTCCATGATCAACAAGGCAAGGTATAGCCTTTTTTGCTCACTCTCTGAAACCACTCGTCCTGTTTAAGAAAAAAATCTTGAAAAGAAAGTCCCTAAAGAAATGAGACAGGAACCACTGCTGCTAGTAAGTTTTACTGTCCCACACTCTACAAGGATTAGCCATAATGGGTGAGATGTAGATAAGCAGTTTCAAAGACTGATAGGTTACCCACAGGGGTAACTGCAATGTAAAGGCAGCACAGGTGTCCCCATATTTACAATTTGGGTCTTTTTTCTTTCAGGACTGCTGCCTGAACTGCAAATATTTTGGACCTGCAGAATCAATAAATTAGCAATGCCTTTTCCTAGTGTACAGCTAAATTTACAGAACTGTATTCCATGTATGTAATAAATATTGGCTCTTCTAAAATTAGCTGGTATGCTGAAGTTCACTTCCAGCAATCTCAGGCTCAAAGACTTGTAACGCCTCCCAGGTTATTCAGGAGACAAAGATACCTACTCCTACTTGGTTGATGTGTTGAAGTCTGTCAGAGATTATTCCAGAAATGGCACCTGTTGCCCAAAAGGTGTGAAAACATTTAAATGAAACCCCTGAGGCTGCTCCTACAGAGGAATGTTTCCTCAATAACGAGCTGTCATCCACCACGTGATGGCCATGCACTATGGTGGTAGCACTATTGGAAGGAGAGCTTTTGATTGTGGCTAAACATCACTAGGAGCGTTTCTTCCTGTGCTCAAGACAGCTCTGTGAGAAAACAGAAAACCTGGAAGGAAATTACAATGCTTGTATTTCTACTGAAGGTATGTTTCTGTATTATTATGTTGCTTTGTATTGTGTTAAATTTTAAGGGAAGGTTAAGTCTGAATTTAAAAGAATGTTTTCACCAAAATGTAATAAATGAAATTCAGCCACGCAGATAGTCCTACAAAAGAGATCTGAATAATATTTACTTCCAAGTTTAGCCCTTGCAAGAGCAGGCGAGTGGAATTTTGGTGAGGTACATAGAAGAAGTAATGTTTTCTAAAAATCAAAAAAGTATTTTTGGGCAACTCAAAAATTCCCCTGTAGAGATGGGAACCCAAAGCAATGACAGAAGCACCGTGACACTATGATAATGCAGACCAGAGTAACAGCTGAAGCAAACTGCAAAAAACATGTGAATGCCAAACTGAAGTAAATTATGAAAATCCAGTGGAACTCATGATACACAGACATGAGCAGCTTCTTAATTCAAGGGTCAAATGAACAATACAAACACAGGAAGCAATAGGAAACAGCAGGTTTGTTCTATTGCATTATTGTTATAGAATGATTAGAAATGAAAAAAATGGCTTGTATAAAGTACCTCTTCGCATAAACACAGCACCTGGAAAACTTTGGATTGAAAAAGAAAACAACCACCAACAGCAGGATCATCAGGTAATTATGTTATTTTAATAATATAATATTTTGGAGGCAGAGATGGCTGGTTTGAAAAACTGGTTCCTCCATGTGTAAAGAAATAGGGTTTTGTAATGATCAGAGCTGTTCTGATCTATCACAACAGAGACAGAACAATCAGCCTTCCAAGACACCCAGGGGCTCTGCAAGTTCTAGTGCGGAGGTCTCCTATTCTCCTGAACAGGTCATGGATCCCACAGAAGATAAGGCACCTCAATCCCCAAATGCTGAAATAATTACTTCAGCATATAACTAAAATGTTCCAGAAATAGTCACTCAGTTCTCAGGCTGCAGAAAACGCACCACGCCTCTCAGCACCTGGCTGCATCGCTGCTCTAGTAACTTGGGCTCTGCATGACAGGCATGGTGCCTGTGAAGAAAAGCAAACAAAACCCCAAAGCTTGCTCTTATAATGAACTGCTCTATTTCCCAGATCAAATGCAAGAGTATAATATGGGCCTGGGACAAAATCCCCAATGCTGGAAATATCTGCACCGATTTCAGTGGTTTCCTTAGAATAAATCCTGTATCATGGGAAATAAATCTTGGGAAACAAAGGGAACCGCTACAAGAATCATGTCAGTCTACTGTGAAATTATTCAGCTTTTGTAATTAAACATGTATACCTACTGACAGTGCCACTGCAGTCATTTTTAATGCTGACAGAACCCAAGGAATTGGGTGATGATGTGGATTCTTCTTGAAGTTTTACAGTTATAAGAAACAGTACAAGCTCTTAGATTTCTTCTAGATCATGGATGTACAATTTCGATCCAGCTTAGGGAGAAAAAAAGCTTCAAAATACTTCAAGGTAGCTTTGAAAAACTGTCTTGACTTTACTCTTAATTTATTCACAAGGTTTCCTCATGACTAAGATGAATGACTTAAGTAACACTTAAATAACAATATTTTTGACCATCTGTTCAAATTGTTGAGGTTATCTGAAAGCATGTACTAAACTAAATCTCATCCACATTTTGGGCCTTTTCACATATATGATACTTGGGAAGATGAAGGGTTTAATAGTGCAAACAGGGTCATCAAATTTCACCTGAAAAAAGATGACGCACGTGTATCAATGAAGTCTGAGAGATGGAATTCATGATGGAAAAATACCTGAAGCTGCTAGAAACAGCAGTGGAATGATTACATGTGAAGCTCACACATTTTCTTAACATTACCTTTCTATCTGACACTCAACTGCGTAAGTGCAAACTTTTAAATGACCAAATCTCACAGAAAGCCAGGTCAGGTATCTTGTGCACACCTTGTGTGTGTGTGTGAATTGCTCTCACCCTTGGGGAAAAATGTGATCAGCAGTGCAAACAATCAGCGGCTGAACTGCAGACAGCCTGTGGTTACTTATGCTATTTTCAGTTCTTTTAAAAAATACATGATTAGAAAGCACTTGAACACAAGTGGTACTAAGACTCTTTAAATTCTCTTATCACAGCTAATACCACCTCAGAAACAATTTCTGCACTGGTCATTGTGTACATAAGCCAATCTGGCCCTGTGCACTTAGAACTAACAATAATCACTTGGAAAAATGTCATCTTCACTTTCTTCCTGTATGTGGTTGTAAGCAAAGTTATAGAAAAAAGCTGGAAAAGAAGCTGAAAAACCATCTAATGGATAAGTCACCTAAGTGAGCATGTATAAATACGCTGCTCGTAACTTGAAACAGAAATACAAATTAGAGAAGTTGACCAGAAATACAAAATAAAACTCCATCTTCTAATAGATAAATCTTCAACATATACTATTTCAAACATACTGTAGGGTGAAATGCATAAAAAGACACTGAACTCACGCATATGCTGTATTACACAGTGAAGTAAGCATTGCTTACGCAAAATGATTACAAGTCAGAAGAATAAACATAAAAACTTGAACTGACCCTTCAGTCATTTAACTTACTGTCTCCTTCCATTACTTCCTCATGAGAATTTTCTAGCAGAAGGGTGGTAGAGGGCTGAGCTACGTAACTGCTAAGAGACATAGAAATACAGTATTTATGAGCAACGTTTTGGTATTTTGTGGGCACTGGTTTATAAATCTATCAAGAAAATCAATGCCAAAGCTTTGCTTTGGACCAAAATATAAAAATCAGCTCGATGAATGTTTTGCTTTATTTTAGTAGACTATTGGTATTCAACAGCTTCTGAGGGAAAAGCAAACATGACTGCAGTACAGAAAGAATAATTCACTGTGCTTAGAAAGCATGAGGCACTATACAAGAGGGATATGACTTTGCAATCACTGTAATTGACCACATCATTCCTAAAGCTTTTTTTTTGGAAACCAAAATATTTCACTATGGTGAAGATAACATGTAACATAAACAGCAGTGTATTTTCCTGTGGGGCCCACTGCTCTCTGAGAACCTCACAAAGACACAACTGATAACACTACTTCTGAACTTACCACAACGTTGAACTGGAGTATTTAAACCACTTAGTAAAAACAGTAAACAATACAAACACAGTTAGCAGCACATCACGAAAGCCAAGTATCAATTCATCTCCTGGACTGGAGAGCAGTGTCTTGGAAGCTCAGCAAATGACATAAGATGATTCACTTTCATGAGTGAAAAGTCTGCCACTTGCTGCCAGTAGCATCATTGCTGTCCAGGGAGGGCACAGCACATCACTTGCTGGTGAAGACCATTATTAAGTACTTGTGGCTGTGGTCTGTATGTACTACCAGTTCCATGGTAAAAACAAGGAGGGTAGAGGAAAGGATGAAAATCACACAGAACACCAAGCAGACCCAATTCAGACTGATAATGAATGTTGTAGTCTAATAATACACTGCACTGTGTGCATTTTAGGTAGGAAATGAAAATGGAAAGACCAGTCCCTTATTTTCTAGATCCATACTTCCCCAGGCTCATCATGCCTTGACAGGAGACAGTGAAATATCATCACTAAAAGCAAATGCTGAGGACTGACACAGGCTGTTGCTGAACTAGAACTACCTATCTTAGCACCCTACCTACTAATCTTTAATTAAAGTTTGGTGTTTTACCGATTTTTCCCAAAATACTAATCTAAGGCTAGTCTGCTTTCTTTAAAAATAAATAGATAAATAACTAGATAAAAAGAAAACCGAACCCTTTACTGTAGGAAGGGGAACAATCCAGCAGGATCCAGCACAGATAAAATGGAAGAACAAAAGCAACAAGCCAGACTTACAAGCTTACAATTTGCTTCTCCATCAGCCAGTACCTGGTACGGTCACCTATTCCTGCACTGGGAAAGGCAGTACTGCTAAAATCTGGACTCTCTGTTCATGGTGGTTTTATTTTACTTCTAGTTTGCACAGGAATACCTAACTGTTCAAGCCGCTATGGAATGAAAGTCAGGCTTCTGGATCTTCGGGTATGAGAAATCAAACCTCTGAGAACTCAAATATAAGCACAGACCTTTGCAAAGCACTGCATATGCATTTGCATGAGTGCTCCAGCAGATGCCTAAGAATATGCAGGGTACAATGGGAGTCTTCTCAGTGTTCTAACAGAATTTCAAACACACTGATATTCATATTTGAATTAAAGAAAAATAAATTTGTATCTTTAAAGCAGTAAGTTTCAAACAAAACCAGAGCAAGCCACAGTAAGCTCCCTTGGACTACTAACTGCACGCTTTGTTATTCTCAATAAGAATGTTGCCACAGGAAAGGTTTCCTTAGGCCTACGCTGCCTTCTGTAGTCACGCTCTCCAGGGCTAAGAGCCCTGTGACTCCAGAAAAACAATTCCACCTAAATAGAGATCCATCCACTAGGTAAGAGAAACACACCTCCCAAACTTTCCTTATTATCTTCAGGGTCAACATACACCAGCCTCTAAATACAGGATGCCCTGATTTTATAGGAAGTCTGTCCATGGGTAAGGTTTAGAAAGGGAAAAATATTCATTCTTCTCTTGTGGGTACTCGTTTGGGCTTTTTTGTTTTGTGTGGGGTACCTGACAAATGATAGCTTGATAGCTGACAAATGATTAGGTAGCTCCTAAATGATTTATGATGATCTTATGCCCAGTATAAACACTGCACATGGATTTAATTAACTTTCTAGGGGTATCCTTTCTGGAATCATACTGGTTTACTTGAAAAACATTAAAAGAGAATCAGGAGACTCAGAAATTGTAATATAAGATGTTAGCTAAGTAACATTCTTTTCTTTTATGAAATAAAGTTTAGGAAATGCAAAGAAAGGCTGTACACATTTCTTCTCGGGGGGCTGGTTCAAGAATTGTATCTTTCTTCAGCCATCAGAATGAAGTCCTGTCTCCACTGAAATCAATATATTGTCACATGCCTACTGACTCCTTTCCAGCCTGAATTTGACTCTTAGGAGCACACCTGAGCAGTGTGTATGCCCTGTGCCTTCCCTCTGCAGAGAGCTCAATTCCACTCCAAATGCACTGCCATCTAGTAGTGAAGTTTAGAAACAAAATTTTACCTCCAAGTAAATTTTGGTTATGTTACAGATTCATTTCTAGGGCAAAAGTGAACTGAGGATGATAGTTCATTTTATTTTTTTTTTTACAAGAAGTCAGACTGTGAGGATATTGCTAAGTATCAAGGGCTGCATAGCAAGGAAAGTGGCCAGCAGGCTGAGGGAGATGATTCTGCCCCTTCTACTCTGCTTTTATTAAACCCCACCTGGAGTACTGAATCCAGCTCTGGGGTCCCCAGTACAAGAAAGATCAGCTAAACTGAGTCTAGAGCAGGGCTACGAAAATAGTCAGAGGGTTGGAGTGCTCCCCCTATAAAGAAAGGCTGAGAGAGTTGGGGCTGTTCAGCCTGGAGAAGTCAAGGCTCTTGGGAGACCTTCCTGGGGCTTTTCAATACATAAAGGGGGATTATAAGAAAGATGGAGAAAGATTTTTTTACCAGGGCCTGTTGGGACTGGACATGGGGCTATGGATTTAAACTGGAAGGGGGCAGCTTTAGATTAGATGTAAGGAAGAAACTCTTTACAGTGGGGGTGGTGAGACACTGGAATGTGCTGCCTACAGAGGCTGTGGATGTTCCTCCCTGGAAGAGTTCAAGGCCAGCCTGGATGGAGCTTTGAGCAACCTGGTCTAGTGGAAGGCCTGGGGGTTGGACTAGCTGATCTTCAAAGGTTCCTTCCAACACAAAAAACATTCTATGATTTTATGATACACGAAATAGAAGAAAATTCCAATACCTAATTTAAAACCTTTTTGTAACACATTAAGTTCAGCTGGATTGTGATTTATTCAGAAAACCAGCATCAGAGAAGTAGTGATAACAACAGGCGTTACGTTTTTATTTCCTATTCTGAAGCAGCAACTGATGCAGACACGGGCCCAAAGCAAAGTTTCAGAAGGTACTGTGATATTCACAACCAAAGGGGCAACAGGAACCTTATTCAGTTTTGTCAGCAAAGTTTGCACTTTTCACACTTATTATTTAAATTGCACACAGGAAGCAGTATCCAAAGCAAGCAAACAAAGACACATTTTTTAAAGATCAATGGCAGTGTGTGAATGAAGCATAGTACAACCTGCAGAATCAGGAATGTATACAGCTGGACTTTTTTTTACCAGTCACTGCCTCTAGACGAGCTTACTTAGTCTAGAAGCCAGAGTACATACTGTTTAGGTAGCAGAGCAACACTTAATTCCAGTCTCCTTAAAATCAACAGGAGTTTTGCTCTTGAATTGAATCCACTAATCCTGAGTTCTTCAACACCACTTCAAAAAGGAATCTATTTAGTCTCATCAAAACCTTACAGTGTATTACATTCCCTTATATCTTTATCTTTTATCCTTTTCTCATATTATTTTTCTAATTGCAGACCATCTGAACAAACACACTATCATATGGCAGAAGAGTGTTGTCCCATATTTTTCCAGACAGAAGAGTGTTTTCTGTGTTGTCTTCTAAGCTTTGTCCTGGCAGGACACAATATGTTACTGTGCTATAACTGACTGGATCAAATGAGCACACATGGTTGAAAAGAAGACACAAATGATATGGCTTTTGGTACTTCTGAAAAACAAATTTGGAACACAACCATCAGCCTAGAGAATAGAATTCCACGGTATAAACTCAAACACAGAAATTCAGTGGACTCTCTTCCATGTACTTGTGTGGACCACCGTTTAGACTTCTAGAGGGACATCCACTGTACTAACCTGAGTCTTTTAGACTCAAGGCTTCCTCTACCATTGGCAGTCTCGGAGGATTTGTTCATATAGAACAAGTCATTGCTGTCTGAACAAGCAGTCATCAAAGGACTTCTGTTGAGAAGCTTTCACAATGTAAAGGAACATATGTGAGGGAGCATGACCTTTCCTGCACCCAAGGCTATCTTCAGGCATGCTGAGGTTCAAACCTGTACACCTCAAACAGTATGAAGGTACATATGTAAGTATGCAGTCTCGTGAGCTTCTGTAGGATTACCTTATTAGTTCACTTCTCTACAAACCAAACAGAAGAAGGGATCCCCAGACTTTTGCATTCTACAGAGGATCACCAAAGGTGACCTTGAATCCTGCCTTTCAGTTGCTATGAAGAGATGGTTTTCAGATGTTTATCAAGCTCAGCATGCCCTGAAAATATGGTCTCTTTTAGATACCCTCAATGACTGTCCAAAAAATGAGGCTCTTATCATTATCTGTGGCTGCAGATTTTGACCTATATATGTTTGAAAACTGAGGTGGATTGAAAAAGTCTGAACTACAATTAAGAAAAATCTGAAGACTCCATTTACAAGCAGTTATTCTTCTAGGTAATTTATCTTATAATGAAAACAAGTATTAAGGATACATAAGTGTTGGGAGTCAATCCCAAAGCAGCGTGCAAAGAAAAAGTCTGATTCTGGTATGTTTAGACTGACTGAACACAGACAATTCCCACTAACCTCACAAGGTACTGACTGCCAGGTCAGTCCTGTATAATAAAGCACTAATAATTTCATGTGGATCTTCAGCATGGAGCTTCAGGGAACCTTAAAAGCAGTCATGCACTGGCAGCTACACTCATCAGGCCTGTATTTCACAAAGTAAACCAATGTTTACATACATGCTAATGGCTTGAAAAGTGTCATAGCAGTTTACTGGGTCAGTAATTTTCAAGGCTCATAAAAACTTGACTTTCCTAGACTGGAAGGACTTGTCACTGGTGATGATGGGCAATCAAACCAGGCTTTTTAAACTGTTACCAGATGTATGCAAGATGTAGGCCCTCAAGAGAAGCAGCAGTAATTCCCACTATCACAGTACGGCACAGCACGGTGTGCACGTGTCTCAGCATATTGTATCTGTCTCCATGAATGTATCTGCCTCTACCTAGCAGGGCCAGTTAAACACTCACGCCTGAATTAACGTCTGGACAAATGCTTGAAGTCGGCCAGGATGCACCTCAAGGTCTGCACCCCATGTAACCCACACCAGCTCTTGGCTGCTGCACAGCAGTGGACATCTCTCCACGCGGTTGCTGCCTGCAGGCCAGCGACCCTGGGCCGCCCGGCGAGCAGGGGAGGCTGGGGTTCCCTCGCCACCGGCGAGGAAAGGCGGTCCCCCGCCCGCCATGGAGATGGCAGCACCCGCCCCCCGGCGCTGGTGGCCGTAAGGGAGCGGCCGCCGCCGCGACGCCCCTGCCCCTGCCCCTGCCCCTGCCCGCCAAGGCGAGGGGCGGCGGCCGCCCCCTCAGCGCCGACGGCCCCGCCCACCCCGCCCATTGAGGGCGTCCCGCCGCCCTTACCGGCGAAGTTCTTGGTGAAGACGAGGGTGACGAGGAGGATGGGGATGAGGACGGTGCCGATGGTGACCACGCGGTCGAAGGGCAGCTCCAGCTTCAGCTGGAGAAGCAGAGCAGCCAGCGCGCCCGCCTTGTCATCCTGCTGCCCCGGCAGGATGAGCTCCTTCAGCTTCTCGCCCGCCAGCAGCGCGGTGGCCATGTCGGGGTGGTTATCGATGATGTGTTGCATAAGCGGCAGCGGCGGGCGGCCTCACGCCGCCGGGCCTCCCCGGGGGCGGGCGGCGCGCTGCGGCGGGCTGGCTGCGGGCAGCGCCCGCCCGGCCTGCGGGGACAACACCGACAGTGGTAACGGCGGGGCCGCGGCCGGGCCCCTCTGCCGCAGCGGCACCATGTTTGGCCCGGTGGGACGCTGCTCCCGCGGGGCCTGCCGCCTACCCCCGGCCCCCCGCCGAGCCCTGTGCGCGGCTCCCCCGCTGACAGCCCGGCGGAGGCATCCCCCCGCCTACACCCCGCGGACCCGCGAAGAGCGGTGCGAACGGGCCGGAGTAACGCTGCGGCCAGGGAACCGCATCCCCAGCAGCAGCAGCAGCAGCAGCTGTGCACTACGAGGCAGCTCCCCCTCCCCGAAGCCGTGCAGAGAAATGTCCCGAGGCGGGCAACGGCAAGAGCTGCCCTGTGACAGCTATGCAGTTAAACGCTGCCTCCGCTTTGCAGTTCATGCTGTACAACAGCGGTGAGCAGCCATGCGACAAGACAGATTGGAGCCGCCTCTGATCTTAAAGTGCTGCAGATAAGGAAGAGGGGATTTACCTGGCAACTTCGGTTCCCTCGGTTCCCAGGGGATGTTGAGCAAAACCGGTGACTTGTAAATAACGGCGGAAGCCGCAAATAAACTTACACTGGACCTTCCTGTCGGAAAAAGGTCCCTGCACCTCCGCAAGTAATAAAATCGCTCCGGATTCGGAGCGGGAGGCGAATGATGTATTGATGCTTGTTATTGCAGCGGGTGGCCGGCGCTTGCATGGAAATACCCGCCCGCACCAAGCAGCCGTAACGTGCAGAGCAGTTCAAAAAGGGGCTGCTGGCGGCGGCAGCGGCAGCAGCAGCAGTCGTGGGAAGGAGGAGGCGAGAGCCGCACCGGAATGAATTGCGGGAACGCAGAGGTCCTTTAAGGTTTTAAAGAGAACAGCTGGAGCCTGCTGAGCTGGGAGCTGCAGCCGCAGTAACGCGGCCGGGAGCGGCGCGGCCGCCGGCAGCCGGCACCGACACGGCCACGGCCACGGCCACGGCCACAACACACGCGAGGCTGCAGCGCGCAACACGTTGCGGCGGCGGCGGCGGCAGCGGCAGCCGCGTCCCTGCCCCTGCAGGAGGCAGCGCGCGAGGCAGCGCGCATGCGCCGCGGGCTCCAGGGGCGCGCGGGGTCGGGCGGGCAGGGCGGCCGCTGCCGCCGGCCGGGCTGCGGCGGTGCGGGCGGAGGGACGGGGCGAGGCCCTGGGGGGGGACCTGGAGGCAGCGGGGCGGGTGACTCTGGCGGGAGGAGGCTCGGGCTCCTGTCCTCTCTCCTTCCCGCAGGCCGCCCCGCAGCGCACCCAGGGTAGCTGGGGCCCTGGCACGGCGGCACTTCCCGCAGCCCAGTAGCTTGTGAGGGGGATGGAGGTGGTGGTGCTGGTGGTGAGGGTACGGGAAACCCTCACCCAAGGGGGCTGTGCCCTGGAGGTCTTGAACCTGCGGGCACGTCATGATTTAGGTGCTCCCATTAGACACCATTCCAGCGACTTGCTTTTTAAAGCTCGTCGGGTTAGTCACGTCTGATAAAACAGTCCAAGAGGCAGAGAGCTTCTGAGAATGCAGAAGACAGCTCTCAGCCTACCCCCCTAAGGGGGTTCAGGCCTTTATCTTCACAGAGATGACCAGACTTTGCTGTCTGTCCTGGGAATGGGATGGGAATGGAGCTCGTATCACTCCCTGGGCAAAAGCTGGACCACACGGGATCAAAGGAGGACATACATAGAATGCTGCATCATAGCCAGCAGCTAAGGAATTCATACAAAAGCTTCAGTTCACAGTTCCTCCTTCTCAAGTTGTTTATAGATTTCATATTTAGCACTACTTAGATGAAAACCAGAGATATGCTTAAACAAATACCACTGACATTTCTCTCAAAGATTTGCAATTGTCATCTGCAATGCAGCATAAGTAAGGCAGAGATTTTCATCTTTGCCTTGAAGTTGTCCTTTCCCCAGTCACTGTGAACAATACAATGATCCTGCTGGTTATTAAAGTTTAAATACTAGGTGCAAGCTTTAAATAATACTACTTAGCAAGGGTCCTTCCATCCAGACAGGCATGTAATAAGCAAGGCATGATGGCGACAGCCCTGATGAAGGATCCCCAGCAGCAGACACAAAGCTGTCAGTGCCACATGCTCCTGAAGAGCACTGAGGATGAGAGGGCTAGAGAGCCTAAACCTGAAGATGTCACCATCATTTGTTTCATCTTCCCTTCCCCTCACTCTCCATAGGCTCTGTTGGTCCTCTGTAAGGACTAACACACAGTATTTGCCTCATGGGCTGAAGGTGGGGAGGAGAGGTACCATCCTGTTACCTCCCTGTCAAGGTACAGTGGGCACTTGCAATGCAGTGCAGCAGAGAGTTCTTGGTCACCAGCTGGACTAGATGAGGCAGGAGAGCCGGCGGGGCGAGGTAGGAGGCACAGCAGTAAGGATCCTGGTGCGGTGAGCTTGGAAATGGAGTACAGCCTCTGTCGTTCCCACACATGAGGGGGTTCCAACCGCCATTCCTACATGCGATGAGGGATAGATGCACCAAATTCTCTTGCCTTAGGTGTATTTGGGTTATGCATGTATTTTATCAGCCCTTGATACACAGACTTCCCATTCCAACAAACAATGAGACTCCTTGTGCACTTGTTATTGCTGCTGCCAGAAGGATGGGATTGAGCAAGGTGGACTGATAGCCTGAGGCAGTGCAGCTAATCCTCTGCAAAACTTTAGTTTAGACTTTCAACATCATAATCCTTTCACCGTGCTTTTCTCTTGACAATCTTGTCCTGCTTATTGAAAAACTTACTGAAAGACCATTTTCCTAATCCTCACGTTGTCATCTCCTTTTTCAGTCCTTTCTTTTGCCTGTCCTGTTACTTAATTTAAAACAAGCTGCTTGCTTTTTGTTTTCAGAGGCTTCCTGTGGTATTTCTCCTCCTGTCTTCCCCTTACCACTCATCTGCTATCTAGGTGCTTACTCTAGATGCTTCCTCATGTTTTACCCTGAGGAAGTAATGCAAGCCTCTAGTAACCATTTCTGAGGAAGCTTAGTGTAACTATCTACAAACTTCGTAAGAGCAGCCATCCTGAGTCCATCTAGTCACTTATATCTTCAAGTGTGGCTGTAACTGGACAATTAAGGAAATGTAAAAAGGAGGCATCCTGTGTTGATGCCTTTTCCCTGACACTGTCCCAGCTTCCAGCTATGTTCAGGGAATTTCCTGAGCTTGTGATGGTGTAATAACCCCCAGAAGGTCTCTTCTCAGAGTATTTTTTTCTGTTCTCCTGTTGGGATGGAAAATTTCTGGTATTGATAGCCTTTTTTTTTTTCTGTTAAGGAATTCCACAGGCTTAAAAGTTGTTGTGTCAAAGCCACCTTGTTCTGTTTGTTTCATAATGTAATTTGATGGACCCTAGTTATGGGAAGGTATTTGTATCAATCTCTATCCATCTTTTCCACGACACATGCGCTTTTGTAGACATATATTATATTGTCCCCCTGAATTGTACCTAGTTCCACATTTAATATGCAAGGACTCCTACTGGCATAGAAAAAGAACCATAAATCTGATGCTCTGTTTTTAAAATAAATATGACATCCATGAGTAATTTACATGTATCTTCTGAAGCTTGCTTCATTATAATACCATTATTCAATTTAATCATATCGGTTCTGTAATCTTTCTTGGCAAGATTATGTCTGCACAGCAAGGCAAAGAGACAGTCAAGATGGAACAGAACTGCCAGACCAAAACATGTGGGTAAACAGAAACCTGTAGTAGGGCAGAGACTGGGACACAGAAAATCACTGTCATAATTTACAGACAAACACTGTAGCCAATTTTCTCAGCAATAACATGCTGGCATGTATGCTCCTGGATAATCTAGACAATAATCAGTCTGTGATAATAATCCTGTGCTAATAAATATTTCACAAGCTGCTGGTAGGGTTGGAAATTGATTTACAGATCAAAGTGGAAAGTCCTATGAGTGAATTCTAATTAACTAACAAAAGATCAAAAAAGGAGTGTTATTTTTAGGCAGTTTGAATAAATCATTTGGTGTTGTCATATAGAATGTATTGATTCTTGAAGGTAAATTGTATGGCTTTTAAAAATCTTGTTTTCTGAAGTTCTGAAAATTTGGGAATTTAAAAGCAAATGAGTAAAATTGAGAGTCTGATTGCAAATTCTGAGAGGTAGAGCTGTAGCATCAAGAATTTGCCTTCTAAGCTGAGAGTACCCTGCCCCTAGATGCAGAGTGAGATTCGTCTCTTCAAATGTGAAGGCATCGGAGCTAGATATTGCAGAGCACTATTCCTGAATCACGTAGGAGGAGAAACAACTAAATGTAATGGTGCAGTTCCTGTCACCAAATGCAGATATCCCTTTCAAAATGAGATGAATCATTTCCACATTGTAGGTGTCCAGAGTTTACACATGAATCCCACTCACTGTCTATTACATTACAGCTTGTCCCAGCTTAGCCATTTCCCCAAGGGCAACCAAGTGCTGTCCTTGTCCTTGTCAGTTCCTAGTCACTTTGGAATTCCTGCCTTTTAATCTGCTGGTTTTAACATCAGTCATGCTACCATGAACCCTTCATGCAGTCCCCCAGGATGTCTTTATGGAAAGGATGCAGCTTCCCTGATACCATCACAGAGGAGGAGAAGGACTGGGAAGCAGCTGTGGGTTGTTCCTTGCCTTCAGCCAGGGCTGTGGCTCTAATCCATGTAGCCTTAAACCCACCAGCCCACCTTGGGAATCGCATCACTCCCTGAGCAGTGGTGGGGGAAGTGTGGCCCTTGTGCAGACCAGCTCCTCCCATGGTTGCCCTCTTGCTCTTGCTAGGCTAGGTTTACAGTTTGTGTGTCCGTCTGTCTGCATGAGCAGCAGTCATGCCTTTGGCGAGAGCAGTCACGCCTTTGCAGATGCACCCAGAGAGATGAGACCATGTACAGTTGGCAATGGGAACTGGCAGATGGCAGCAAGCTGTGACAGTGGGTTCTTAGCACCAAGGTGAGGGTTTTGGCAGTAAAGTGAAGTGAGAAGCCAGATGATAGTGAAGAGTGGCAACTGGCAATGCAGCCTGGCTGTGGCTGCTGGCATGAAGATGAGGCTTTGACAGTAAGAGGACGCTCTGTGCTCCCTGTCAAGAAAAAGTGACTCTTAGCAGTAAGATGTGATACTGTGGCTGACATTGGTGATGCATTTTTTGCAGCCGTGCACATGTTCTTGCTAATGGATCTCTTTCTGGGATTGTTTAGAATAGACTAGACTATTTCAGTTGGAAGGGAGCTACAGTGATCATCTAGTCCAACTGTCTGACTAACCCAGGGCTGACCAAAAGTTAAAGCATATTCTTAATGGCATTGTCCAAATGCCTCTTACACACTGACAGGCTTGGAACATCGACCACCTCTCTAGGAAGCCTGTTCCAGTGTTTGACCTCCCTCTTGGTGAAGAAATGCTTCCCAATGTCCAGGCTAAACACTCTGGTGCAGCTTTGAGTCATTCCCTTGCATCCTGTCCCTGGATACCAGGGAGAAGAGCTCAGCACCTCCCTCTCCACTTTCCCTCTTCAGGATGCTGTAGAGAGCAGTGAGATCATCCCTTAGCCTCTTTTTCACCCAACAAACACAGAATCCGTAGCTGCTCCCCACAGGACATGCTTTCCAGCCCTGTCACCAGCTTTGTTGCCCTCCTCTGGATGCATTCAAGGACCTTCACATCCTTCTTAAATTTTGGGGCCCAGAACTGCACACAGCACTCAAGATGAGGCCACACCAATGCTGAATACAGCAGGACAATAATCTCCTTTGACCAGCTGGTTTAGTGCACCCCAGGATGAAGATTGCCCTCTTGGCTGCCAGGGCACACTGCTGATTCATACTGAGCCTTCTGTAAACTAGCACCCACAGATCCCTTTCTGCTGGGCTGCTCTCCAGCCACTCCTCTCCCAGTTTATACTTGTGACTGGAGTTACTCCATCCCAAGTGCAGAATCTGATTTTTTGACTTGTTAAATTAATCCCATTAATCATTGTCTAGTGCTCTAGTGTATCTCTAGACACCTCTGTAAGGCCTCCTGTCCCTTGAGAGAGTGAACAGTTTGGTATCATCAGCAAACTTGCTAATGGTACATTCAACTCCTGCATCCAGATTGTTGATAAATACATTGAACAGAACTGGCCTTAGAATAGAGCCTTGAGGCACACTGCTGATGACTGGTCACCAGCCAACCATAGCACCATTCACTACAACCCTTTGAGCTCTGTCCTTCAGACAGCATACTGCAAACCCACTCACCCCAGAGTTGGACAACTTGTGCTGTGAAGGACAGTATCAAAAGCCTTACTAAAATCCAGAAGCACTACATCCACCACATTCCCTTCATCCACAAGGCAGGTGACCTTATCATATAAGGATATCAAATCAGTTAAACAGGACTTTCTCTTTCTGATCCCAGTTTGACTGTGCTTGCCGACAGCATTGTTCTTTGAATGTCTTTCAGTAGTACCCAGTTTAATTTTTTTCATGATTTTTTCAGGAACTGAGGTTAGACTAACAGGTGTGGTTTCCTGGGTCTTCCCTTATGTTCTTTTGGTAGATTGAAATACTACTGGTCAGCTTCCAGTCAGCAGGGACCTCCCCAGACTCCCAAAACCTTTGGTAGATGACTGAGAGGGGTCCTGCCATAACATTCACTATCTCCTTCGGCACTCTGGGATGAATCCCATCAGGCCCCATGGACTTGTGAACATTCAGTTGATACAGCTGATCCCTTACAACTCCACTCTCCACAAATGGAAAATCATCATTCCCTCAGTCATGGTCCTCTGACTCAGGGGACCATGCAGCCCAAGTTCTATCAGTATTATTAAAGACTGAGGCAAAAACCAACATGGAATGCCTCTGCTTTTTCTTAATCCCTATTAGTCAGAGGACCACCTTCAGCAAGTATGGGTCCAGTGTTTTCTTTAGGCCTCCTCTTATTTATGTCTCTTGTCCTCCCAGTGTTGTGGGAGGCCTTGGCTTGTCCAAGGGATTAGAATAAGAATTAGATAAATAACCTTGAATGAACATCTGTGTACCCTTGAGAAAGTCCTGAGAAAAGAACCCCCAGTTCACAAACAGGGAAAGCTGATCAGTGTTGGAACAGAAAGAAAGAAGTCCCCAATTGTGGACAGGTGGTCTTTGACTAGGCCGGTCAGGTGTGGGCACTTCTTATTAGAATGATTATAAAAGGGCTTGCAGCCATAGCAGTTTTTTGATCTTTTGAGCCTTGGGAGTAGTAGTGTGTGAGGTTAGTCTGTCTCAGTAGTGATATGTTGAGCCATACTTCCACATCTGGTGATCCTGATGTGATACAGGAGGGAAGGAGCTGTGGAGGTGAGTTGGAGGAACTTGTCAAGTGGTGTCCCTGACCAACCCCTGGGCTGTGGTGAAAGCAGTGGAGATGGAGGCTGGTGTAGCTGAGAGCAGCAGTGAGCTGCTGGGTCTGCAGACAGATATTTGATGCCTGATGTATTAGGTGAGACACTGGGTACTTGGGAGGGTCTCTTGGTAAAGAAGAGACCAGTGTTTGAAATGTGTGAATGAAAAAAAGGACTTAAATTGTAGTTATGAAGAAAAAAGGACTTAAATTAGAGTGAAAGGAACAGCTTATGAAAGAAGGACTCAAACTGCAGGAAAAGAACAGCTTCTAAGTGTATACAGTAACAGCATTTAGCATCCAGCTGTGGTGGGAGAAAATTGGGCAAAAGTTAATTGATAGGCCTATCTGTGGATATAAGGTTGTAAGGGGACTATTATTTACTTAGTGCTAGCTGCTAAAAACATTTCAAGACCTTAAAAAGCGGCAAGATGAAGATCAAAATTTAGAAACTTCCCAAGTTTAGTGCCTGTTGATACCCCTGCCCTGAAGGAGTCCAGAATTGAGCCATTGCCTGCCACTTCCCCCCTCCCCCCTTTGGACAGTGAACTGTCCATGGCTTACTGGGGGAGGGCCACCCTGTCAGGTGATGCAGTTCTTCATCATCCCCCATTGCTGCCGGTGGGAGCTTGGAGCAGGGCTGGAGGAAGGGGCCACCCTGGACCTGACATCCTGGTGAGGCACAGATGGAAGCTCCCCTGTGGGGGGGGCTCAGAGTGCCACGGGCAGCAATGGACCCTTCCCCCTGCTCAGGGTTCTGCTGCCCTGCACAATCCAGCTGACTTCTGGCAGCGAGCGTAACTGGGAACTCTTTTATTGTTCCCAGAACTGAGAGAGGCGGCACTTCTGCCCTCGAAAAAAGGGGAGACCTACGGTGTTTGCAGGTGTTTGTGCTAATGCTGCGGGGGGCCAGGATGAGCATGTCATTTTTCCATGGAGGGCAGAAGACTACAGCCCAGTGTAGCCCCAATTCTCCTGCTGTGATGAAAGTGCTGCGCCTTATGATGAAGATCAACAGTGGAAGAGCTGAACATTTTTGTGGATGGTGCCTGTGTGCTTGTGCCTTGGTATTGTCTGTGGGGACACTTTCATTTTTTGTGTAGGGTATTGTGAGTGCACTATGGTATCTGGGTGAAGCTGATCATGGCTGATGTGAGACTTTCTGGTCTGGCTCAAAGGGGAATCAAGGGATGATTGAAGGGCCTGCTGAAAGCAGACATATTGGTATTGGTGATTACCATCGTTTGTATTGCTCCATGTATGCTGTCCTTGCTGCAAAGAGCCCTGCAGCAGGGAGCTAACATGGCCCCTTTTGGTGAGAAATACAAAAAGGGAGGGGAATTGTTGTGGGAGGCCTCGGCTTGTCCAGGGGAGAATTAGATAACCATGAATGAACATCTGTGTACCCTTGAGGAGGCCAGAAAGTCCTGAGAAAAGAACCCCCAGTTCACAAACAGGGAAAGCTGATCAGTGTTGGAACAGAAAGAAAGAAGCCCCCAATTGTGGGCAGGTGGTCTTTGACTAGGCCGGTCAGGTGTGGGCACTTCTTATTAGAATGATTATAAAAGGGCTTGCAGCCACGGCTGCATCAGCAGTATTAGAAGCATGAGCATTTGAGCCATGGGAGTGGGTCCATCTCAACAATGACATGTCGAGCCATACTACGATACTCCCAGTCCTTCAGTCCCTGGGGAATCCTATTCAACTGGACCTTCAAAGTTTCAGCTCACTGTGCTGTGTATTATTTTTCAAGCAGAAGGGAGTGATCAAGGGTAATTTTTCTCCCTTCTATTCAGATAAAGTGAAAAGGCAAGAGGAGATTATACAACCAGCCTCATTAAAATTCTTGGAGAAGGAGTACTGATGCCAGGTCCTTTTCCTGTCTACTGAGTGTTGGTAATACATTCAAGCAAAAGAGGCTTATGCAG
The DNA here is from genome assembly GCA_025345505.1 of Todiramphus chloris collaris. Lineage (NCBI taxonomy): Eukaryota > Metazoa > Chordata > Aves > Coraciiformes > Alcedinidae > Todiramphus > Todiramphus chloris. Next base: position 20,485,464 of record JANVCC010000010.1, on the reverse strand, counting down.
GTGGCAAGAGATGGTGCTGATCCTGCAGGCCTGGTTGGTGACAGCAGGATGCTGGGCTGGCTGGCTGCTCACTCTCCTGTCTGCTTCTACTCCAGCTTTTCTCTGCTGTGCAAAGGAAGGAAGAAATTGATGTGGAAAGACATGATGTGGCCTGGGCTCTTTCCTACTGCAGTCATCTGCCACTGGGTCAGCAGTGCAGGCTGTAAGAGACTGATTTCTGCCTTCTTCACTATGTCCTTTCTCCCTTGTGTTGTCTTGTGCTAAGTGGCCACATCTGGAGTACTGTGTTCAGTTCTGGGCTCCCTTGTTCAAGAAGGACGTAGAACTGCTGTAAAGGGTACAGCAAAGGCCTACAAAGTTGATTAGGGGACTAGAACATCTGTCATGGGGAAAGGCTGAGGGAGTTGGGTCATTTTAGACTGGAGAAAACTGAGGGGGGATCTTATCAATGCTTATAAATACTTGGTGTGGGTGTCAGGATGATGGCACCAGTCTTTTTTCTGTGGTGCCCAGTGATAGGACAAGAGGTAATGGACATAAACTTGAACATAAACATGAGGAACTTCTTTACTGTGAGGGTGATGGAGCACTGGAACAAGATGCCCAAAAGGTGGTGGAGTCTCTGTCTCTGGAGACAATCAAAACCTGCCTTGACATGTTCCTATGTGACATGTCTTAGCAGAGGGGTTGGAATAGATGACCTCCAGAGGTCTCTTCCAGCCCCTATCGTTCTGTGAAAGGACTGTAGTGAGGCTTTGAAGTAGCAAGGCATTCTACTAGTGATTTCTCCACTGTCTGCTTTCCATGTGCAGGTATGCCCTTGGGTGGAAGCAGTGGCATGTGCAGAGCTATACAGTGAGTAAAGAGACTCTGCTCAGACACTGGGCTTCAAAACCAGCTGCTGCTGCCATGGGAACCGAGGGGCGGCTGAAACCATTCAAGGGCAAAGAGACTGTGTGAGCACAAAATGGATTATTCTGTTGCTCTGGTGTGCAGGCTGTCTCTGCGTAAAACAAGAAACTGCTTGGCTAAAACAGAGTTAGTAGGGAAGTCAAGGCTAAGAAGTAAGATAACATAATTCAGTCCAAAAAGCATATGATACGGATGAAATGTAACCAGCTTGAAAGAAATAGTCTGAAGGGAGTCTTGGGACTCTCTAGACAACAGTATGAGTAATACCATATTGTATCAAAACTGCCTAGATAAGTGTTAGGAACACCACATTTGGGTGTGGCTGTAGATGTGGGACCAGTGAGGAAAAAATAGTTAGGGGCAGGTCATTAAGTAGGTCCTATTTGTCTGAGAGGAGTGTAGGCAGAGAAAGGGAGATGCAGGGTTGGTGAAAAGGTGGGCTCAGGAAAATAAACACTAAGAATTAAAATAACTAAATAGGAAAAAAAACCCCAAACAAACCATGAAATAATTAAAATAATAGGCATTATGTATAATCTGTTAGAGAACAAAGATGGGCGAGATATTCTGGTTACAGAAATATGGACAGCTCCAGTGGTAAAGCTGACCTGTGGCCCCAAGCCTCTTAGGATGCTGGACAGCACCCTTGGGACAACCTGTTGGACTTTCATCAGTTCTGTGTCCAAAAGCCTTGGTGTGCAAGAGGGGTGAGAAGGGATGGCCCTGTGCCCTAATCCTAAATGGAGAAGTGAAGTCAATAGAATTGTAATGTGACAGAGCTTGCATGCAATTTATACCATTTCTTCACAGTAATATAACTGAATTCCTACTACTTGTAACAGGCAATATAATTGTAACTCAGAATTGTCGTGTTTGTAGTGATACAGAGGTGAATGAGTACTACTAATCTTAGACATTTGTTCATTAGCCAGTTAAGGTAATATTAGTCTTTTAGAGGTATGTTGATTAATCAATAAATGTCATACCTGTTAATCAGTTACATCTTAGGCCTTCAATCTAAAGGAAAGTTCAACACATAATATCCTATGATCATTATTTTAAAAGCTATTTTCTATGCAAAAAACTAAAACCAATTAATTTCCCAAAGACTTCCCAAATAGTTATCTACAACAACCAGGAAAATCAATCAGGGAGTACTTTTGTGTCCTGTGAGGTGGGGCAAACGCAAAAATGCAGCATTGACCTAATGCTTTTATTCTGATATCATTGTCATTGATCACTGTGGAGTCAAGCGAGCTCACTGTGGTGTAAGCCAAAAGGCCGCATGGGGTCCAAATGTGGATGTTTTGTAGGGGCTTAATACTGTGGCTAAAGACAATGAGACATGATGCTGAAATGCTTCTGTAGCAGAGACTGCAGTGGCACACAACTTGCTCGTGGCAGGAAATGTGGACAGTATTAGAAAGGTTGGCCATAATAGTGCATGGCACCTGGAGATGAAATTACTAGTGTGAGACTGAAGAGACACTCAGAATCCAACAGAGTACAGAAACTAACACCAAGGGGGGGAAAAAACCCAACCAAACAACTGAAGTAAACAGCAACCTAAAAAAATTATTTGAATTTAATTTTAGCAGTTTGTATTCCTTTAGAGGAGACTAAAGCCATCAATGTATTGTGCGTTGAATCAATGGTGTCTTTATACTTGTGTATTTCTGCTGCCAGAGGACAGCTTGCTTCTTGTTTTAGTCTCTCGCTTCAAAATTTCAAACTCTGACAAAAGTGAGCAAAGCACATGCTTAACTGCTTTGCTCAGTGCAGATTGCAATCAGCAACATTCTTTCAAATTCCACTCTGAAGCTTGCAAAGTAAAGGCTTCATCCTGCCAGGCGCTGGTATTAAGTATCACATGGGAGGAAGGCTGTCATAATTCCAATTCAGTGTGGCAGGGAGCATTTAAAGTTGAAGTAAACTTTCAATGCCAGGGAACTAGGCTTTTTTTTTGGTCATTAAGCCCTAAGTGAAGGGGTAAGAGCCCTGATTTCTGCTGCATGTCCTGCTTGTTTGAGTATCACAAGCTAAAATACAGAAATACCACCTGCAGCAAGGAACGATCTCAGGGAATCACAAACTGCTGGGAGTCCTCCTCTTGCTGCACTACACACCAGTCCCCTATTGCTTGTCCCCTCTCCCTGGTCCCATTAATCTTGCACTCTCTGCTGCGCATTGGCTCTGCCTCAGTGGGACAGACAGAGAACATGCTGCTGTAGCCTGTTCTGTGGCATGGTTTGGCATTTTATTGAAAAGTACAGATTCAAGTTCTTCAGGCTGAAGAGGGCCTGCAGCTCAGATTTTTCAGGGAAGTGCTCAAACCTGCTGGGTTACCATGCTGTCTCCTCTGTTACAGAATGTCCGTATTCTCTTTAATGAAAAATAAAGGAAAATGCTAATCTTACAACTTTACAGTTACTCAGAGCATCCAGTTATGCTCAATTGCTGCCTTGCTATTTCTGTGCATCAGCCTTCAGATAAATGGTATATTAAGATGAAGGAAGGTTTTAACCCAACATCTTGACATGCAGAAATATTACTGGAGACATTCATTCTCCTGCATGTTAAGGAATTGTAGCTGGGTGGGCTTGCTCTGAGAGCTGCAAGATCGGCTATGCTGCCAGAAGGCTGAGTGAACTGCTGCTGCCCTGGAGAGAGTTTAGAAAGATTGCTTTGAAAAATGCTGCTGCAGAGGCAAGAAAGGCCATGTTCCAGGAGGTAGAGAAATGCAGGGGGAAAAGAGAAGAGAATTCACACAGGTTTCTGGAATAAGAACAAGGAGAGAGTTGAGGTGAGGGACAGCACAGTTGTTTCACAACTTCCATCACGTTTACTTGTGGGTCTGTGATTCTGTGCAGGGTTATGAGTACATAGGTCACCTCCCCCTTCAATGTGGGCCAGACCTCTGTGTCTTGTTCTGGAGAGATGCACATGCCTTTCACAACAAAGATTCCTCTATGGATGCTTAACAGCTAGTTAATTTGACCTTTCCACTTTTGCTACTGCAGTGTGAAGACAATTCCAAGGAGATGGACAGCTCAAGCAAATGAAGGGGAGAAACAGTTCTCATCCAGGTAGTCTCTAGCCAGCTCTGTGTCACGTGTCCAAGTGAAGAAGTGAAAGGAAATGAGGAGATGCAAGGAGGTAAGTGAAACTCCTGAATTTTCAATTGGATTTTGTTCATTCAGGTTGCAGCCTTTTTGATAGGGACCATTAACTTTTATTATCAGTCAGCTGTTCTAACCTCAACTATTTCCACCTCTTTCTGTACACTGTCAAAATTAATGCAGTTCTTTGTTGTTTGGGTTTTCTTTTTAACACTTGGTATTGTCCATTTAGTTGTAAGGAAATGAGAAGGAGCAGCTGTGCCAATGTATTATTATTAATGTATTTGAAAGCAGGGAGTAATCTACCCAGTTCAGTTATATGGATCCCCATGTCCCCAAGCCAGCAATCGCAGAGATTTACATTTTAATTGATATTTTGTTCTGTAAAAGAAAATAAAAGCCCTCAGCTACCTAAGTCCTTACAATTAATTAGGCACAAAATACTCTACATAAAGATTAACAGTGCCTTCATCCCAGGAGTGCTCAAAAAAAAAAAAACCAACCCCAAAAGGCAAAAGAAGCACTTCAAATCTGTAAACTATCAGTATGTATCTAACAACAGTTCACAATCCACAAAACAGCACATGCATTTGCAGTAAGTCATTAGAATTGACCGGCATGGCATGAATTTGAGCACATATGGCTCTCCTAATTTCCATTGCCTGCTTTACCCTTAAGTCTATAGTTCTTATGAGGGCACATTGTTTGGTTAAGGGATCCATCCGTATGTAGGCTCTGCTGCACAAAGAAAATAAAATTGCCTCCAGTTTTCCAAAGCTATTTCCTCTGACAAAAGCAAGTCATGACTGTACATACGTGCTTTTGCCATCTTGACATCCAGGTGATTTTCAAGCCAGTACCGTTTTGCTTTTGTGTTCCACACGCACAGGCCAACCCTACCCTGAATCTTCTAAAAGTACTGGACTGTAAAGTAACATTGCTGAGAGCCTATTTCAGTACTTGAATGGATTTCTTCAGTCATGTACCATAACCCTGAAGGACTGCAGTACCTCCCTTACAGACATTGTGGAGCCATTACTGATCATCCCATGTCACCAAGGCAGTATAATCCCACCTACCATGCTGTGTCTTGTTCTGCTGCTCCTTAAGTGTTGATGGATGAGAACACAGGATACATCTTGTTTGCCACATTTATCATATGCTCTGTGTTTGGTCTCCATTCTCAGTGCCTTCGCATAATGACGAACCGTCTCTCTGATCTAGTGTCCCAAACCACAACTGCCAGTAAACACAGAACCAAACAGTGTGCAGGCCCTGCAAAACCATATGCCTTGGCAAACTAACACAACTTCTGCCCTTGAGGCTGCTAACAAAAATCAACTCTCACAATGCACCACAGGGAAATGTTCTCCTGGGAACAGATTTGCATTCCCATGGAGGGGGTGGATTTGCCCCTACCAACTGCTACAAGACCGTTAGGCACAGCACGATCACTGTTGATAACTGTGCATAACTGTTAGGCAAGACAGAGTGCATGGGAGTGAAGGAGTCTACCTGTCTCAAGCCTGGCATCTGTGTGGTACAGATGTATAGATACTTCCTAATACATACCTACCTCATAAGATCAATTATTTTTTGTATATTGAGTTCTGGGGGTCAGGCAGCCTTTGTCATATCTTTTGGCAGATGCTGCTGGGTATGAATTTGGGCATCATTCTCAAAAGATGTTCCAATATAAACTGAACCAGATACAGGAAGGACTTAGTGTCCAGAAGACTTCAACTGGTGACTTCATTCTTAGAAGAAAGTATCACAGAAAAAGTAATGCAGAACCAGAATACAATGTTCAATGGCTTTTGCTGTCTAATGTTTGCAAAAGGGAATGTACAAATGAAGATTTCCTGGCATCTCTTTCCAGATGTGAGCATGTTTTCTCATGGATGCCAAAACATAAATTTCTGGAACAACAAGATTAGACAAAAACTCTGACTAAATCCACTGCTTTGCCTAGTTAATAATAAAGCTGTTTTTAATAATAATATAGCAACAAAGAGAATGGGTTAAAATAGAAAATCATCTGTTTTTACTATTCAAGAACTCATAATCATCTTTTCCTCTTTGAATGAGCTTTGACTATAGCCTCTACATAAATATTTTGGCTTAGTTTCAGTGTCCTGGTTTGAGCAAGAACAGAACAAAATCTGTTTAGCAATTTTACTCTTCAGCTCAGTCTCTTCTAGGTAACTTCACTTTCTGAGGTTAACAGCATGTTTATTCAGACAGTGTCTGCTTCTGGCAGTGATAACACTCAATGTTTATAGCTGTGCAGAAAGGATCCCTGTGCAGAAAGGCTCTTGCTTATACTTGCTCCTGTGCAGACCAAGGTCACTGTTAAATCTTGTGTACCACATTGGGGGTGCAGTAAGTATGAGGCTGCACCTGCAGGGAGGAGCAGACAGGACAGGTGACCCTAAACTGACCAGTGAGGTATTCCGTCTCATATATGTCATACTCAGTATAAATCTGAGGGATCGCAAGGGTCAAGCCCCTTCTTCAGTGGCTGGTTTCTGAGGAGGACTCTGTTCTGTCTTTGATCCCAGTCTGTGTGTTCCTGAATCCAGTTCCTGTCTGCTGCTGAGTCCAGTCTGGGACTTCCCCAGTGTCTGCTCCATAGCATCAGTGGTGATGGTGACATAATTGCCATCAGAAGGGTTGGCTTTGATATTGGTTTTATATATATTTGTATATATTTCATGTTATTGTTATTATTTTCATGAACGCTGTTCTATCTTTCTTTTGTAATTGATGTCTCTCTCCCTTATTCCCTTTCTCTTCCCCTTTGGGAAGGGAGAGGGGTTAATAGAGACCATTTGTCATTCATCTAGTGGCCAGCCCAGCCCTAACCATTGACATTCAGCGTAGAGATTTAGAAGTGACAGTAGTAAAAAGTTGAGAAGGGAAAAATTCTTGCAGCATTTAAAAAAAAAAACTAGAATCCAAATATATGTGAGCAACAGACTCAATTCTCAACAGCAATGATCAGTGCCCCAGATACTACTTTATGTAGTAGGTGAAACCTACACAGTGAAACCACACTTCTGTCCTAGTGAGAACCATCAGGTGTCCAGCCGCAGGCAGCAGCATTGGCATTGTACCCTGCACTAGAACTGCTGCATTCCTGTGGTTTCCCTGGCAGAAGTGAATGAAATCTGGCACCGATCAGACTCCTCAAAACTTCTACATGCACACCGTGCCTATTATCTGCCCAGTCCTGTATGTCTTGAGTACGTTAGGTTTGCTATGTGCTAACAGGCTGTCTGTGCATCCACAAACACACCATGACCCCAGCTGCAGGTCTGATCTGAAGGTGTCCAATAATCTTTTCTTCAGGATGTCCAGGGTCTGAACCATCACTGCAATAAAACTGCCCAGTGCTTGGAAGTAAGTGACAAGCAGTCAAGTCCTTCTTGCCCATCCAGTGGCCTTGTCCCAGCTCTGCTTAGAGCTTAGTCCCTCAGGTGTACTGTGGGACAAAGGCAAGAAACCTGCCAGGGCTGAGGAGGAACAAGAACTTGTTCTCCAGGAATCTGAAGTGCTACGGAAAGCCATCCAGGGCCATTAGTGTGACTCATTTTTGCTGCCTGCATCTGTATTCTCTGGATTTTTGGGTTATCTATCTGGAGTATCCTAGCCTCTTGTGCCCTTAAACTAAGTAAAACTACAGTTCAAAACCCAAATAACTACACTTTCTGTAATTTCCATCCTCCAAGTGGTCCTGTTGACTTAGTTCTTAAAAGGTGCGCAAGCAAATTTGATGCCTAAAATTATCACAAGGCAACTTAAACCAATAAAGTTTTGAAGTAATACTAATTCTGTCTTGTTCCAGAGATAGGTAACTGACATCCAGTAACAGACATAATTGCAAACAGATCCTCCCAGGCATGTTGTAAAGAATTTCTGGTTGTTTCAGACTTTTTTTTTTAAATTTGGCTTTATTTCTCTTGCTTCAGAAGATTATTGAAGAAATATTTCTCTCTTCACCTTCCTATGAGAAGGAAAGGACACAAGTTTGAACACTGTAACACTGATAAGGTGTAAGAAAAAAGTTACTGTAACGGTGGTCAAACACTGGACGAGGTTGCCTGAGAAGCTGTGGACTCTCCATTCCTGGAGCTATTAAAAACCCAACTGTACGTGGCCCTTAGCAACCTGCCTCTGTTGGACAGGCTCAGAACAAGGGGGATGGACTAAATTATTTCCAGAGGTCCCTACCAAGTTAAACCTAGTCTATAACCTTATGTTACCTTGGTAGCATTTCACTTCTCTGTTACATCTGGAAAGATGCCCAAACCCGGAAGGAAAATATGCCTTTGAGAGCTACTGTGATGTAAGCGCTCTACAGCTGCTACAAATCATGTCCTTCCATTCCTGGCTGCAAACATTTTGCTTTGTAAATGGTGTCACCACTAAGAGCTATCAAGGTAAGATTACACAGATGCTCATCTATCAATGTAGCAGGGTTTTCCTCCAATCCCACGAGTGTAACTGATGTAGACTCGGGTGAAACATTTTTAATTCATGTGCTTGTTTTGGCAAAGCTGCACATGCTGCTGGTTGTGTTCCCAGTTCTGTAATCCTGACACGCTTTCTTAATTTTATTTTCCTACAGTCAGCCCTGCTAAAAAGTGGAAATATTCACATTAGTAAGGTTAAGGCACTGCACACGTCTGTGCAAATGGTCTGCATTTGTACATCGTTTAGCACAAGCTGGCTCCGGTCTGGCTGAGCTCTCGCCGGGTGCTGCTATCACCTAGGTGTCATAATGTGAAGGTCTCCAATATTAACTTCACAATACTTACCTACTTACTTCTCAATAGCGAATATCAGTGGTTGAATAATTTCTCATTATGCTGAATTTATATGATAAAATGCTGATTTTGGCATGAAGCCCTACTGCTGAAGTTAGAGTATGCCTGAAGATGTAAGCTAAAGTTACTGGTCAAACCTCTTGTTTGTGGGGATAAAGACAAGTGGCAAAGTTCCTTATATAAACTTGGGACAGATGAAACCCTAACAGCCCAACAGATAAGATATGGGCAGGAGCGTGAAGCTGTCAGTCATCCTGTAAAAATGGAGTTACACTAAATTAGCGTTTCCTTTGGAAAGAAGCAAGAAGATAAAATGAATATATTTCAGTAAGGGGAAGATACTTTATATTTCATCATTATCTACTACAGCTTTATAAGAAATAACCAGTCATGTTAAAAAAACCCCACCAATTTAAGAGAACCACTTAATCTGCAGAGTTTATTAAGGAGTTAATTCAAAAATAATCTGAAGAATTTTGAACATAAATAACTGCTTGAACCCTGAAGAAGTTCTGTTTACTCTGGGAAAAAACCCTACCATTTTACCCATAATTAAAATGGGTGATTGCCATGACATGGGGAACTACAGGCCATGTAGTCTGCCCTGAGGAGAAACTGTAGAGAACGTGCTGTGTACAGAATCATAACGAACATCAATCAACAAGATAAGGGCAGACGCTGCCCAGTATGAAGGCTGGGGAATGGATGTGGCTTCTTCCTAACCCTGCTAACATCAGATCACATAATATTTTCTGCTGGCAGAATCCAAAGGCTCTACACAATGCTGGAATCTCTCTGTAGCTTCTTACAACTGATGTATTTTGCTGAGGAGCCAAAGAGAGGACCAGGTGTTACACCAGGAATCCAGAAATACACATCGGAAGCAAACCGTATCAAATACATTTGGACAAAATTACAAATTTGGTTGACAAACTCTGAAATAATTACTTGATGTAATAGACTTTTTGAAGGCATTTATAAGATATTAAATATGTACTCATTAACATTTTGATACAGAAAATTATGGCATATGAAAAACTTTTATGCTGATTCACAAACTCCTAGATATATGACAATAACAACAGCATAGATATTTGATGGAAAACACCTATAGGCCCAGCAAGACAGGTAATATATGCAGAAAATCTGCTGTTGCCCTTCAGGCATTCAGCTGAGTATCTGCAGGCTGTACTTGTTCATCATGATCCTAAAGCCAACAAAGGAAAATCAGTTTTTGCAATTTTAGATCATAATGTATTTTCTTATCTGAATGTAACATAAATACACATTGTTGATTAGTAAAAGAAATGAAACTGGAAAAAATTACTAAAGGAATGTCATAGTGGCAACAATCCAGCAGTTATTCTGATTAAACCAGCAAAAATCTGACTGGTACCTGAAGAAAGAAACAAGGTGCCTGTGTAAACAAACCTTGCAACAGCCAGTGGAAAGCAGGAGTGACACTAGTGAGGTCTAAAATACACGTCACAAAGCTGCTGGCAGTGGGAGTTACATCGGGCTACGCAGTTTCTTTAAATGCAAGGGATTTGATCAGTCTGAGGCCTTGCAGAGAGCGTGCAGTAATTTCTTACTTTGCAAGGGAGAGGGAGGTAGGTGCCTCCCCAGGCACTGCTGATGTAGATGATGGTGTAAGAATTGCTGAGGAACCTGCCTCGGTCTGCCTATGCTAATGGAAGTGCTCAGGTGTTATTGGATCATTACACTGCACACATCCACCACGAAATTCACATTTAATCTGTAATATTCTGACAAAAGGGGAGAAAGATTTGATGAGTACCTGACTGAAGGTCATCATGTAAAGGTTTTCAGCCCTAATGCATGCAAATATACACTGATGTACAGACAGTGCACTTTCTTAAAAAAAAAAAAAAAAAAATTACCCCCTGAGCCTTTAATGGGATCCATTCCTTTGCAGTCAGTGAGGAGTGGCTGATGTCCTTATACAAAGCCTGTATACAGGCCCTGTACTATATACACCTGCATTATATAAATCAGTTGTTTTTCAAAACATCAAAAATGCTCAGTAAGGACTTGGCTTTCCAGATGAAAGCAGGACACAGTTACTTTTTAAATGTTAATGTTTTGGATAACTTTAACTGGAAACTGGGATGATTTCGTTTCTCATGGTCTTAACCAGTTCTGCAGTTTCCAACCTTTCAAATGAGTTAAGCAAACCAATAGCCCCACAGGTCTGGCTGCGTGGAAGTTGTGAGTTTGTTCACACTTGGAACAAATGATCGCTTGTTTCCATTTACATTCAGACACTCAGGACACTGACTCTTCCTCACATACTGGGAGGCTTTCTCCAAACACCCCTAACCTACTGCACAAAAGGGAGGTGTGGGAAAAAACCCCCCAAAGTTGAAACTCTTGAAGTAAATAGTTCTGCTGCTGACAGCCCCTGTCCCTTCCAGCATGGGATGCCGGGCCAGTGGCAGAGGTGGAACACCACTGAAAGCCAGCATGCTCTTTCAAGGATGGACATATACATCTGGGGGGTTACAGGGCTGACAAATACCATTCTTTTCTGTAGCAAGACCTAAACAGTCTTAAGAGAACTCTCCCCAAAACAGAAACAATGGAGGTGAAAATTCTTTTTGGTCACTGCCTTGTTTCACACAAAGAATGTCTTCATTTTAGGCACTCTCCAGGGAATATTTATTCTGGCTTTCTTCTTCTGCTTCACTTAGCCCATCTGTGCTGTTTGCTCATTAATTTAAGGGAAGCCAAAAGGGAGATTTTCACTACCCTTCTGTCCTTGCTATCTTATCCTCTTCATTGCCCTAGGGCATGGCTGTTGGCAGCAGAATGGAAACCACCACGAGGCCCTCGACTTCCCCTAAAGTATTTTCAGCAAATTTCTAAGAGCTGACACTATGCATATTTTTGTGCTTTTCCCCTCAATCCCCCCTGCTGCTGGGGATTTGTACGGGTGCTGCTCCTCTCTGCCCCAGCTGGCCTGGGCACCCACTCTGTGCAGAGGGCAGGTTCCTAAGTGCAGCGGTACCTGCCCCTTGCCCAGGCAATGCTGCTCCACCAGACTGTGCTGTGGGCTGCCACCTGGCCATCCTCCCTCACCCTGAAGCCACACACTTCTTCCCAGGTCCACCCTGCTGAAGAGGACAAACTGAAATAACAAAGGTTGCAGCATTAGGACTTGTCTTTTGGAGCTCATATTTGTCTTATAGTCAACATGGTTGTTTAAAAAGTATCACTATTAGGGATGACCCCGCCTCCTGTTTGCCCCTTACCCTGGCAGGGCTGCTCTTCTGGTTGCTCAAATGTTGTGATAGCAATCACCAGCCAGGTTGATCCCAGGTTGACTGGAATCATCTTCCTGGTATTTGTACAGGGACACATTTTGTTGCTTTTCAGATGCACTAGTAGGAGTAGGAATACATGGACCTCTTGCAAAAAACCACGCTTTTGCTAAGCTTCATTGTACAAAAGGTGCGGTAAGGGAGAGCTTTTTATTCACAGAAAAGCAGCCAAATACCCCAGCTTTTATTGAAGCAAAGTGTTTTTCTGGATCCTAGCTTTACTGCATGCCACTAAAGACTTGCCCAACTGTGTTGAAACATGACACACAGAATAAGTTTCATGGATCTCCCCCCTGCGTTATCACCTGTATGGTTTTATCAAAGAATGGAGAAGCCACAAAGCACTACCCGCCCAGCTCCCTCAGCCACCAGCTACAATAGCATCAGCTGCACCTTCAGATGCCACGTGCAGATTCAGTGCTACTGCTGGATACCCACAGTAGCCTCATTTTTTTCTCCCCTTGAGTGCACATGAAAGATTTCTCCGTTTCTTGTCTCCCTTATTTATCTCTGCCATCTCTGAATTGCCATCACTTCGCACCTTCCCTTAATTTTAATACTATGTGGATGCACTTGTTCCCCTCTGAAAGAACTACAAGGAGTGAACCATGAACCAAATTATTTACATACTTTTACCATTTCCATTGTGTATTCTCCAAGGTGTAAAAAGAAAAGCAGCATTTATTTCCCATCAGGATTGTAACTGAATTGATCAAATTGAAGTGTATCAAAAGCAAATGAAAAAGGACCTAAGCTCTTTCCAGGAACTGTGTATGTAGGAATTGTTATTTTGCATTAGGAAGGATATATATTTGAACAACTGATCAACTTCCATGTTTATTCTGTGTCACAAACACTGTTATCTCTTCATTCATTTTGAAGTGATCCAACCCAGTCTCTTGGACTTTTAGACTGGGTGTTATTACTTGAGGAGTACTGCCATAATGAATAGCTCTCCCCATTTATCAATAAACCAAGGTCTTTGTCACTAGACTTTTGTAAATCTAAGTTTATTCACAAACCTAGTGAGACTGTACTTAAGCCTTATTTTACTCTCTGCGAGATCACTTGTTGTGAGACTAATTTGGTATCAATTGCACATAAGGCCTCATGTTAACATACTTCCTCATGGAACTAAGTACTGAGCTCTGTCATCATGGCTCAGAACTACTCCTTTACTAACACAGCTTTTCAGTAGTTATTGATCACCGAAGCATTTCATTTTGTGCTACTATATTCCATAGATATAAATCAGATTACCTCTACATCACCAATTTTGAGAGAATAAAAAAGTCATTCCAGCTGTGTAATTTTCCCAAACGCTGTCCTATTCCCTCTCAGCTACACTGCTTTTCATTAACTGACAGGAGAAGGGCTGTCTCCTGTGCTTCCAGGAAAAGGATGCAAGCTGCAAAGACAGGCTCCCCCTCACCTTGCTTCAGTTACCCAGAACATAGCTTGTCCCAGTTTCTGGGCTCCATCTCCAGTTAGTGCAAAGGGACAGGCCCTTTCCATACTCTATAGACATATTTTAGGATATGTCCTAAAATGTGTCTAGAATACCACCTTCCAGAGTAATTTCTCTCCACCGGCTAGAGAAGCAGCTTGGACACTCTAGATGAAACAGAACTCTCACACATTTACATCACCAGCTAGCTCTGTTTGCACCAGATGAGAAAGAGGAATCTTCTGTTCAGTCCCAGCACTTCCATCTGCACCTTCCATTTAAGCAAGAGAAGTCATATATGAACAGCACTGAAGAGAAACAAGTAAAGGTTAGAAAAGTGAATAATTCCTGGTGGTTTGTTAGTTTGCTTTTGTGTGTGTATTTTTTTTAAACTAAAAATTGTTTTTCCATTTTCCCTTTGTTGCTGTATTCTCACATTACCTATAGTCTCTTCTGGGCCTTGTTTTTTCTGCTTTAGCATTCCTTAAAAGAACTGTTGATACCTGTAACTATTCATTTGTACTTTTTGGACAAATTCCAAGCCTTTCCAAATTTAGTATTTTAAAAGCACTTTGTCTTTCACTTACATGTAGTTGTTCATTCCATGGTCCATAGTTTTGACTTCTGTCCTACAGCACATCACCTCGTCCCTTAGTGTACTTCTGGGACACACTGCAGTGGAAACGTTTCCTTTTGCACTTGTAGAGCAATTCTCAAGAAGCTGGTACTGAAATATCTTAGAGATACTAAAATGTGACACTGTCTCCCATAATATCCTCATCGTAAAGCTCAAGAAGTGTGGGTTAGAAGAGTGGGCAGTGAGATGGGTTGAGAACTGGCTGAACAATAGAGCTCAGAGGGTTGTGATCAGTGGTGCAGAGTCCAGCTGGTGACCTGTAAGTAGTGGTGTACCTCAGGGTCAGTTCTGGGTCCAGTCTTATTCAACATCTTCATCAATGACCTGGATGAAGGGATGGAGTGTAACATCACTAAGTTTGCTGATGATACGAAGCTGGGAGGAGTGGCTGATACACTGGAAGGCTGTGCTGCCATCTGGTGAGATCTGGACAGACTGGAGAGCTGGGCAAAGGCAAACCAATAAAGTTCAACAAGCATAAGTGTAGAGTCCTACACCTGGGGACGAACAACACCATGCACCAGTACAAGTTAGGGGTAGACCCACTGGAAAGCAACCCCATGGAGAGGGACCTTGGTGTCCTCGTGGACAGTAAGTTCTCCATGGAACAGGAATGTGCCCTTGTGGCCAGGAAATCCAATGGTGTCCTGGGGTGCATAAAGAAGAGTGTATCCAGTTGGTCGAGGGAAGTTCTCCTCCCTCTCTACCCTGCACTAGTGAGACCACATCTGGAGTATTGTGTTCAGTTCTGGGCTCCCCAGTTCAAGAGGGACAGGGAAATACTAGAGAGAGGCCAACAGAGAGCTACAGAGATGATGGAACATCTGGAACATCTCTCTTTACAAGGAAAGGCTGAGAGCGCTGCGGCTGTTTAGTCTGGAAAAGAGAAGACTTGAGAGGGGATCTTATTAATATCTGAAGGGTGGGTGTCAAGTAGAAGGGGCCACTCTCTTTTCAGTGGTGCCTAGTGATAGGACAAGAGGTAATGGCAGCAAGGTGAAACAGTGAAAGTTCCACCCCAACATGAGGAAAAAACTTCTTCCCTGTGAGAAAAACAGAGCACTGGAAGAGGCTGCCCAGAGAGGCTGTGGAGTCTCCTTCTCTAGAGACTTTCAAGACGCAACTGGATCTGTTACTATGTGGCCTGCCCTAGATGATCCTGCTCTGGCAGCATGGCTGGACTCAATGATCTCCAGAGGTCCCTTCCAACTCCTAACATTCTATGCTTCTATGACACTTAAAGCCGTAAGGAAATTTCAGCAGTTTAAAAGGATTATTTTATACTCCAACTCTTCACCAGGTGCTGGAAGAACACCCTTCCCCACAGCTTAGAGACTTACTGCATTTTCCTTACAATTACTATATATATATTAAAAAAAAAATATAGAGTGTATATATATATTTATATATACTCTATATAGAGTATATAAATTCTAACAAGCTGGGTAAAACTAAGATGAATGTCAATGTTCTGTTTTTTTAGTTGCCAGAAAACAATGCTGATTTTTAAGAGAGTGTTTCTTAATAAGATTTAGAATACTCATTATTCTGGTATCTGGGCTCCAAAAAGTGCACCACAATGCTCCCTGACACCTTGAAGCTGTTTTATTTAAAGGAGAAAAGAGTACCCAACTTCCATAACACTGTCAAACCAAGACTGCAGGAGACAGTACTACTGGGTGCAGTTGCCTGCATGCTCTATTGCCCTATTGATCTAATGTCCTTCCTAGATAACGGACCCTACAGAAAATACACACTCACACAGGGTGTTGAATACAGGTTGTAGCTACTACATTATTTTTTTCCTTTCAGGTGTTGCCTGGCCCTGTCCAGGAGGATGAAAGATAGGAAGGATTAACAGGGCTCCCACCCATCATCTGGAAAAATACACACAGTGTATCTGTGAAGCCTGGGCAGCCTGGCCCTGGGCAGCATCCAGTCACTCGTGTCGTGGACTGCTGAGCTGGTACAATTGGATATCAGGCTCATGGGAGAGGCCCACATTTTGACCTTCAAAATGTTGCTGTGTAGTTTGTAGGGATGTAACTTTTATTTGATAAAGTGCAGTTAAACATCTGTTATGAAAAAAAACGTGGAACTAGCAGAAGTAACAAATGAAATGTTAAAATACTTGCCCAGCAGGTCCTACCTCAATCAGTGATTCAGTGCGACCTGACCTACACTGCACCAGTGTGGACAGATGAACAACATCCAGGTAAGGGGAACTTACACATATAGTCAGTAGAAGACTAAAGTAAGCAAAAGGAGGGATTGCCACTCTAATAAAGCATTCATATTCTAAAATGCTATTGAAGCGTGGACTTTCTCTTTGACTTGTGATTGAAACGCAGTTACTGACAGGCTGCAAAAAAGCAAAGACCATCCACTGAGGGAACTTCTGCTGACATGGTGCAGAATTCAGATGTCGGGACCACCGTAAGGCTGAAAACACTACAATGTGGAACACATTTCTCAGAACTTTGCTAGTGTTGGAACCATAGTGAGAAAACAAGAAGAACCTGTTCAGCAGGCAGCTGAGTACTACAGGCTTTGCTTCTGGCAAGGATACCTCTGGGCTTTTCCAGTAGCCAGTGACTGGTCTTTAAAAGGTATTTTTAAAATTTTAACTCTGAACTGCTCATGCTAACTGGTGCAGGAATTGCCTGCTTTACAGCTCACCTCTTTTGCAGTCTCCTGCTTTTCTTAAGACTGCAATGGCTAATACAGTATTTGAAGGGAAACAGGAAAAAAGAAAATTGTAATAGTGTTCCTGTGTTCTCTGTTCTGACTTGATGCACTTGGGGCATGCTCCTCAGGACATGGTGGAAGTCATCGGTCTGGCTTTTGTAATTAATGTCTTACTAGGGCATGGAATTTATCAATCAGAAACAGTCACAAAAGAGAGGGTTTTTGTTGTAGAGTTATTGTTTTTTTTTTAAAAACCAAACCTGTTCCTCTAAACAAAATGGAGTAACTGGAACATCTTTTTCAGGAAAAGCAAGATTCAGTTCAGCTGTCTCTAAAAGAAGGAGACTGACTCTCACCTGACTCTGTTATTGCTACTTTTGCATACAGTGGCTTATCCTTTTTTTTTTTTTTTTTTTTGCATATCCCCAAATAAACTTCTGTGAATTTTTGTCCCAGTAAAAATGAAAGATGATTTTCAGCAATATGGAGAAGAACTGTTTTTTCCCCCCTCTTTCCTCATTCCAGCTCATCAGGCCATATGGAAGAGATGACTAGAATACTGAAGATAACACCTCTGGAACACCCATCTCTGTCTGCACATCGAGCTGACGGAAAAAACTGTTCTGAAGTTGCAAACACTGTTTAATCCTGTACACATTCCAACGGGTAGGTATCTCTTCACACAAGGTTTTCAGGAGCAGCTGAGTAGGCAGAAAGAAACATTGCACGGGAAGACGACAAAGCTGTTTTATATCACATAGTATAGCTTCTCACTCATTAATAAGCAGCAGCACAAAGGGTGAGGTGAAAGGGTTAGAAAACAAAAATGTAATTTAGATGCATAACGATAGAAACAGGAACAGAAATCCCCCTCCTACCCATTCTTCAACATAAAGAGAGAGCAAGCTGCCTTTGTGCAGCCACCTGAGTAAGGCATAAATGCTCCTTTGGAAGCACTTCTTAAGATTGTCAGAGGCTATTTTTAGTAACTCAAGGAAAAGGTTTCCACATTTAAGCTGTGGACAATATGAGCTACAGTAAGAATAGTTAACAGTGAAAAGTTTTTCCACTGGCAAAACCTCCCTAGTGGATGAAAGATTTTTATTCTTCCCTTAAAAGATTTTTATTCTTCCCTTAAAAGTGTGTACTTACCCTTTAAGAAGTCTTCTAGAAAAATAAACACCATGTGTGTATAATAAGCCTTTATCATTTGACTTCTGCTGAGTAATAAAAGCACAATGTTCAAAATAAGTCAAGAAGTGTTTTTATCTTTGTAGAAACTGATGTCAAGATGCAAACTATTATAATTAAAAGATTAACTTGTAGCTATTAAATATCACAATATAATAAATCCTCTGCTGCTTTGCTATGCAGAAGTCATGGAAATACTGATTGGAAGTTCTGGATTATATCTTGCAATAAAGCACCATCCATCTCCATGATCACCTCTTTACTGTTCTCTGAAGAGAGCATGAGCATGCTGACAGTACGTCTGAGCAGCGGTAGGTCAGAGTAGTTTGGAGGACATGGTCTGTTGTGAGCATCCTGAAGCAACAGGTCTTTCAACAGGCAACAACTAGGGCAGGTTCTCAGTTAAACAGCTTCCCGCGTCTGATGTAGAATATTGGCATGGTGCCATCCATAATGGTAATTTCAACAACACAAACCCTCTGTTCTGGCCTGTCATGAGTGAAAGCAATTTAAGCAGCGTACCACTGCAAAGAGGCTGGGCTGCACAGTCTGTAGAGTGCTGCTCAAAGACAGCTGTGACTCAGACTGGATCCACTCACACAGTGCAGTTTGGGCGAGAGGTAATTCTGGGTTCTTCACACTGTGTGTCACAGTACTGTGCAGAACCTGGCTTTGCCAATTCCCAAGTTACAGCATCTACACGTTGTGCATTGCAGAGGAAAGGCGTACAGTGCGTACCTGAAATGGAACTGATATGAGCAGACTGTAAAAAAGCAAACAAAAGCTTTGCTATCTTTGTTTCCTCTCCATTTGCTTCTCTGTAGGCTACAGTCTGAAATACTTCTGTTACAGAAAGTCATCATTTTGCACTGCCAGTTCCTAAACATAGTGGCTGGTTGTCCAGCTATTCCTAAAGTGTCGTGTGGCAAGACTTCATCACCAAGGAGAGGAGAAGAAAGATAGAAAAACACTGTTTAAAGGGGCAGCACAGTGCCCAAATGAACCTGATAGTAGGAATACTGATAACTCAGCTATTTTTAATTTTTCCAGATTAATACAGGATACTTTTTACTACAGTGTATTTAGACACACACAGAACATATTTATAATTTTCTTTTATTTTTTTAACCCACCATGTAAGGCAGCGTCTGACATATACAACAGCAGACATCTGGACTGTAGTGGAAAACCAAGAAATTCATCAGTATATATAAAGGCCTTAAAAACTAGAAGTAGGGGTTTTAAGCACGCTTGGCTTAAGACATTCAACATCAGTCAAGTGGAGGTGTTAATCTAATCTGTCATTCCAGTTCACATCATGGATATATTACTGTAACATTCCCATAACAAAACAGTAACACACATGGTCCCAGCACGGTCCATTTTTAGGAGGCACTACAAAAGTCTAAGAAAACTGAGAAGCTGAAAAAAATATAGAATAAGGAAAAGCTAACTTAAGAGTTCAGCAGTATTTTTCTACTGAAGCTTGAAGAATTCAGGCACACTGTTAGAGACTGAGGCACACTGTTCTACGCAAACAAAGTCATACACACTTTAAACAGAAAAGCAAGTAAGTTGCCACTGCAGTTTTATATTGTTAGATTTCAACTTTTTCACTTCGTAAAAAAAAAAAAAGTATTACAAATCTTGTTTGGAGAAACTTCCAACCATTTTAGAACATGTGCCTTTCCCTGAGGACAAAAGGTGCTGGATTTGCTCAGGACCAAGTATCTGTTAAGTATTCTTAGTTTCAAAACAGATGTGGACTGAATGCATCTTGAATGTTGAAAAACTAGTCACACCTGTCAAATAAAGGAAATAAGACAAAAATTTTGCTTACCTTTCCATCAACAACATAGATAATATTAATTTAACAACATATTACATGTTACTAGAAGGGACACATTTAAATCAGTCTTCAGGCAAATTTAATTGCAGTAAAGTCACCTGAAAGATTTCTCCTGCACGTCCTAACTCCCAAATCCTAATGGTCCATCAAACACCTAATGCATAATTTAGGGATATGTAAAATACCAAAGTCACCAACAGCTCTTATTTAATATTTAATGCTCAACTCTTCTAATGAGGTGGGAGATAACATGGGTTACATTACCTGTTGTTACATTTACAGTACTTAAGAATGCAAAGTTAAATCCTACTATGACATCACAGGTTGCTGTATTTATCAATCTTTTAAAAGATACTAGCTTTAAAAATATTGTGAACTGATCCATATCTAGCAAGGTAAAAGTGAAGACCAGCCACTCACTCCTGCAGGTGTTCCAGCTCCGAAGGCAGGTCACAGCCCACATAAGCTCTGTTCACTAAACTGTACTCTAACAGCGCACAAAAACAGGGAACCTACAAGAGAAGATTAACGTTTTATTTAAATGTTGCTGCTCTGTGAAGTGAATTTTCAAAAAAAAATTAACATGGCACGTGAATGGAGGAATTTTAATAGGACCTTTTCCAGAAACAGTACTCTCCAAAAGGTGCAAACACAGTAACAGGCAAGGAAGACACCTATAGCTGCTGTAAATTACATTTGTTGCATATAGGTGTGGGGAGACTAAACTTTCTACTCAGACCATTTCTGGAATACTGCTTTCCTTCTTATCTAGAAAATCTTAACATAACCTGATGTTCCTTCACATCAGATTAACTCCTCAAATCCTTCATTTACTGTGGCAAATGCCACATGCAACTCAAAAGATACAAACACAAAACTTACCTTCACAAGAACATGAGGATTTCCTACAACAATCATCAAAGCTTTTGCTCTAGTGATCGCTACATTAAATCTCTTTGGGTTGGAGAGGAAGCCCAAATAGTATTTGTCATTACCACAAGAGCCTTCATGAGATCGAACCTGAAATTATGGATAATTTTAGAATAGTAATAAAGCAACTTACCTAGCCATAGTGTAACTTTAACATCGTAATTGTTTACTGCAGCAATCCACAGCTCAGCGTCAGCAATGCTTGAGTTAGCTTCATAATCTGAATTTCAGCTAACTAGTCATTTCCCACCATTGGCTTTCCCACCAGCAGGCTGCTAATCCAACTTCAGCATTTTCCAGAGAATGGAGTACTAATTTTACCTTAGTATCCTGACTATCAGCTGTCATTTGAAACATAAGATACCAAAACTGCTTTCCTAAAAACCAGTGACTTTTTCTTTGCAGTAGAAGAAATGCTGGAACTGCTGGTATTCTAATTCCTACAGTTGAATGACAATTCACAGTGTGTTTTTCTGCAAGCCTTCTCCGGCAGTCTCCATCAGTGTGCTTTGACTGAGCTTAGACAAAAAGGCCAAAGCAACTAGTTGCAGTAGCTATTGCTCATTGAATTTTCCCCTCTTTCATCTATAATTGAACCCATCTTTACTACAAGAAAAATAAAAATTACCTAAAGAATAAGTTCTTACAAATAGGAGCACAGTACACACTTGGAACTACTTTAAGGTAGAGATACAATGCTGATTGAAAAGCTATGGCATGACGCAGAAAAGAAAGTAAGCAGAGTACTGCAGCCCCCCAAGAAAACAAATAAAGCATGAAAATCCCCAAAACTCTTCCCCCAAGCACAAAAGAACCTCTCAAAAATACCTCTTCCTCCACCCCTGCATTCACCCTACCTTCCAGTACTTGGGTCAGTTACATAGCTGTTTTATCTTCCTCTCTCCTAGAAACCCTATGTACTCCTCTTAAAAGCAGTCTGGCACTGGTCACATCTTTAGTGATATATTCCTGGTCTGTACTTCCTCTTTTGATCAGTTTGCCTTATATGCCACTACTCAGATTTACACAGGCTCGGCCTGTACTGTACGTTCTTCAACAGCCATTGAGGGATCCTGGGTCACAAACACCTCAGCAAATCCACTTTCCAAACACCTAAATCTCTTACCTTGAGACTTACTGCACCAAAACCACACTGCTGTTTGGAAAAAAGCAAGCATATGCAGACTTTTTTGTATGCTGAACTGAATTCCATGCTGTAGAAATACAGCTACGTAGGGCCCATAAGGTCCACCAAAAGAAAGTCTAAACCCTCAAGCACAATCATGTACACCGAGCTGGTATCAAATGATGATGTTTCAAGTATTAACTTAGGCTTTCTTTAAAGTTTCCCAACTATTTTTCCACTGAGCCAGCACAGATTTTTACTCCTATCTAGGAGTTCAGTGTGCCTACAACCGCTCATATTTGATGGATGTTGTCTCACAACATAAAGGATTGGTGTTACATATTCTGGTAGTAAGATACCATGCACAAAAAGCCTCAGTAGCTATCAGCTGTCTTGTCAGCTGCTGCTTACACTTCTTGACTCCACACTTATTTCTCCATAGAAGCACAAAGAAAAGTGTCCTGTCAATAGCCCTAGTCAACAATCCTATATGTCTGAGAAGACAAAGGACAGGAAAGTGGGACATGAAGAAGCTGCTGTAGTTTTTCCCTTTATGGGGCTTCTGAATTCAAATACCAGGGATGTGTGCATGCACTGGAGTAATATCTGGCATTTACAGAGAGGGAACTGGCGTACACCTGCATTTAACCTCAGCTCAACCTTGGAGTCTTCTGAAGCCTGATGTCTCAGCTGCTACAGATAGGATTTCCACACTCCAGTCAACTGCCTGAAAAACTGGGACTACATTTTTTGTCTCACTGGCAGGTAACAGGCACTAAGATCTTTCAGAAAAACACAAACATCTGCTGAAGCATATTGGTCATCAAGTTTGCAAAAGAAGGTGAGTGACAAGGGCTGACAGCTTCCAAATAATAACAGCAAGTCCCTCCCTGTACTCTGTGACAACTCTCTCTTTGCCCTCTGTCAAATACAAGGGATGCGCTCGACACAAATCCACAAACATCGTCTTCCTAAACACCAGAATCTTCCCACATTTCCTGTAAGACCCATTTATTGCAGAGTTAAACTCAATACTTTGACATTTTCAGGGTAAGCTAAAAATCTCTAGTGACGCAGCTTATCCCCTTACCTTCATACTCACAAGATGCAGTCAACCAAAACCAACTCTGAATCAAGGAGGTGATGTACGTTAAAATGATGGCCTGTGACTAGTGTACTGCTGAAGCAAAAACATGACATAGATTTTGAGCCCCCTCCCCCGGTACTTTCTCCAAGGCATTTGGTATCTTCAGTTTCAAAAAGCTAGTACCTAGAAAAGATCTTTATCAACATCCCTATAATATAACTGGAAGTGCATTATCAATATCATCATGGAAGACTATTGAGTTTTCCTATCAATGCAAAATAAATAAACTGTGATAAAGAGTATCCAACTTCTAGGCACAGTCACCAATGCTGCCTGGGAAGTCATCAGCCATATACCATTAAGCATACTTAAAAATAAGCTTAATTTTCAAATACTGTGACAGACAGAAACATACCTTTCAAATTTTTACTTTTATAAGGCCTATATCAAAAAGGAAACCTACACATACAAAAAACTCTCCACAGGACCACAACAAATATACTTACTGTTGATAAGATGACAACTGTGTACTCCTGCCCTTGAAACTCTTCTACTGTGCCAACTTTAATGTCTGCCAAATCAATGCTTCTCAGAAGAAATCTAATTTTTTCCACCTTCAAAAAAAAACCAAAAAAACCCAAGTGTTTGAAAGAATTAATTTTTATATTTAAGAATGGATTAATTCAAAACTGAAAACATACTACATATATAACTATGTGATTTAACACAGAGATGTCTCAGGGAATGCCTAGACCAAACTTAGCCATCATCCACTATAAGGTTTTAAAATAAGAGGAACTATTCCTGAGAAGTATCACACTTATTACACAATTTAGAAGGTGAAGCACTCACTACCAGCAGATTTTTAATAATCCAGATTATAATGAGAAGAAGAATTTAGATCCATAAACCCTCTTCTTCCAATGTGCATTATATCCAAACCCATGCTTAGCACAGATATGGTAGCACAAGCAGCCTCCCCCAGCCCCTCAAGAAGACTGTGCAGAGATTCCACCTTTGCTTGCCAGCTGCATCACACAGAGTGAAAGACAGAAATGAGAGGCTACCTGAAGTACCCTCCCTAAAAGGGAAACTGAACAAGGACTGTCATGCACTACAATGCTGGTATGTGCAGGATGAGGAGATTACCATCTACTAAAAGCTTGGAGAGTATACCTTAAGCACTCCCAAGAATTTTACCAAGAAATCATGCCTGGCTAAACGATGACAACTGTCTATTCAGTGTTCCTGCAATACAAGGTCGTTTTCTTGAAGCAGACATTCCTATTCTAGGTCTTGCATCTTTGGCAGATGAAGGACATAATCATATTAAATTATGTGAAATGTTTTAGGTAGTAGGAGAGGCTCAGTCACATCAATACTATTTATAAAATATTTGAAAAACACATGGGAACTGTAAACATGGGCAGGTGCACACACCTGACCAGTAGGACCAGTACAGGCAGAGTTCTAACTTGCAAGTGAGATTTCTTGAAAAGGGCACTGGTCTTTTCCACACACCTCACAGTGCTTCCCCAAATCCAGGCATGCAAGGCCATAAATACTGAGATGTGAACATCAAGAAAAAGAATATGCACACTGTCCAGAGAATTCTTTGGAAATGACAGGAGATTTAATTCTCTTTTATAAATGAAAGCAGGTATCACATACCCAACAGACTCGAATATAAATAGTTTTTAAAATAGAGCACAGCATTTGAAGTTTACATTCAGCATTCTCTCTGGGTTTAAATAGCAGCACAAACTTCAAGTCTGCCTACAGGACAGCTAACAAGTCTCACTTCTTCCAGTTTCCACAAAGCTGTGATAAGGTGACATGCAACCTATTTGACTACATTTCCCTTTCATTCCACCCCTCAGTTCAGAGAGTGACAGAATCAGACTGCTGTTCCAGCTGCTGGATCATGAATTCTTGACTTGCACTCTTTACTCCCAACAACTGAAAAATCTGCCTCTGTCTTCAAAACTGCAAGCAGGTCTCTCCATAATCTCCTGATTTTTAAAACTAAGTAGAATGCTATTACTGGTGTCTTCCTCTAGATTTAGATTTCAGTGGACTGATAGTACACTGTATAATACAACACAAAGCAGTGAAGTTTGGAGATACGTCTCCCTGCTTTAACAAACCACAGCCACTACATAAAAATCACAAGATGAATTACACTAACTTCAAAGTTTTTAAACCTTCAAAGTTCTTAGACATCAGCTGTACCTGTTTATGATACGGTGCAATCACTCCAATATCAGTCACTGACACTGCAGTGTTTTCATTTTTAGCAAGGTGGCAACAGTACTGCATCACTTGAACTGCTTCAGTTGCATTAAACCATGAAGGACTGTGACCTTCACGCATTTCACTGCCCTGCATTAGGAGAAAGGAAACAAGATGATGAATACCAGGTGCAGAAGTCACTAAATATTTATTAATAGATTATTCTTACACATCCTAAATGCAAAAATAGTAATGTAATTTTACATACAATTTCTCTTCTTTGCTATGCACTCTTTCCAATAAAAAAGTATCATGTAACATCTTATATATATTTTTTTTTAAGCAGGAGAATTTATATGACAACAGAACTTTAAGCATGCAACAAAGGAGTTAAATCTCTACTACAAATTATGTGTGTTAGCAAGTTGATATCCTGCTTTTGTGCAAGGTAGGAGAGTTCAAAATGAAGTCTCTCCAAGCAGTGGATATCATCACTTTTTACTGACTTCTTGGAAGACTAAAGGAAATTTTTTTTTCCTGAAGTACTGCTTTCTTCCCTTGCCTACTTAAGTGTTAATAATCCTCTAGTTTTAGCAGTATGTCTTCCTTCTAACGTTAACAATCATCAAAAGCAAGCTCCATCTTGGCCAAGCTGCTACAAATTTAAATTTCTATCAAAATGCCTCCACAATCACCTGAACGGGCAGCTGCTCCAGTTCTTAGCAAACATACCACTTCAGCAGTTGTTTCTAAATCCAGACAGTCAGCAAGTCACGTTACTTGCAAAAGAAAGTTATTCTTTTTTTGTATCTTTTAAGTCATGTACAACATCAGCAAACTTCTTCTCATTCATACTTTCACTACATAAACATTTTACATACCCTTATTCCATGAAAAATTAATGGAAATCCCTTCCTGGGTAATTTCCCCCAATGCGACAAAGAAGTTACTACTGAATTGTCTGCACAAACTTCTAGCTCCTTATGATAAAACAATTTAGATGGCAAGGCAAGCAATGCAGAATGTGACCTGTAGTTCTTGACGAGTTTTGTGATCTGCAGAGACAAAACCCAAAATCCATAATTGAAGCAGATAATTATTCATCAGACTACACCGTATACAGCCCCCAAGCAGAAACTACCTTACCAACCTCTAGCTATTCTAAAGCTGCTGAAGAACTGTATTAAAGACAAAAACTGCAGGTGTGATCTCCTATAAGTAAATACTAAATAAAAGCAGTTTTTTGAAGGAGCACCTCTTCCCTCTTCAAAGGGGGAAGATGAAAGAAAAAAAGAACTGAATGTACATGACAGATGAATCAGTCATTCTCCAGCTTCTTAAGACATCTGATGTACAGGCAAACACTTTTTTTAAGAGAGTCAGATTTCATGGAGCTTCCAAAACCTGTTTTTTGAGGAAGTCTTGAAAGGCAGAAAGGGAGCATCAGAACAGCTGACAGAAGCTCACCTTAGAAACCAGGGATGTACTTGTCTTTAAATGAAAGAATAGCCTTAAGGAAGCATCCCAGACAGTAATAACATGCTAAACAACCCCCCCCTTCCCCCCCCCCA
>JANVCC010000010.1:20318323-20458405 GCA_025345505.1 Todiramphus chloris collaris | reverse complement strand
AAAAAAGGCCCATAAAAAGACTAACATATGATACTCAAGCCAAATGGTATCCTTAACGCCCTTACACTTCTGCTCTCTCACTATGCCAAATCTCCTTAAGTATCATATAAGGAACACAGCAATCAAATTTTGCTGTAACAGATTTTAGGAAGAAGCATAACAAGTTTTTCAGTAGGCTGAACCCAACCTAAAGCCTAGGTCCAAACAACCCCACTTTCCCCCTCAAGCTGGCCATCAGATTTCCTCTCTCCTCAGCTTACATCGTCATCTAGTTATATTTTGCTATTAATTACTCAAAGTATATTACCATTAGAATGGGAAGACATCTTAGTGAGTTTAACTTTAGCCCTTTATTTCAGATTCAGACAATAATTAAAAGCAGCTGAAACAGCTGTACTTAGCTCTGTACTGTGCTACCTCTTCCATTTAACACACACTAAGTACTTCACCATATGAGGGTCTTGGGAAGCTATCCGTCAGAGGAAGGGATAATAAAGAAACAGGACCAGTTTCTTTTTTCCCTTCCTGAAACACAATGCTGCAAAATAATCTTTGCGTTTAAAGAGGAGGCTTTGTCTGCTTGTGTTAAAAACAGAAGTTGTACTTGTTTATTCGTGGAAAATTAAGTTATGAAGCTAGGGCAAATGTGGACAACAGACATGGAAGGGATTTTTAAGCCATCATTTAGAACTCTGTTTTGTGCACTTTTATTTGATTTATTCTGCTTAAGAATAGAGAACCCCCTTCAAAGAAGGGTTTCAACACACTAAAAGGCTCAGCATCCTTACTATTCAGAGTATATATTCAAAATAATCAAGCTTCCCTAGAGAACTGATGTTCAAGCTAGACTTGTCACTATGCATCGCCGAGCAAAAAGGTCGTAAAGAAGCATCAGGAACCAGTTTCTTCTTTTTGATTTAGACGAAAAAAAAAGTAATTAGAATTGTAGCTTTACTCACCAACAAAGGATTATATGATCCATAGGTACTAAAAGCATCCTCATCTCTCAGATAGATCTCTCTTGATGTCAGTCTTTCCAGCAAGGATATATCCAATCCAAAAGCCAGTGCAATTTTAGATTTTATTACTGGCCCTAACTGTTTTGGGTCTCCAACAAGAACTATCTGTATATGCAATTATAAAAAAAATAAATACTTCTTGTATTAAAATGACTTTTTGAAAAAAGTAGTTTCAATAACAATATATACTCTTCAGAATTCAAAGGTCAATTTATATCAGGTAGTCTGCTTTTCTACAAACATCTGATCTGTTTGCCAAGGATTAAGTCAGCACAGAAATACATTGTTGTCTTGAACTATGAAAGCATAAATTTTTTTTTTTTTTTTTTTTCAATTTTATTCCACACACTGAATCCTGTCCTACCAACGCAGACTTGGTTTACATGTAAAAGAACTTGTTTAAGTATGGGAAATGGGTATTGTGCATGAATAAGGTTTATTACAAGTACCCAGAATTCCATACTCATAGCCAGCTAATGGCTGCTTGCATCCTACATCATTCACAAAAAACCAACCAGTAAACCAAAACTTTTCCCCTTTCAGTACACGATGCTAAGATAACTACCTGTCCATTAGCTTTTGAAATCAACCCAAGAGGAATCAGGCTCTCTGGTTCACTTGCTTGCCCTGCCTCATCCAGAATCAAATGAGTGAAGTGTCCAAGCCTAGAATTAAATAACATGAATGCCAATCAGGGCTGTTTTCAGGTTAGTTCATTCTGCCACCCTGTGGTTGACCTCAGCATCTTTGTTAACTTCCTTCTCAAGTGCTCCAGGCAACTCCACACTAGAGAGCAAAGATTTATATTTTCAACATGGAATATAGAAAAAACACACCCAGTAAATTTAATTTGTCACCTTTGGTTTGCTTACATAATCCAATAAACACAATTACCGATTATCTTAAAGCATTGTTAATACCAAGGTTAAGACACAGAATGAGTTTTCCTTGTTCTCAATTTCCTTCAGCTTTTAATTAGAACAATGTATTTGGTGCAGCAAAGACAATCCCCAGTCTTTGCTTCTACCAAACAACACAAGCCAGTTAGGATTCCTAAGTGTCCTTTTGCAAACGTAAAATTAAAATCAAAGCGATCTTTATTTAACAGCACTTGACATGGTGCTTGCTTACAGTTAGTAAAGGTGACTTGATAAAAACAATATAATTTTTAGTGCGACAACCGTTTTGAGGCAAAACGATTGTCAGTTTCCAAGGCTCCCACTGGTAGTGGATAAGTTATTGTGTTGAAATTTTTTAACATTCTTCAAGATGATTCTTGAGTTTACCACAGAGAAAGTATCTGCTTAAACATTACTAAAACTGAGTGGTTTGCTAGGAAGACAATTTCAAATCATGCAATGAAATCAAAAGGGCTCAAGTTACAGTACAGAGGGTATCTGAAAGCTCTGGGGTTTGTACCATCCAGCTATCTCAGTGACATTCCTATCTATAGTACTGTACCGTATTTCTGTTTGATAAAACATTCCTGCACTGCTGCATGTGGTAATTATTATCCTGAACCACAAAGCTTTCTGAATATCTTCACCATCTTCGCAGTAAGGTTTCACCACGTCATCAATTTGCTGCAGAAACAAAAAAAGGTATTTTGTAAAACAAAATGCCCATCTAAAACTAAACATATTGAGTAAAAAAGCCTACAGAAAACTATTGCAGAAGCTGAGCAAAACACTTAGATTTAGATCCATTCACACATTGAAATGAATTCTTCATTAATTTGCCTAAACAAAATAGTACATAGGCAAGACATCTTTGTTTTCTTTATTGTATGGATCAAAATGGATTGCTTTCTATGTCAAAGCATTTTACCACATTAAAAATCCTTGTGGAGTTAAGCGCTGCAGGAAAGACATTAAGATTATACACTCATACAATCAAATTAAGGACTATGGAAAATATCAGTTCATCTTCTGGAAAAGCTAAAGTAAAACATTTATACTTTGGATCCTAAACAAGACTAACCAGCCTAATAACCACCAATATGCCAAGAGTTACATTACTAAATCAGTATGTGAATATCAAAACATTCAAAAGGAAGTATTAACTGACATATATCTACGATACTTACCTCTGATGACCTCAAGCTAGCATTAACTCGGACCATAGCTCCTGGTTTTAGCAGATTGCTTTGATGCAGCCGCAAGCAAATAAGATCAGTTGCAGCATTTGATGGTGCACAAACCAAAATTCGACTATCGGGTAGAGTATAATGTATCTGCATTACAGAAGATGGACATTAAATAAGGTTATTTAGAGAAGCAGCAATAGCTTAAACACACCCATTTTATTTCACTGAATACAGAATCCAGAAGAGTTTTGCATATGTGTTATATTCACCCATTCTTTCCAAGTGCAAAAGCACACTCGTCTTGGCAGTCATGACTAAGCATTCTTGAAACCAAGTGTATCAACAACAGAATTCATTCGTGGTTATCACATTAATGTATACTTGTGCTTCATGAATATATTATGCACTACTGCTATTACAAGTTAGATAGCTTTAAAGACAAAGGCACGAAGACTTGAAAGTAAGCCATTTAAGAATTCTGCTAAATCCATATCAAGATACTTCCTCTTTCAAAAGAGTATTTTGAAAACTCCTTGGGAAAAAAATATGATGGTACTTAGAGAATTACTGTAAGTTTTCCAACACAGCAAAGATTAAAGACTAATTTGTCATCCTCTCTTACCTGTAAAATAGCTTCAATTACTGTTAATGTTTTCCCAGTTCCTGGTGGTCCAAACAGAATGTAAGGTGTTGGACGACATTCGCCACTCAGTATCCTTTTCACTGCCAATTTCTGTTGCTCATTCAGCATAGAATTGAAAAACTCACCACCTCTCTGTTTAAGTGTCACAGTTTCACCAACTATAATCAAGATAAGCATTTATTGAAAATCCACATGTTTTTAACGTATATAGAAGAAAGCAACTGCAATTCACATTAAGCAATTATACCACATTATTTCCTTATGTGATAACAATTAGTATCTCAAAAATTCTGATTTCATAGAACAGCATGTGGAAAATAAGCCATTCATATTTCAAAAGTGTACTGGATTTTTAATAAAATTGAAGGGCAGAGAAGGACTATGATTACATAACCCAACAATACGAAAAAACTCTCTTCAGTAATTTTTGCATCAAGCTCACTTTTTTTTTTCGTCCTAGAACAGAAAAATCTCATTAACTTTCAGGGACTGGTACTCGGGGATAGTACCTATACTAGATGACCAGTAGTAAGTCACAACTACTGACTTATTTTTTTCCTTAATCCTGTTTGAATTAGTCTCAATTTAGCTTTCCACATCATAAATTTATTTAAATTGTCTTGGACAGAAGTGCATCCACTCCATATTTCTTTAGGCATCTTATTGCTACAAAGTAATACAAACCACCCTCTTAGCAATTAAGTACACTGATATTAAAGTCCCGCTTCCCAGAAAAGCACAGGAATGATCTGGGCTTTCTGAACACTATTCTGAAGTTTTAGCATCTTTGGCAAAGTAGGTATCGCAAGGATGACACACAGCATCCCAGTAACAAACTGGAAACCTTGAACAAGACCAAAATTTTTCAAGTAAGTAGCTAGGAAATGATAATATACTGAGTACAAAATATATCATTAAATGTTTGCTGGCCCCTCCTTGGAAGTGTTCAAGGCCAGACTGGATGGGGCTTTGAGTAACCCGATCTAGTGGAAGGTGTCCCTACCCATAGCAGGAGGGTTGGACTGGATGATCTTGAAAGTTCCCTTCCAACCCAAACCATTCTATGATTCTATGAACTGGAGTAAGGAATTGACAGAAAAACTCCAATGAAACTTTCTGCTAGCACTGTTCTAGAATGTGCCTTCAAAAGACAGAGCATGAGAACACCTTAAGTGTATCTTAGTCCTGGTTTACTAAAGTGACTGTAATCCTCAACTGCATATCCTTGAATATAAAGTATTGAAGTATACCAAGTTGGCTGGGCTGTGCAGCTGCTCTCATCACATTTGCTTTGTCCATCTCCCTTGATGCCGTGCATTTTGCCTGTTTGTTCTGCATTTTTTTGACCTGAAAACAGCAAGTGGAGATAAAAGCATTTTTAACTTTAAGATGACAGGCAGCTGTCTTTACTAACACTTTTGAAGCTGCTAGGTTTTAATTTTTCCCATTAACTAGAATTATCCTATTAAATAGAACATCTACTGTGAAGACGGAAAGACAGAGTAGCAGAAGGTGGTGCTAGGAATTCCCACCTTAAATTTTCTAAAGTTTTGTCTTATATTAACATTAAACATTTCTTTCATAAATACTTCGCAGGCCCAGATAAGGATTTTGAAGCCATGGCTGTATAACTTGTTTCCTTCCACAAAAGGCAACATTCACATTCCAAGCAACTAAGAAGATGATACCTCTTTCAGACTGCAGCATGGGAGAAAACTGTTTGTAGGGCATGTGGTGGTTGCAAGGTTCTGGGCCAGATGACTCATTCATCTTAGTAATACTGACCCTAATCCAGTGAAGTGATGAGTGTTAGAGGTCGATTACTCCTCCTTGCACAGGACAGAGGTGTCATCCAGAGAGATTTGCTACTTTTCCAGAGCCATGATACCACAGAAAGATTTCCAGGCTCATCTAGTCCTTCTGACTACTCCTGCTGCTGCTTACCTGTGTGGGTACTAGTGACACTTTCAGTAGATCAAGGGGAGGATCATATAGCTCCAGGTAAGCATGAGGGGTCCAAGTGATGTTCTTTACCATCCTGCTAGTCAAACAGAAAGGGCCTAGTAGAAGCAGGCATCTTCATAACTAGCTGTGCTGCTGCTCTCACCAGCATAGCTCTGGGTCTGTGTGTAGAAGCTCCTTAAATACAAACTGTTGATTGCAAAACCAGGAGACATGTCTGAGTTGTGACCACAGGAGGATGGAACAGCAGCAATACTGTCTGGTGATCTGTAACAAATCCCCACCAGAGCGAAGACAATGGGGAAGAGACTTCTGATAATCAACTGGCATCACTGTGCTGACCGCAGGTTGTACAGCCTCCTGGAGATTTCAGCCATTCATATGCCTGTTGCAATTCACCCAGGAATGTCTATAATTTCTAGACTGAGTTGGTGACAGCTTCCTAACATAAATGGCTGACATACTGATCAGAAATAACACTCTGCTAGACTTGCTCTTGTATACAAGGAAAGAGCACGTGTCCATATACCAGCTTTTGTTGCAGAGATGGCAAGATCAGAGGAAAGCTCAAGAAGGTAAAGCAGCAGGGTCAGAACTCTGGTCCTTCTAAAGCAAACTTCTTCCTGTAAGAGGTCACCAGGCAAAATCATCTGGGAAGCTACCATGTGAGCAAAAAGGTGCTCAGGAGAGCTAAAAGTTGCTTATTGAGGGATCATCTGGCTGCACAAGATTATCAGGAATTTCAGTAGGAGGCCTGCTTAGCTGAAGTTGTAGCTCTTTGACAAAATCATAAGAAGTTTCATTACAAGCAGAAACAAGGGCAGGCAAAATATAAAATCACTGCCTGAAGAGTTGGACAAAATCAGGAAGGTCACAGATATCAAAGTAGAGCTGAAGGTAAAATGCTGCAAGCAGAGTAATAAGAAGGGATTTAGCACATCTTGTGGTGAAAGACAGACAGTTCAAGGATCATGGAGGCTCACAGATGGATGAGAGAATTATTGATGGATGATATGGGAACAACTCAATGCCCTTCCTACCTCACATGCAGGTCTCCAGACTCCTGTGCAAAGTAACAATATGGGAAGGAAGAAAACAAACAAGTAACAGAAGGGGAGGACTGTGCTTCAAGCTGCTTAGAGACACTGGATAGGGTAGATGTGATTCAACATGCTGATATGATTGTGGACACTGCTGCCTATTATCTGCAATAAAAAATAGTCACAACAAGCCAAGGAATGTCTCTGACAGAATGAAAAAGCTAATATTGCTCCAATGCAAGACAAACAAGGAAGATCTGGGGAACTACAGCTTGTCAGTCTCACTCCAGTCCCCAAGGATATGGAGCACATCCTTCTGGATTCCACATCCTTCTGGATTCCACATCCTTCTGGATTCCACATCCTTCATGACGGGAAAAAAGCATGATCATGAATAGTCAACTTGGCTGAACCAAGGGGCAGACATTTCATGACCTTTTATTTGTAGCCTGAGGACATAGTAGTTATTGCAACAGACAGACAAGTTGAACATTGACCGAACTACTGCACAAAGTAGCGTTAATCAATAGTTTGAAACTTGGCTGGAAACTGGTCAAAAGTGAAGAACCCCAGGGGTCTTGTTGGAACAGTATTATTCAGTATCTTCATCAACGACTAGGATGAAACCAAATCACACCCTCAACAAATCTGCAGACAACACAACATCAGGAGTTATACCTCAAGCATCTGATGGTGCATCTTCAGTTTAAAGGGACCGTGAGAAACTTGGCAGGAGAGTCAACAGAGAACTCATGAAATTCAGTAAAAAGAAGTGAAAAGCTCCACACCTGGGACTGCATAACTGCATGAACCAAGATAGGCTGAGCACTCAGTGTCTGACATAGTAATCCTTAGGCCCTTTTCAGGATCCCAGGTTACTGTGGATACTTGAACTGTGTATGAGCCAGTATCATGTTCTTGTTATGAACTGGAGAGTCAGAGAGCTTGGATTTTTAGTTTGGCCATGAGGAGGTGAAGAGACAGTCTAATAGCCCATGATGACTTAAATTGGAGTTACAAAAATACCCAGTGAGATAAACTCTTCTTTGTAGTCACATATAACAGTGGACCACATCCACAAGCAGTACGCATAAGATTCATACTGTGAATCAGGGAAGAATCTTGAGTGAAAAGGTGGTGAAGCACAGGTTATGCAGAGGCTGTGGAACCTCTTGACAAAAATAAACACTCTTGCAACCCCCCACAAGCTGACTTGATTTAGTGTTGGTGACAGTCCTGCTTCAAACAAGACTGAGGACTACCTAACCTTCTGAAGTCTTGTTTAAGATGCATTTCTACATTAACTCCATGTAATTTAACTAGCACTTTAGAAACATGGATAAATCTGCCCAGAACAAGATGATTACCTTCTATTGATTATAATAAATTATAATCAAACTTTTTTTAAAGCACTTTCCATTTAAGATGGGAGTGTCAGCTTAATGATATCACTTATCATAAAATCCCCTGTCCCCAGGTAGCAAACAAAAACTTCTGCTGTTAGAAAGCAGCATAATGCAACTTTGATTCTTTGATACTCCATTATGCAATTCCTTTCTAACAATAGCTGTACACTAGGTACCTGTCTCCAAACAGAATAGTATTCATCATTTTAAGGAACATTTACAGAATACATACCTTATTTTCCTGCTGGAAACATTGTTGAAGGCCACCATCAACAACACAATAATCAGTAGTATTCTGGGTCTTAACAGTTTGTGGTGATTGCAAGACAAGCTTTTCTGGAAATAACACTTCAAATTTAGAGGAGAAAGAGAAAGCAGATAAATTTGGAAGTCACAAATTTAGTAAAAAGTAAAGTGTTTGTCACTTTACACATTTCACTAACTATGTTACTGATACATACTGATATATCAGGTTGCTCTGAGTTGCCAAAACTGGTTTATTAGAACTAACGTACTAGTGGTAAAGACCTGTGTGAAGTTCATACAGATTGCTCTATTCAACCATAAACCAGGAAATCAGCGCTTTTTAACAAATTTTGAGGTAACACAAAACACTGATATTTCACTAGCTATTAACAGTATGATTTCTACAGTTCTTACTGGCTCAAACAGTTCACAAAAATTTGTTTCTGCTCCTCTCCCCTGTGATCACTGACAGATGAAACCATTCTGATGACACCTACTCTAGATTCAGAGAGTTGTGAAAATAAAGTTCCAGAAAACTCCTATAAGAACGAGCTGCAATGTGTTCTTCTCAGTATGCCCTGATGTGAAGGCAATACAAACCACAGGACTCCCCTGGACAGCTTAAGCCAAGTGCAATGTACCTTTTTCACCCAGGTAGGTAGCTTGCTCAACGGCTAAGTGGCACCGCCTGTTAGGAAGCCTGTTATCAGAATACACATTTGTAGATTAAGTAAAAGCTTACAGTTCCATAAACTACAACATCATACACCTGCAAGTTAGCTGGTAATTTTTACTATGCATCAATGTATATAAAAATAGTTTATATAAGAACTTTTGTTTGTTTTGCTAAAGAAGCATCCATTGAGAAATATGCTGCAGAAGCGTGAATCAATCAGCAGCTTTGCTGTAAGTAACATTGATACATATATTGTCTAGTTCTCCAGGGAGACAAAGGTGGCCTGGTGTTCCAGACTTAGTCTTTCAAGAAAGTTCTCTGCAATGCTGATTCTACAGAGAAGATTAAGAGGCTACATATGGATAATAAAATCCCATGAAAAAAGCAGAAGTTAAAAAGGATGGGTGGTTAATACCAGCATTTTTTTTTTTTTTTTTTGCATAGTTTTGCAATTATATTGGTGTATTTTTTCTTAGAAAAATGAGAAAATAAAAAAGCAAAATACCCCAGTTCACCCTTCCGCAATTTCACTGCCTGGCATTGGTGCAATCATTTAGAGGCTCAAGACAAGAATTCTTTGTACATAGTGACTAAGGTTGCAGTCTTTTACTAATGAATGTAGCAGCAAAGGTGTGTTGAGGGAAAGACATGAACGAACTGCTGAGATCCTAATTACATCCTTCTCCTATCCACATCAACCACAACAACCAACTAACAGTCATGTGTGTTTTAAACATCACTTTACTAGAGAAAACATTAAATGCAGCTTTTTGGAAACTTATAAAAATACCTGCAGTAAACAAATTCCACATCCATGGGTTCCAAGTTGTAAGCCTGTTCAAAGTCTGCATTAAATTTAAGAGTAACATCTTCATTACATATCTGTTGCAAAGATTAAAAATGTCAGTTTACTGATGAAGGTTTAGTACACAAAGCATCATCTCTGAAAGCACTGAACCCTCCCATCATCTCCAAAAAGAACATATCGCATATCTAGATTATTAGTGCTTTCAGAGCAGGTCAAGATTATAATCGAGAAAGAACAGGGAAGCCAAAGTTTTCAAGAAATACAATAAAAACACAAAATCACCACTCAGAATCTAGGTTAAAAAAAAAAAAAAAATCTAGCATCCCAAAAGTCAGGTTAAACTAGTCTTTAACTCCAGGAATTGCCAGCTTCCCCTTTGAAAGCTGCGGAACATAGTATTTTCAATAGGAGATACACTTTGCTTACCTCAGTAATACAGGCAACGTACTCTATTACATGCTCAGAGTAGACCTGACTTTTCAGTATCACCTTACCACCTAATTGTAAAAAAAATTAAAAGGCAACATACTATTAAAAGGAATACTAAAATTCTTGCCACAGCACTTAATTTCTCCATGTTTCCCATGTTTAATCTATGAATTCACAGGATGCTAGATGTTAACTAACTTCAACAAAGTTGCTGTATCCATGGAAGCCTGTTCTGAAATGCCATATGCAGCTGTACATTACATTTTAAAAGGCACCTAATATTGATGTCATCGGTCAATGTGTCCCAAAGCCAGTATCTTGTATATTATTTGAGATTCTGCATTCAATTTAAACTACTTTCCCAGCTTTTGCTTTTGATGCACCTATTGTCTTTTAAGTTGTTACTACATTGCTGAGTTTGTTTTTGCTGAAAGCCCCACCAATTCTGTAGATGAAAAATCCTCAAGTATCAGAACATGCATAAGAAGAGAAATGTTTACTACTGCTTCAGACAGCAACCACTTTAAGACTACTACTGAGACACTAAACAGTGCTGTATGGCACTGAAAATATTGATCAATGTGCTATTTGGCTTTGTCTCACATTAATTACTACCTGTAACAAGGTGGGGTCTGCCATCTTGCACTCCCGGAACTTCCAAGACCAACAAGTTCCCATTCCTTTTCAAAGTAACCCCACTCATGTTAAAGTCTTTTATCTCCATTTCTGCATGGAGCTCTTCAATCCACAAGAGAGTAGAAAACTTGTGTTTATAATTGTCTAGATTAAGATGCTGAAAAGCAGAAAAGCAGAATAGTATACATTATTGTTTTCACTTCTGCACTAAGATACAGAACCCTCTATTCCTAACATTATATGAAACACCTTTTAAGACAGACTGTACAGGAACTGGGTTGCCAACTAAGGCACCTAAATATGCTTATCTATGCACAAGCTAATATTTTAAACTCTCCCAGTAGTCAAAGCAGAATTAGTATAGTCCTTGGAGCTCAGCTACAATAGCCCATCAGATCAAGAGTTTGCCATTGTAGCAGGGAGAGATTTGGTTATTTCAACATCTCAATTCAGGGGCAGTCTACAAACTAAATGTGATGCTCAGCAATCTCAGAAAGCATAAAATCTAAGTACAATAGGCAGAGATGGATGAAGAGATCAGTCATGTTAGTCTTGGCCCTGGACTCATCATGAAACTTGTGGCAAGCTGACAGAACCTGAACTTTCTCCCTCAGAGCATCTCCCTGAAGAGGTGTTCTCCAACAGTATAAAGCTCCATCTAAACAATGACTGACAGCACAGAATGCTTTCTGTTTGCTATCTTCACACTCAAATACAAGGTGAATGAGCAGTGGTTTCTGAAGCAGACCTAGAAGAGTCACCTGCACCACACAGAACCTAAGATATGATTAAAAAGAAGTTACTAATAATGGCAGGGTCTCAGTACAAATTTATTCAGCTACTGCAGTTTTATTTTCTTTTTAACAAAGGACTGCTAATCTGCTATCCTAATGCTGTGACCTCAGGTTTTGTGTGACATGTTTAGAAAGCAGACGAAGTTTTCAAAAATGTAAAAGGCTAAGTATCAGCCCCAGATTATAAATCCTTAAAAAATTTGGGCAGAAAAAGCAAACCAAAACC
Source organism: Todiramphus chloris collaris (assembly GCA_025345505.1). Lineage (NCBI taxonomy): Eukaryota > Metazoa > Chordata > Aves > Coraciiformes > Alcedinidae > Todiramphus > Todiramphus chloris. The sequence continues at coordinate 20,446,434 of JANVCC010000010.1, read as the reverse complement.
CCCTTTCCAATGACACATAAGAAGTGAGAATGAAGTGGAATCTTTGTTCAGCTTCTGCAATATCCCCTGATCACTACACTTCTACTCCCGTCTCGGTTTCTCACATTTACCATTTTGTGCTCTTGTAAGCTTGGATTCTGTGACATACTGAAATCCATGGAGGTTATGGGATACAGACTAAAGCCTCAAGTCTACTTGGTAACAGTAGTACATCATCTTCTATTACACCAAGGGCTACATATTTTTGCCAAATTAAGGCCAGCTTGAACAAACACACATAAAATATAATTTCTTATATGTCTACACTTGCATACCTCTGCTAGAAGAGGCTGAAAGGTCAGTATGTCTAACTTCTGCTCCACACATTTTCTTAACTCATCTGGTATGGTGTATGATGGGAGAAAGCTTGGCAACTTTCTGTGACTGATAAAAGAAAAAAGTATGACATGTCATTTAGCTTTCTCAAATTATGTATGTGGAAACCAGCTAATTAACACGCTGCATCAAGTCTACAAAACCAAAACACGCATGCAACAGACCAAATGATTCCTTCAAAGTGACAACTAAGAAGTTTGCTGCACTGGGAAGAAAGACAAGTGTTCCAGCTACGGATTGAAAACATTGTGCGACTGCTTTTTCAGTTTAGGGATATTTTTATAACAAAATCTGTAAGTGTAATGGAAGCTTATTTGCAAAAGGAAAAACTCTGAATGAAAGATGGGAAACATTTATCAGATACAGATGTCAAAGTTGTTTAAGGAGTTAAGCTAACTCATTCAGGAAACTATTTGATTTTCCATCTTTGTTCTTAATAACACAGCTGTTACTTCCAGATTACAACAGTGTTTACCTTGTCTACCGCTGCATTTTATAGCAGAAAGAGCTCCAGTTTGACAAATTTACAAAGGAATCAAGCAGTTCATTACTAAAACCACCTCTTCTGCCAGTAACATCCACAATTATCACGTTTACAACATATATTTACAGACTCTCCCAGTTTCACACTTTCTTAGTCAGCATTACAGAAAATGCACAGCAATACCAAGTAAGAGTAGCATTAGGTAAGTGTTATTCCCCCCCAAGCCCTGGTCTAATTCACAGTACCTTCTGTGTTTAGGGGCAACCACTGTTATCTTCCTTGGCTGAGGTTCTGTAATAATTTTAGGCTTTCTTGGAGAAAATGGTTCCACAGGTGCTATGAGTAATTCTTCTTCATTTGTTACAGTGGCTTCAACGTAGTGTTCAACAGTAAAATCGGAAAAACCGAGCAACAGGAGTTCTTTACTGTACCCTGGATTTCTTCAAGTAAGCACAAGTTATGTGTTTAAAACCATCATGCTCACTCTATTTTCCCCACCCGTAAGTATTTTTTAAAATAAAATTGTAGATTCCTTTTTCAGTAAATATGCAACTGCTGACTTAGGGTATTCCTCACACTTACTCTGCACCCCGAGTTCAATCCAGGTATCACAAATAATTAAAAACCAAACCAAAACAGTAAAAATCTCAAACCTCAATGTCACCAGAAGGTTGGGTAAAGAGTAAAATCCCTCCCCTCAGCATACTCAGTACAGAACTAACATTTCTGTCACAAGGAGTATCTTGGAATTACTGCTACTGAAAAAGATTAATCAAACATTTCCATCAGAGGATCCTGAAGCATATCTCTTCACTGTTTGCAGCAACAGCTTTGCTCCACCTTGCTTAGAGTTACTCAGAACTGGACCTTAACTGTAAACACATCAAGGGGAGAAAGTTGGACAGATCCCTTATTTTTCAAACAAAGCACTTTATGTGTGTAATGTGTAATCAGTGAAAGCATCCCAGAAAGATACCAGAATACTTTCTCTTTGGCAGGAGTACCACTTTTTTATGCTAACTAATACTATCTGCTCAGGTTAAAGCTAAAGACTGTTTTTCTTTGATACATGAAGTCAGTGCAGACACTGAACTGTGCAGCTTTATGGTCTAGATCTGTGGTCTCTTAAGTGGACAGCAAGCACTTGTTACCCTGATGCCGCAGCCTCCCATGGAGTTTTGTGTGGATTGTTCTGTAGTATTAGAAGATTCTCAGACTTTGTGGCATTTACAGATCTACAGTGAAATACAAATTGTTCTTTCTACACGCATGTTTTTTCAAAGACAGCCCATGCCTGTAGTTTATCTTTCGAATTCCAGCTAAATCATCCTCCTAGGAAAATTTCTACCCCATGTCTCGCTATTTAAAATGGTAGCAGAAGCAGTGGGAAAGCTAATGCGGTGTTACTTTGATGACTGAAATACTTTGACCTTGTTTTCCCCTGTCCAACTTTTAATCATCATAAGAATCAATGGTTATGGCACACAATTTTTACAGAGCTACAGCTGGAAATAACTGAAAAGTTACATTTAAGTAAGCTTTCCAGCATGAGGTTCCTACTTGAATTCTGAAAGAGGTCACACAATGCCACTTTTTCCTGTTAACTAAAGCCATGGCATATTTTGTGCAGCAAAGTACTTTTGCTTTTCTAAGATCTGCAAACCACTTCTATAACTTACACCATCAAGGATGAAAGCTTTTTCATTTCAGCATACATAACTTGCATTTAATATCTCAGGACAGGGAAGATTGAGATCAAGGCATGAATAGGTCATCAGGATACCAAGACTGGAAGAAACGTCAGACATAACACAAAAATTCCAGGGAAATCTATGTTAGCTCTAGTGCTCATGGAGTAATGGGTTTCCTGAAAAGAACATAACCAGCTGTAGGTATTATCTTCACCTTACTGAGGTTTTTTAGAGACGTTATCTACTCCCACTACATTTCTTAATACTACAATTTTATTTCTACAAAAGTCAGAATTAAGCATTAAAATGCTAACTACTTTCAGGGTTTAATATAGGTTTCCACATCATTTGCTAATATGTACTGGCTTACTTTATCTTACACCAAAAAGAGAACTGTGCTCAGAATGAGGGAATTAAGTCGAATTTTATGATTTGTTTCCATTGTATCAGTCAGAACCAATGGAAAGAAATACTTACACAGCTGTGCATATGATCACTATGAATGTTTTTCCACCTGGTGGTATGACAATTTCTCCAGTAATATTGATGTGTTTTATTGACTGTTCCACATCTTCTCTTTGTTCCTTTTCTCCATTACGTAGATTTTCATCTTTCACTAAGGAGAAGTTTTCTTTTGTCCTTGATAAATTTGTATCCTGAGAATTCATTCCTTCTGTAGTAAACAGATTATAATAAATTCTGTTAAAAGAATTACTATTGTTAGCACAGGTAAGTCTTCTTAAACAAACCTACAGGTCTTCTGAGGAGTTAACAGCATTCCCATGTTAACATTTCACTGTACCTGGAATGACTCTATTCTTCATACTGGATGCATTATTCAATGACTCATATGTTGTTCCTTCACTGTTGTTATATGAATTAATTGCAGCTTTTGAGAGGTTTTCTTGATTTATTGGAAAAGATGACAGATATGCTTCTGGACTGTTCTCACATTTTTGAGGAATCTGAAAACTGAATTGCTTGTCTTTCACCCATCCAGCTAATCTGCAGCTGATTAAGGACTGTGGTACACTCCCTTTATTCCTAGAAGTAGTTATGTAATTAGTTACATCATTAAATGCATAGTTAATGTTCTTGGGAAGCTTAAACTCTACCTGAAGTCAAATACAACTGGTTAGTTCACCATTATTTCGTAACTGCTATCAGATAGAAACCACACTGCTGTTTCTAATTCATGATGACTAGGTCTGATAAATGTTACTACTTCTAGGTCATATCAACTGCCATACAAAACATACAGAAATAACTCTGTATAAAAAAAGGGTATGGTAACTTAAAATTTATCATTGATTAACTAACTCTTAGGAAAGAGTATATAACAACAAAGAGAGGGTATTCAGGTGTGACTTCATTTGAGCTTCTACACCCAGATGTGAAAAAACAAACAAACCAAAACCAAACAAAAGAGAAAATCACCAGAACAGAAAAACCTTCAATGACAGACCAACATATTTCTTTAGCACCCAAGTTAAAAAACAAACAAGCAAACAAAATAACTAGCAAAAAATCTCATCTGTTTTTGACACGAGAGTATAAAACAGTCCTCATGTTCTAAGATTTTGAGGATGACAGCGTATCTGCAGTTTCAATTAAAACACACTTAAAAGTATTTAATCCTCATTCCAGAAAGGATTTTATTAGGATTGAAAAGAGACATAGGACTGGGGAGTCTCAAAGCGCTATCTGCAAGATAGATGCTCAAAAAAGAGACTAACCTAAAGATAATACATTCAATATGAAAATATCTTTGATACCACAGGATTTAGGGGTTACTTGAAGACCATAAACCGTAAGGCTCAACTACGAGAACCTTCTGTATGAAAGACTGGCTTAAAGACTACGGAGTGATGGAAAGGGAGAAAGCTTAGAACAATCAGAAAGGCTTACTCTATCCAAATGGTCATTCTTTTAGATTCCCCCTGCTTCAGAGTTCCAAAATCAGTCATTCTTGGTACTTCCAATCCTCCTTTGTCTCTCATTTCATAAGGCTTATCCAGATTGACTTCACTAGAGTGAGACTGGCTGTAAAAAAGAATTTTAGCTAGCAATTCTGACACACAAACTCAGCAAATATCTATGATTTAGCACAAGTTTAAGAATCACGATACCAAAGCACAGTCACAGTATTTAGGAAGAGGCAGGTGAGAGGGTTCGCTTCTTTTCCTCAGCTACTTGTATTTCCAAGACATTTAGAATACCTTTATTAATTTGAGCAGCAAGTTAAAAACAAGGCTTTTGTCAGCAGTACAATAAACCAGCATACAATTTTGGATGCAAGACTAAAATCATGAAGAAGCTCACTATCTTTGCTGAAGAGCTGAATCAAATGGTGACTGAAGCTTTTATGGACCTCTTTAGGAGTTGATCCAAGACACAAGGAAGAGCAGCTCTTTATCAAGAGGACTCATTAGCACTGGAGATTAAGAGATAAAATGACTAGACTGGAAGTGTTTCAACCCCAAGTACTTAGGTCTTCTGCTTACTCCTACAGTCTGAAAGCAGCAAACCAAAGAAATTAAAAAAAACAAAAAAACCCCCTGAAAAATAAAAAGCACCCTTAAAAAACTACTGTTGCACATACTACTGATAAAAATGCCTATGAAACTTAAGTTACATACACTTCCCTATCCAACACAGTGACCAGAGCTGCAACTTGCAACCTCTTGGTGTCAGCTATCTGTAGAAACCATTTAAAAAACTTTTTTCTTCTACTATTGAGAAACTATTCCGTTACATAAAGTGGCATGAAAATAACTTGGAAATATTTTAACAATCTTGACAATGTTTAGACATCCCAAGTATTCCTTTGTTATCCAATATAATAAAATAGAAAATTACTCCAGGTGTTCTTTATTAGCTACATAATTTACTATCAAAGCCCACTAGGTGTCTCCCCTTGCAGCTGAGGCTGCCTCAAGTTTTTGATAGTCAAAAAACACACTACAACTGAGAAAACAGTCCTAAGATCTACTTTTGAAACTTGGCTTTGGTAATAATTTTTCTGTATCAAATCCATCACTAAAAATAAGTCCAACTAAAAAAATAAGTGAACAAATTGGACTGTTGTGCAAAGTGATGCAAACACTTTGAGCTTCATCTGCACCCTTCAAAGGGTACAATTTAAATCTATTATACCTGTTATCTCCAGTGAAAACAGATTATTCCATCCTTCCTAGTTCCTTTAAAGGCATATGTACCACCATATTTCCTAGAGTCTGAACAAGGCCAGCTCTCCCAAAGACTGTTTAAGAGGTATCCAAATGTCCTTTTTGCTCTCTCTTGGACTTGCCAATTGGTCAACAGCTTATTTTTGGCCTGCAGAATCAGACACTGTAATCCTCTCCAGGCCCTGTCAGCATTCAATGTCCTGTGAAATACACAAATCCAACCCAAATGTATATAAATAGGGTTGTTACCTGTTAAATCTGTTACTCTTGGTGGCTATGTCTGACAGCATCACTCTCAGATGCTTAAACTCGCAAGTCAAACTCTGGATCTTTGCTGCAGAACTTTCACTGACTATTCCACTCTTGCCCATGCCACATTTGTATGCTTGGTTATTTCACAGAATTTTTCTTCTCCTCCATCTTTTTTTTTTTTTTTTTCCCCCAACCTTTTCTGTCCAAACCCTCCTCATAGCATATATGCTATCTAATGTGCCTGCAGACCCTCTCAGTTTGATATTTGCAAGCCAAATGAATCTCTGTTACTCAGATCATTAAATTATTCTGTTTAGGACAGATATCTGAAGAATCACTACAACTTAAGCAAAATGGATGAAAGATATATCCATTTCACATCAGTTTTGCTGAGAATGGTTTTCAAACAGTAAAGTCCTCAATAGAAGAACACTGATAGGAGGAAACACATAGTAAGAGCACAAACTTTGCATTTTTCTAACCAAACAATGCAAAATTCCTTCCTTGCCCAGCACCAGCCCTGAGCTCAGCTGCTACTAGTTTTGCTTCTCCAGTAAACAGATGTCCTCACCTTCTGGAAAGGAAGAAAGAACAAGAGCCAAATCCTGTCATACTCTGATCTACCCAACGCTCTATTATACCTTCTAGTTACCTAGTGAAGAATTCACAGTATTCCTCTCTTATATACGCAACAAAATTTAAGCTGTGTAATTACAATTCACCTCTAGTTGTTATTAAGTGGAAACAGAAAGAAAGAATGAATATTACCCATCCTGGCTGACAGGCACCAAGCAGAGAGCTCTCCAAATATAACACGACTGACTGCTCTCCACCACAACTGTGTTCACTAGATCATCTTTACAAGGCAAATAGCCATCAGGAAGTCTCAATGAATCCAAAGTGAAGAATATATTCTCATCTAGTGTACCGTTTCTTCCACAGATGCTGGAAATGCGAACCTGTAACAGTTTGTTATTCAGTGTTACTTCTATCATCTGCTTAAGCTAACGGCCATACTACCACTGCAGAATTTTTTTCCTACAACAGTCATTCTAGCATTCACAGAGCTGCACTCTGAAGTTTCAGTTATTCAAGAGAGGTGAACGTACAGCTCTAACCTAGAATTGCTATGCCTGTTTTTAAATCTGAATGTGCAAAGAAACACAAGTATTAGGTTCGACTTAAGTGAATACTACATTATGTACACTTGACTTAATCATGATACCTGCCTTGTAACTTACCAACTTAGCTAATTTATACTTCAGTACTAGCACTCACAAGAGAAGAAATTTTTTGCTACCCTTGACATGCAAATATTATTCAATATATAGAGTTAAGGCAAATACAATAAACCATAAACCTAATATACGTGTTCCTAGAGCTAACAAATATTTTCATTAAAATAAAAAAAGGACAATGTTTGGTTTTAAGCAAAACAACTTGGGTAAATTAAACATCAGAAATTCTGCAGTCATTACTTCTTAAAGAAGTTTGAAAATCTGCACATCTTCATCACAACTGATGTAACTAAAACAACAGTAAGCACCCAAACCAGCAACTAATGGCCAGCAAGTTACTCTTCCTGTTCTGACCAAAATGTGTATGCTTTTTCAAAAACCTGTGGTACTTTAGAAAAAAACCCTGTAAGTGGATGAATTGATGATTAATCTTTTAATTAAAGATGTGTTATAAAAGATCTACCAATATTAGCAACTTAAAACTACCTTCAAAACTCCATTTCACACAAGATTCCTCTTGCCAAAACCAATGTGCAGAACATTTACCTGGTCTACTCGCTTGTATCTCAAAGGCTCTACAGCAACTGCTTCACTGTTCCATGTTCTTGGGTTAATAAAATATTTAGCTTGCACCCAGTCGCCTCGATAGGGATTGAAACCTATGTAAATCAAAACATTTCTCAAGTTTAATTGCTAGTGGTGACATTTGCATTACTCTCATAGTGAACCATTTTAAGTTAAACAGAATGACCAGGCAGAACAATGCCTTATTCAGATAGTTCAAACTTCTCTTCGCAACTCTTCTCCCAGCAGGTTATGACACACTACATAAGAGACGTTAGTGGAAAACCACACTTGCTTACTTGTAACTTATGCTTACACAACAAGAATGAACATGTAGCTTTCTTCACCCAAATCCCTGTTTTACTACATGCTACTAGAACTTATTTGGGATGTCAACCATAACTTTATCAGAAGATACTACTGTACATATTAAAAAATTAAGGAAGAGCAAATAAGAAAGTCCCTACAAACCTTCACAGATACTTTCCGTTGCAAAAAAAGTATTCTGATTAATAAATCCACCATTCTTAGAGAGAGAGGTAATATTGCCAATTAATATTTTCATATTTTGTTCGGAAGCATCCCAAATAGAAGCGGAGTTTCCCCATGTATCCTGGACGATGTCTACCTAGAAATACAAAAACCCCAAACATTTAAACAGCTGATGCTGGCATTTATATCAAACATATATTCCCACAACTAACAGCAGAATTTCAACTGCTCATAGAAGTTAAGCTGCTCATTAGACAATTCTATACCCACTGTAGATGTTCATTTTTGTACACAAAAAACATGAGTAGTAAACAGTAAGTAACTTCTAAGAAGTCTGCTGTATGCTGCAACACTGACAACTATAATTACATGCTGATTTGTCAAATCTTTCTCACACTTCCCTTGCTTTAGGTCTATTCAAGAATTTTGTTGATATTGACTATAAAAGTAGAACTAAAACATCACTATTTCAGAAGGCAAATAAAATATACTTTCAAGATGCTACTTATAAACACTATATGTATTTCAGACTTCTCCTCAGTCATTCTTTAATAGTTTGAATAAAAGAAAAAAACAAATAAAGAGCTGCTTCTTGCAGACTCTCCATATCATCACATCAAGTAAGTTTACCTACTTAAACAGTCCTCTGAAGAACAGAAGCTACAAACCATCCATGTATGCAAACCATTTTTCCCTCTCCAGCTATGCTGGAGAAAGGATACAGCATCTCTGTGCTGCATTACTAGAATTTCTAGAAGTGCAGGTTCTAGTCCTTGCTCCTAAAAGGCCACCACCACCACGGGTTCAAGAGTGTAGCTCAAACACTTGTTCTTCAGAGCTTCCCTGCTCTCTACAAGGACTGCTGGGGCCAGTAACAATGCCAATGTCACTGTCACAGTGGTACTTACTACCATTAAGCAATAACTGCTGATTCCAGATGGTACGTAGAGAATCTACACCATGCAATAAAGCAGGAAAAAAGCAAAGATACCAAATTCTTCTTTTGTGAGGCTCAGAAGGACATAGGCAGGCATGAAGAAAGTGTGAAAGTGTGCAAGGTACCTCTGCAGTGATTAAACAAATACAATGAATAAAATGTCTGTCAACAACTTTTTTCCATGAACTTTAGTGTAAGTGTACAAGTCTTATCATTAAACAAGCAGATTATTTCAGGAAGCCCAGTGTTTATAAATTCACAAACAGAACAAAGAAACTGAGAGGAAAACCAGGATCATGCAGTTAAGGCAGTAACTAAAAAAAACCCCAACATACTAGGCAGAAAAGAAAAAAAGTTCTGTAGTGTTTTCATTTCTACACGGAGATTAGAAACTAAACAAATCAAAGCATTTTTTTAATGTGTAATGTGGAGGAAAAAAGTAATCACATACTGATAACTGTACAGTGCCATCTTTCTCTTACAGATCAGCCTTTGTGCACCCATGGAAAACATTACTCCTATAGTCACACTTTTCATAAATATTAAGACTACTTTTATGCTTGTTCAATGTTATTACTACCTTTGCATGGTGCACTTCTTGGAGGCACAATTTTCACAAAGAACACGTGCATTACAGTTAATGTTCAAACATTAGCCTGCAAGGTGGCTCCTCTTACCATGGAGACTTGCTTAGCAAAGGAACCAGAAACAAATTCCACGTGAAGGTACACTTGCCGAAAATTTACGTAGTGTTTATGCAGGGAGACTCATCCCTGGCCAGGACAAGGACATGTTCTATGTACCTCGTGGCATATATATCCATTGCAGAGCTAACAGCAGGACTGGTGATCTTATCCCAGCACACTTCATTGCAGCGACTATTATACTGCTCACTTTAAACACTACACTGTTTACACAAGTGAAACAGAACCCCAACAACATGTGTACTAGTCCAGCCTTGGCTAATTAATTGTATAAATCAGTTTATTTCAGAAAGTTGAGGCACCTGGTTCTGACCACAAGCTGACCCTGGTTTGAGCAGGAGGATGGACTACAGATCTCCTGCAGTCTGGTCCAAATCTGAACTATTCTAAGAGTCTAGTTTCTATATGATTTTGTTTAACATATATTACCATTTAAGATAGTAACAAATAGCTTCTATCTACCTCTACTCCAGAGATTGCAAACATTACAGTTAAACTACATGTTAATTATTTTTAGCCAATGTTGTTACATTGCATTAAAAGAACTATTATTACATGGTATTTTCTTTCAATGATGTGAAAACTCAGTGTAAAAAATTACAAACCCCCCTATGTTTTACTCCAGTCTGACAGAAGTATAGTCACATTCACTGAGAACATCTTAGAATAACAAACTCTTTTAAGTGCTCTGTATGGCTTCATATGGATTGAATTTGAGTACACAATTACAATGTTCTACAGAAGACTAGTAAATTTACATTTAAGTTACATATGGAGTTATACTTAAAAGTAATTTACAGACCTAAGGAAATGCTTTCAAAACATGACAACAGCTTAAAACTCCCAACATACATTTTCTTTTGATATTTCTCAACTTAATATTCCTCTGCCAATAAAACTGTAAAGATGTTCTTTGTCCTAGCTCAAAATGCTCTTTCTGCTACCACTGGTGTAAGCCTGGTAGAGCCTGCAACAGAACCTCTGAATGTTTAGTGAAGAGTTTAATTAGATTTGACCTCAAATAAACTGAAATCCAGACTTCTGAACTAGCATCCTTCCAAAACACAAGGCAAGTGGCTCCAAACACCACTTGATGCTGTGAACTGGGTAGAGGGCAACCCAAAGCTAACCACACTCTTCCTTGAAGTAGATAATATAAAAACACCACTGACAGCACAGAAGTTTAAACTGCACCTTCCAGATTTTCCCCCAAACTGCATGTTGGCTATAGAGCTTGCACTCATTTCTGAGATTAGAGGAGTATCTTTCAGGCCACTTAAAAAGTGAAGTGATAATATCTCAGTTATTCAAAAAGAGATATTATTGGTGCTCAAGCATCATTTTGTATATCATTTAATGATTATGCTTGTTGGGAAGCTAATTTTTTTTCCCTGCCTAGGGGATTAAAGAGAGGCTTTCTCCCTCTACCCGAAATAAGGCTATGATTGAAGTGCTGGTGGCTGTTGTGAGCAAATTCTCAAAGGCATCTCAAGTTTGTGCCATTATGTGGAAAGTAATTTAAGATTTACCACAGAGTACAGAATGAGTTTAATTTTTTAATGCAAGTACTTATAACAGACCCTTTTGAGTAGGGAGACTAGTGATGCTCTTCTGAAATTAGATATTTTACATCAGTAATACAGACAAAATCTTGGGACCAAAACTGGGAACCCTGGACTCCTTATGCAGGAAGCCCATCACTGCACAACAGTAATTTTGGTGCTTTCTTCCTCTCTCTCAAGTCTACTGCATACTTTGAACAAATGAGCTTTCTCTCCTTGATTACTGAATCAAGACTATCCTTGGACTTTGACTTTCTAGAGAATGCAGTAAGCTTTAGTATAAGCTTGGCTTTAAACTACTCACCCAGTCAAAAACTACATTGCCAGAAAAGATCAACTGAGATGCCTGCAGGACTTAGAGCTCATTACAAACAGGAACAAGAGAAACCATGTTTATCCCTAGTACTTTCTAAAACACCATTATCTAGCACATACAGCAAGGCATCCCACAACTGCTAAAACATCCTAGTTGTTTTGGAGATGCTTATGTAGTTTCTCAGATATCAGATTTATGTACTTTGGAGTGATGACAATATTTCAACAGTATTATGAAATCTGTCAATCAGAAGGAAAACAAAGGAGAAATAAGATTTAAATTAATTTTTTGACTGCGAGTACCATTTTAGCAACCAGCACTGGCATTGCTTGATAGACATCAAGTATTAAAAAAAGGAAAAAAAGAAGAAGAGATGAGGTAATATTTTAGAAAAAAAGACTTCACTTTCCTTGTATGATCTAAAATGAAACAGAATAAAACTCCCTCCCCACTAATATGCTTTCTTCAGTTTTATTTAATCAATGAAACTGCACTGGTTTCAAAATTAAATGGATTTGCTATGAAAAACTCTCCTCAAAAATTTTTACATAACTGGAGTTCATTTTATGACTTAGTTTTAGTCTCATATATTTCTCACCTTTAGTATGAAACACCTTATTTACTTTAGCCTTCAGGAATTGTTCTTATTGCCATTTTGAGTTAAAGGAAGGGCAGAAAATAGAAAAATGGAAGCATAAAACATTTTAAATCTTCCTGAAATAAAATACTAATAAACTTCCTAGCAATCTCACCCAAACAAAAACAACCAAACCAAACAACAAAACCAACACCCAGTTGATTACTAACAGCCATCTGAGAAATAGTTTTCATGAGATCATTAGTTATTACCAAACCAACAACAAAGCTTGAAAAAGTGTACAAGTAACTCTACTGCATTTCCTCAGTAACCAACAGATTTCACAACTATATGCAAATGCATCTAAACTCCCAAACAGCACACAGAGTAAAACACAAAATTGTTAGTCTTCTAGTTTTGTTTTCTATCTATCCCTATTTGAGAAGTCACATTTCTAGTCAACTTCATTTTATCAGACATAGTACAGTTACTGCCAAGTCAACCATCAGAGGAAAAAAAATTCTCAGAGGTCTGCATTTATTTTAAGCTTAAGTCCAGCTTCTAGGGAGGAGTTTATTGTGTGCAATTCATTATTTCAGCCAGAAAACATGTCTTCCCCATTAGCCTCATGTATACCTCATTAACTATTTATTATCATATTCAGCTGAAATATAAATTTATTACTGATGAAAAATTATTATTAAAAAAAGTCTTTCAGCAGGCATCCAGCATAGGGTAATTAGATACGTATCTTTCCCTAAGATTAACAGCTACAGTGGCTGATGAAGATAGAGCTTTGAATCCTAGAGAGATTTTTCAATTCAAGGCAAAAAAGGTACAAAATACAATAAAACGAAGTAACTTTCTAGACTAGCACCTGTAATAATGTGTTTTACAGGAGGCAGCTCTTTCTCACAGTAGAGACAAATGTTCACTTCATCCGCACAGTCATATTCAAAGAAAGACCATTACAGTGAATGGAACCACACTGTACTAAATGGCACATCTGGTCGCTCACAAAGCTGCCTATGATGGTATCTGGCCATTCTTTACAGAGACTCTACTGCCCTTAAGTGCAGCTCTTCAAAATCTAAGTATCATCAACAGGTAGTGTTAAAATGCTCATTATACTTCCAGTCATCCATGTGTACATGAGCGTTATGCACATACAACAAATGTCCTCTGCAAAACACATCTTTTTCTCAATTGTAATGAGATGTTTATGCAGCAATGAAACTCCAGCAGTTACATGCCCTGTACATCACAGATTCACTGTAGAGGCCTCTGCACACGTACATCACTCCTGAATTTTCAAGTGTTCAGTAGTTTATTGACTTAGCCTGACCTTCAGACATTGGGAAAATTAAAAAATTTTGAGGAGGATAGGGAGCAAGGAAGACAGTGCACCATACAACCTGTCAACAACATGTCAATGCCTCTGCTAATATACAGGGCCTTACTTAAAAGCCATCAGGCTCTTTTCCAAAAGAGTGCACAGAAATAAAATCCAATGGTGTTTCAACTGTTCATCATCAAGAGCCATGTCTAACAGAACAGAAATGGAAATAAAGACTAAACCCATGGTGGCAGGTTACAGTATTCTTAAAGGTATGTCTCTACTTACCATTATTATGAACAGTTTCAGGACTAATTCTGAGAAGCATACAATACACTACCCCAGAGATACTTGCAGTTTCAGTTAAAACTGCAATTCACTCTATTATTAGTTGCCACTCAGTACCAACAACAGAATTACTGAATGTGTCAAAACAGTACAAACTCACTTCCATATGACAGCTGTTTATGGCTGGACACTACTGGCAAGTGCTCAGAATGTTTCTGAAATCCAAAATCAGGATGGTGCATAAAAGAAAAGGATGAGTAACCAGAAACACTATTTCAATCTCCTTTTCCCAATTTGTGTATCATTTGCTGATTGAAGAATTTGTCATTGCTATCTTAAATCTGGTAACTTACTCTATTATTAGAGCTGCATATCAGAACTTTACTAATAAGATTCCTAGATACATTACAATACTCTGTCTAATTATTACCTTCCTATTATCTGAAACATGATCAAATGAAATATAATCAAGAAAGATACTGAAATCTCCATTTTTATAACTTGTCATGACATAGTTGCTGAATTTTTACAACCGAAAAGTTTTGAAATTTATTTACTTCTGCGCAAAAAGAGTAAATTTGCAGACCCTGTTTTTATTTTCTTATCCATTCAAATAACAGTAACATCAAATTGACTTTGAAGCTCAAAATAGTTTAATACACAGAGACGTGAACTAGCTGTGATTAAATTATTATGCCACTATCTCAACCAATAATTTCATATTGACTACATCTAAACCTTTATTCAGAGAATCAGTATAAGAGGAACAGCATTTCAAAGGAGATGGAATAAAATAATAAAACCCTCAAACAACTCATCCCCACCAGATGAAGGGCTAGCACCCACTATTTTGCAGAATTCAGAAGGCTAAAACTATAGTGACTTCCAAAAGAAGACCTCAAGGAATTTACAGAGAAAGTGAGACTACTATTTATTTTCACCTCTTACCCTGATGGCCTTCAAGCCACCTGATGTTTTATCCTCTTCAACAACAGCAGTAACTTCCTGACCAACGGCCAGTGGCATTTTTTCTGTAACAGCATCCTCTGTGAAGATTATCCTGTCATCTATCATCCCATAATCCTGGCAAAATCTTGTCACTATTCCTTGTACCGTTTTTAATTCTTTATCACCTGCATCCAGAGGAAAAGTGTGGACATAAATCACTTGTTTACAGAACTGTGCAACAAGTAATAAATGCTACTAGAAGTGCTATCCCTTCTATGAAAACATCGTTCTCTTGTTTAATAAAATATACCAACAGTTGCCAACTAATTAGTTTCACATTTAAGTCTTTAAGTTTTATGGCAAGTTATAGTTTCAAACAATTAAGAAAGCTGGTTAAATACATCCTACATTGTAAAAACAGCATTCTTTAAGCTAGATGAAAAAAAATCATAAAGTATCTGGAGTTAGAAAGGACCCATCAGGATCGAGTCCAACTCCCTGCTCCTACATAACACTAAACTATATGACTGAGATGGTCATCTAGCTCCTTGAGCTCTGACAGACTTGGTGCTGTGACCACTTCCCTGGGAAGCCTGTTCTAGAGACTGACGACCCAGTAAAGAACTTTCTTCTTTATGTCCAATATGAACTTCCACTGCTTTCCCTACCGCTTCATCTCCTTGTGTGCTATTGCTGGTCACCAGAGAGAGGAGATCAGCACCTTCCCTTCTGCTGCTCCCCTTAAGGAAGCTGTGTGTTGCGATGAGGCCACCCCTCAGCGTTCTCTTCTCCCAGATAAGCAAATGAAGTGACTGCAGCTGCTCCTCTTAAGTCTTACCCTTGAGACCTTCCACCATCTCAGTAAGCCTCCTCTAGACACACTATTAGTTTGATGTCCTTCTTACATTGAGGCATGCAGAACTGCACACAGTACTGAAGGTGGAGCCACACCAGTGCAGTGTAGAGTGGGACAATTGCCTCCTTTGGCGATCAGCTGTGCTGTGCTTGATGCACCCCAGGATGCTGTTGGCTCATTTTGCAGTGTGGGCGCACTGTTGATTTGTATTCGACTTGTCATCAACCCAAATATCCAGATCTCTTTCTGCAGGACTCCCCTCCAGCCTCTAGTTCCCCAGTTTGTATGTATAACCAGGATTATCCCATCCCAGGTGGAGAATCATTGAATAGAATCACAGAATCATTGAAGCTCATCAAGTCCAACAATAAACCTAACACTGCTAAGTCCACCACTAAACCACATCCCTAAGAGCCACATGTACATGTCTGTTTAAATACCTCCAGGGATGGTGACTCAACTGCTTCCCAGGGCAGCCTGTTCCAGGGCTTTACAACAATTCTGGTGAAGTTTTTTCCTAATTTCCAATCTAACTCCAGGAGAATACTGTGGGAAACAGTGTCAAAAGCTTTACCAAAGTCTAGTAGACAACATCCACAGCCTTTCCTTCATCCACTAAGCAGGTCACTTTGTCACAGGAGATCACATCAGTCAATCAGCAGCACCTGCTTCTCATAAACCCATGCTGACTGGGCCCGATCACCTGCTTGTCCTGTATGTGCTGCATGATGGCACTTGAGGGAATCTGCTCCATAACCTTCCCCAGCACCAAGGTGAGGCTGACAGGCCTGTAGTTCTCAGATCCTCCTCTGGCCCTTCTTGTACATGGATGTCGCATTTGCTACCCTCCAGTCCACCATGACCTTCCCAGTTAGCCAGGAGTGCTGGTAAATGATGGAAAGAGGCTTTGTGAGCAGTTGTGCAAAGTCCCTCAGTACCCTTGGGTGGATCCCATCTAGGCCCATAGACTTGTGTGCGTCTAAGTGGTGTAGCAGGTCACTAACAATTTCCTCTTCTATTATTTGGCTTCATTCTGTTTCCCATCCCTGTCTTCCAGCTCAGGGGGCTGAGTACCTGAAGATAAACGTCTTACTATTAAAGACTGAGGCAAAGAAGGCAGTCAGTACCTCAGCCTTTTCCTCATCCTGGTCACTGTGTTACCTCCCACATCCAATAAAGGATGGAAATTCTCCTTAGTCCTCCTTTTGCTATTAATGTTTTTATAGACATATTTTAATTGTCTTTTATAGCACTAGCCAGACTAAGTTCTAGTTGGGCACTGGCCCTTCTCTTTTCCTCCCTGCATAACCTCATGGCATCCTTGTAGTCTTTCCAAGTTGTCCGTCCCTTCTTCCAAAGGTCATAAATATTCCCCCCTCCCCCAAGTTCCAGTCAAAGCTCTCTGTTCAGGCAGGCCAGCATTACCACATTTCAGTGGTAACTAGCACTTGAATGTATATATAATATATATATGAAAAACACATTCAAGGCTTAGAAAAACTTGAGCTAAAAAAATAACTGCAAGGTCAATAGCGTCTCCAAAAGCTGTTGGTCAAGATTTTCCATAGTAAACAAAAGATCAAAGCAGTATTTGCATAAGTAATCCAACACATTGAAGATTTCTATACCAAAAAAACAACCAGGGAAGTAAATAAGCTATAAAAATTAATTCTTCCTATTTTATTACATATTACAGTTAATCCACTTCTGAACTGAGAAATGGTGCTCTTTTCCTCTCCAGAGAGAAACCTACCAGTTTCAAGTCTTTAGGATTAGAAGTAGTATCTGCTTACATATCACACAAACTGTCACTCAACAGCACTGCACTACAACTTCAGGTTTAAAGCTGAAGTATGCTAGTTCAGATTTTCAACGTATTATCTACACTCACAATCGAGATTATAAATACAGCAAGTAACCTTTTTTTTTGCTTTCTCTATTCGTAAATATGAAAAAGTACTTTTCACTACATTGAATAATGCTACTGAAAGCATCTTAAATGCACAACACTTTGGAGCCTCCAAAGATCAAAACTAGAGTATTATCTACAGTCCACAGCCCAAGAAAGGTAAGGGAAGGTTTGCTTATTAAGACAGGCATCCCCCACAACTCCTCTCTCACACCTCACTCCATACTCCACGCAGCAGCAGTAACACTGCTAGGCACACTCCTGCACGCTCCCATAGTAGTCAAAAAGCTGTCTTCTTTTCCTCGTTTCCCTTCTTAGGGAAGCGGGTCTTCACCCAGCCGCACTCACGTGAGGGACGAGGCCATCAGCGCCCTCAAGGCTCCGGGAGCCGCACGCAGGCCCTACAGCGGCCACCACAACCACACAACGGGCCCAGGAGCGCCTACCTGAGGCCGCCCACCTCTCATCTTCTCCTTCCTTCTCGCCTGCGCGCCTCCAGAAGTAGGCGAGCACCTTAGAAAAGAGCCCGAGCATGGCCCAGCTCCCGGCCCTGCCCGCCCCGGCCAGCGCCCTCTCCCACAGCCGCGCCTCGAGCACCCACGACGCCGCCGGCCAATCGCACTGCTCGCTCGTGGTCGCGTGAGAGAGCCCACGCGGAGTGCTATGGGGTGGGTGTGTCACCGGGCCCTGCAGCGCTACCCGCTGCGGGCGCGCGGGGCGGAGGGCGGGGCGGGAAGGAGCGCGCGACTTCGCCCTGCCGTGCGGGAGCCGCGCCGCAGCTCGAGAGCCCCCGGCGTGACGTCACGTGACGTCAGGGGGTGGCCCCGCGCTTCCCTTCACCTCGGCCTCTCTCAAGGGCGGCGCCCGCGAGCTGCGGTGCTGCTTCTTCGACACGGCCTCCTCCCGCCGCCCTCTGAGGACCCTGTGGCTCCAGCTCCGCGGGGCCGATGGCTGCGCAGCCGGGAGGGGCGGGCTGTTGCCACTCCACCCACCGGTCGCGGGCGCGCTGGCTTCTCAGTTTCAAAATGATAGAATAAGCTCTGCAACATTATAAACTAGCTTAACAGGAAAAAAAAAAAAAAAAAGCTACTTTTGTCTTACTATCATTAATGTATGAGCTGCTCTGGCTCTAGAAGAAAAAAGATTTTGCTGCTTACCGTTTCCATAATTGATATTTTTACCAGTTTTCCTCACACAATGCACTTTCAATATTTTGAGTAAACCCATTTTAACTTTTGTTTAACAAATAATGTTTCATGAAGTATGGTCTTTGAGTTGCTGAGCTCGGCATCCGAGTAATTTCCATGGGAACTACCACATAAGACTGTTACAGAGGATGGTCTCAGGTAGTTGGGTAGAGCATTTCATAGTTTTACAGGAAACTACTTTATGGCTATTGTAGAAAGGCAGTGTCATCTGTGATTAGATTCTGAGACTGGAGTAGCAGTTGTCTTTGGCAACCTTTTCTACTAGCATAGTTAGCTCAGCATTATTTACGCAAAGAAAGGCTAGGACTGCACTGAAGATTGTTTAGTGCTTTTATAGAGTTCTATACAGTTCCTAAACCAGAAGAAATTCCGGTTGCCAGTGATTACACGCAGGTTCCAGTGTCTCGCTGTGAAGTAACTGAGGTGATGCTACTGGGAGTAGAAACATCCATAAGTATCTGTAGTTAGTGATCTTTCTGGAAAAGTGCTGAGGGAGTGACAGCCTCCACTTTTAGATACATTGATTTAAAGCATTTTAATTGCCATTTTGTCTCACTAGGATTCCTGTGGAGTGCAGGCAAAGGAGTGTTGGTTAGCAAAAACGTAACAGGTGAAGAAGTGTTTTTTTCTGGAGGAGTGGAGTAGTTACACGTGCATAAATTCCTGTCTGAAGATCCTGTAGTTTCTAACAGCCTTCCCAGGCTGTGCTTCTCAGGAATCTTATTGCAAGGACTAAATCTAAAGAAGTTTGTATTATACCAGGGGAGCAAGACATCCCTATGAAGCTGTTGGGCCTACATTTTGCTCTTGGTTCAGTACCTGCCACCAAGACATGTGCTGGGAAAGATTGAGGAATCGGTTCCAGATAAGACAAAAGAGCTGGTTTTGAAAGAGCTGACAATATTGAACAGGGAATACAGGTAATGAGTTAAAACAGCATAGTTAAATATTGTATGAAAGAATGCATAGGTAGCGTAGCTAGTAAAAACTCATCAGAAAAAGGAAGGGTTGGTCAGTGTGGGTCCTGGTTTGAGTGAGAACAGAACTACTTCTGTTCAGTGATTTTACCTTCAGCTCAATCTCTTCTAACTAACTGCACTGTCTGAAGTTAGCAGCCTGTTTTCCCAGGCAGGGTCTGCTTCTAGCAGTGATAACACCCCATGTTTAGAGTTAGTACCAAGGATTGGTGTGCAGACCAAGGCCACTGCTGGATCTTGTGTACCACACTGGGGGGTGCAGAAAGTGAAAGGCTGCACCTGCAGGGAGGAGCGGACAGGACAGGTGACCCTAAACTGACCAGTGAGGGATTCCATCCCATATACATCATATTCAATATAAAGCTGAGGGATCAAGAGGGTCTCGTCCCTTTTTGGTCCTCTTGGCCCACTTTACCAGCTTTGGTTCTCTTCTGGTTTCTTCCTCGGAACATCCAAGGAGGACTCTGTTTGTTCTGCCTTTGATCCTGATCTGTGTGTGCCTGAGTCTGGTACCAGAATCCAGCTGCCAAACACAGCTCCCGTCTGCTGTGGGGCCCAGTCTGGGACTCCCCCAGTGACTGCTCCACAGCATCAGTGGTGATGTAATTACCATCGGGGGGGTTGGGTTCAATGCTGGTTTTCTATATATTTGTATATATTCCATTTTTATTATTTTCATTTTCATTACAGCGGTTACAGTTTCCTTTTCTAATTGCTCAGTCTCTCTCCCTTATTCCCTTTCTCTTCCCCTCTGGGGGTAGAAGAAGCGGGGTTAACAGAAAGTGTCAGTTATAGGTCTGAAGGGCTGCCCTGACCCTAAACTGTGACAGCATGGTAGACACAACCTTCACCAGAGTTGCAGGTGCTGTGTATTTTTTCATTTAGATTTGGGCACATCTAAGGTGGGAGCCTGGGTTCAGTGCTAGGGAAACTGATCTAGTACAAAATGCTTTTTTATTAATTACTGATACAAAAGTAGGACTATGACAAGTTTATGTACCTTTTTGTCGCATTGTCCTTTGGCAGATCCATTATAACTATCAGTGTGGTTTTTTTAATCTTTTGTGGTTACTGTGGGGGATGCTCACATGGCACAGCCTGGGCAAATGACTTAGTATCTGCTATAGCTGCTTCAGGCAGTCTGAGCTTGTTTGGTAGTCATCTCACTGGTGGAAATAAGTAGTTCTTCATAGCCTCTCATGATTGGATTTGATTGTTGTCTCTTGAAATCTTTTGTCCTAACTTAGAATAAAACCACTTAATTTGTAAATCCTTTTCAGAAGCCTGTAATGTTCTTTTGTTGTTATTATATTTACTGCAGTCTTTGTGTAGGTTTCCTGTGCTTTCTTGAGAATTAGGAGGAATCTTGTTGTACTGCACTGTCATACCTTAGCTAGCATTGTAAATTCTTGGCCTGTCACTTGGTCTCTGGCTACCAGATTGTGCCTTGAGGTTGTGTATACATAGAAATTACCCAAGACTTTTTATGGAATCAGGAACATGAAAAGGGAGCCTAAAATAAGGCCCCCAGAAATTTTTTAGTGTAGAAACTGTAATGTTTAAATGTTTTTTTTGTTGTTGTTGACACTGATGGCAAATTCAGAGGATTGCAGTAATTGTGTGGTGAAACTATGCAAAAAGGAAAATGACAAATACTGAGAAATGCACAGGAAAGGATCAGAAGGAATTTCATCATAACCAGAGAAAAAACTGTAATGCCACACTCGAGAGAGGAGAAGCTTTCGGGTACAGAACTGGCTGTACTGCTTGGAACTGGGAACAGAAATTTCTAGGGTTTGAGCCCTGCTCCCTTCAGTGGTGCAGGACTTGATAAATTCTCTTTATTCAAAGACATTAGATCAAGTAAATACCTTAATATCTTACTAGTTTTTTGTAACAAAATAAATTGATGTCCTTAAATTGGTTAAAAGGGGTAAAATATGATCTTGTTTTGTATCTGTGGTAATTAAATTATTTAGAGCAAACCAGTACCTAGCACTCATTGAAAAAGATGTGAAGTAAGTATGCCTATTTTCCATTAAACCATAGACTTTGAAAAGTTACAGATGATGGAAATATTTGCATACTGTTTCTTTGCTGAACAGAGGAACAGAAGGGCTTAATTACTTAAGAGAATTTTGCTTGGCTAAAAAGTCTCTTTTCCCCTCTCTTTTCTAACAGTTTACAGCTGTGCCTAGTGTTATGTATGGTGTATTAATTTCCATGTTTCAGTCTATTAAAACAACTGTAACATTTTAATATTCTTTCAGTATTGACAGACATAGTAAGAGTAAAATCTCCAGTCTGTACAAATAGAGAGGCCGTGCTTGTTCTAAAGTTTTCCTAGCATATTTTAAAGGTGATGCCCTTCAGAGTACTGCAGATTTAATTCTGTCTTGGTTACAAGAGTGTCCAAAGTTTAGACAAAAGACCCTGTCATTGCTGTAGCTGTCAAGGTGCCAACATCTTCAAGATAAAAGCATTCTTTTTTTTTTTTCTTTTTTTTTTTTCCGTTGCCTAATAAGCAGGAGGACTGGATCCAATGTACGCTGGCCACCTCATGTCACTGCTGCCTGCTAGATTTAAAGTATGTTATTTAGTCATCATGTTGTTCTGTAAGTATGAATGTCAGCATGGTTCAAGTGCGCAGGGTTTTTCTGAACTCTGGAAAACTGGGGTTAGTAGAAAAAGATAAAGAAGGTAATATTCTTGATAGATGTCTGACCTCTAACTTTGTAACCTCCCAGCCTGCTGGGCTACTTGAATTTTTATCTGTAGTTTATTCTAGGAGGATACTGCATTTTAAGTAGCTTTTGCTCTTTTTAAACAAGAACTAGATTGTTGAATATGATTATCACTTGCTCTTATAATAGCTAAAACTGGTAAACTATGAGAAAGATTTTACTTAAGATGCCAAGTGAGGGGTAGCACTCAAATAAAAAAAGAGACTTGAAACTTTTAATTTGTAGGTCTGATTTAGAAGCTGCCCTATGAGAATGTAGTACAGTCATTTTCTAGTGTGTTCTGTTAATTAAAATTCAGGAGGCATTTTCTTGTTCCCTGGCTTAACTGAAGTTTTTGCTGTGCTTTTGTTCCCTATCTGAATAGATGTTGTTGAAAGCCAAAGTGTAAGGGAGAACTTTTCAAAGACGGCATGACTCACTGAACGGTGAGAATATCACAAAGTGTGCAGGCAGCTGTGTTCACAAGGCTGTTCTAAACTGACAGTTAACTTTTCAGTTGAAGGTAAGCCTGGAGGTTTTTAATTGTTGAAAAATCTGCAGTAACTTAATTCTAATATAAGATACTCCTCAAGGTATTTGAACAGATTGGCAAGCAGTGAGATGAACAAAAAAGGGCTGAATGAACAAGAGAAATGGTTGATACTGGGTAACTTAGAAACAGTTTTCCGTAGCTGAGTTATTGTGAGTATATGAGTTCACTGAACTCATAGTGAAGTCTGTCATTTTAGATACATGATAAGTGTTAAAATCAAATGGAAATTAATATCTAAACATGTTTAAATATCTTTTCTCTCCTAGAGCTAATAAAAGAAAAAGCTTTGGTTATAGAGTTACCTTCGAACTAAACACCTCAAAAAGTGGTTCTTAAATCTTGAAATAAAAAGTTTATTGCAATATCATAGATACACAGACTTACATTTTTTTTGTATTCATAGCACATTATTATGAACTGTTGGTAGAAGATGTAATTTGCTTATTATATGAAAGCAAGCTGTTAGAATGCTTATGTATTTTGAAACGTGTATACAGCTCATAACTAAATATTGCTTTTATTTATTTTATATTAACTGGACAAAAACCTAGCTGAGCATTGATCTCAATTTGTGAAGGAACTAAATTATATTTTTGATCTTTCTCGTTATTTAATTGCCTTCGTGAAGTGTTATGACCAGGGAAGAAGGTTACAGAGAAGAATTTAGCTATGACAGGATGCCAACTTTGGAGCGGGGAAAACAAGAGAATGGAAATTATATACCAGATATCAAATCCAGTGACCTTCAGCTGTCGAAGAGGCTGCATCCTTGCTTTAGTTACAGAACATGGATCTTTTCTTTGCTGATGGGAGTAAGTACTTTAAATGATGCAAAGTTTAACAATGTAGGTAAAGGTCTCAATGGCCAGTAATCTGTTCTGTTTCACATCAGCTGGGGACTCCGAATGTCATCACTGATATTACTGAATAGAAATATTTCTACAGAAAGGAACATATTTAGCAAATTTACAATGTAACACTTAATTGACTAATGTTATTCCTTGGATAGTTCTGCACTAACCAAAGATGCTATAGGAAGGCTGTTTTTTGCCTTTAATGTTAATCATATAGCATAAACAGATAATAAGTGTGGTAGTGGTAAATATCAACCCATAGGTATGTATAAGCAGTGCCTTTTGGTAAAGAATGTTAAGTATCCTGATCATATGCATTTTTAAACTAATCTTAAAGATACTTGCTGTCATAGCATTTTGGCATTAAAATACCTATGGTACTTAATTGTCACATTTATCTTTCAGGGTTCAATACTCATGTCGTTATTTGTTAGAATATTCATGTAATGACGTATATGCTTGTGTTTCTCACATGAACGTCACAGTGATTTGCGTTTCTGTGTCACTACTAGAATCATAGGACACTGATCATGCATGTACATCACATGCTGCTTCACCTGAGCCAAGTTCATTAAAATTCATGGTAGCAATTAGAATTTGATCTTTTTCTGTCAGCTTGTGTGTTTTGAAGAGTAATTTTTATTAAGAGCTAAATATGTTTCACTGTTAGTATGGTAATTACTTGGTTTTGCACAGTGAATAGAAGTACTTCCTTATTTTCATAGAAAATGCTGAACATTTTTTCCTTTCTGGCAATCTACAAACTTGGATTTCCTTTCAGATGTACTGTTATATAAAAAGAGAGCAAAAGAAGTGCAGACTTTCTTTGCATTGAATTTTATCAAAATTAATTGTCAAAAAGAACAACTGTTTTTAATTAGATTTAGTTGTGAATGTTTGATTGTTTAATGATTGTTTGCTGAAATCACATTACCAAGAAGCATGAATTTTATAGATAAATGAAAATGCTACTTTATTAATAAAGTAATACAGTAAATTCCAATTAGATTTTTCTCCCAAGTATTATAGAGGTTAATTTCTCTGAACTCTTCTGAAAGTTGGTGTCCACAAGGGAAAGTCTGTACACTGAGAAACAGAGTCATAGTGAACAGAGTTGTCTACTTCAGGGAGCAGTTGCAAACTGTAGAGTAACATCAAAGTGTCTGCTAGTTAGTATGGCCCGTTCTTGTGTGGGAACAATTCAGAGTGCTTCAAGCACAATTTCAAGTTGTGTTCTGTAAATACTGTTTTTCAAATCTGCCAGCATTCTCTGCGTGTGCTTATACACACATACTCTGTCTTATTTTCTGTCATTTTTTGACAAGAACTTTATTTAAAGACCCCATAATTTAGTAACATAAAAAAGTGGCCAGATAAAACAACAGAGCTATTTGGTCTCTCTCATCTTGCCTAGCCCTGTCAAAGAAATGCCTACTCAGAGGAATGACAAGTGAAAAGAAAACAGGTTCGTAGAATACACTAATAATTTATTGCTGAGAGTCTGACTCTGGTAGTGATTAAATAAACAAAATCGTTAGCAAGGGAACAGGAGGAATTGAACATTCATCGGTGTGCCACTTGACCAAAGCAGGAAGAGAGTTTGGAGGGAGGCAGGAATATAGGTGGAAGAATCTTCAGCAATGTATCCTAATATTTTTGTTACTCTGTTCTATTTGGTAATTGTCCAACTGTCCATATGCATAATGTATGTTGGTGGAGCCAAGTGGAGAATGCTAAGTAGAGGCTTAGCTAAGGTTTCTGTAACATTTTTACCAGTGAACACTGCAATTAACTTTTGAGCATTTTGTTAGGTATTTGCCAAGTCAGGGCACAATGCTTAATTCAGACATGATTGCATTGTTCAATATTAAGTCTTGGTAACCAGAAAAACATCTTCAGAACTCAACATTTTTCCTCAAAATTGTTCTCACAAAGAATGCATTATTAAGTGTTCATCAGTACCTTAATTTGAAAGGAATTACTGTTTTCTGACTATTTGCCTTTTTGAAAAAAACATTTTTTTATTTGTATTAATTTATCTTATTTGTTGTTTTGCAGACTTGCCTTCTTATTACTTCTGGATTTTCACTATATCTGGGAAATATTTTTCCATCTGAAATGGATTATTTACGTTGTGCAGCAGGTTCAGTAAGCATTCTTAGTTATTTGCTGTGGCTATTTGACAGCAAAATCAATAGTAAATAATTTTTGTTGATTTATTGTCTTCTATTCTGCCTGTCATTTTACTCTAACTTGAGTAGAATATGAATTAAAGATTTCTCACATTTTCCAAAGTCCAGTATTTTTTACTGTATTTTTAGGGACTCATATTTTTTCACTGTATTATATATGCCTAATATGCACTTTAGATCTATGTGCATGAGTCTGATGCACTTGCTTTGTTCATGGCAGGATTCTCTTCTGTCATTGTTATTTTTGTAACTTGACTGCAGATTTGTTTTAAGTTAGGTGCAAGACTAATGCTTTAAACAAACAAGTTCCAGGAGTCATTCTGTGAATGAGTTGCCATGTTTCTGCTAGTGGTGTCAAAATATGGAGTTGAAGCAGTTCTTGAAGTGAATATATTCACTGATGTGCTGTTTGCTGCAACATTAGTGTTAGTTACTGAGGTGTCTCTTTCTGCCCCAAATCTTGTTTCTTTGAACTCTATTGATTGAGAATTTGCAAAGATCGGGTAGATGCAGAAGGTTATCACGCTGGGTATGGATGGTTTGCTGTTGGTAAAAATGTGTACGTTTAGCTGTCTATAAGTGAGCAAGCTGTTACAGCTCCTACTATAGATAATGGAGTCAATATAGTTGGAAGAGCCTAGAGGGCTCTATAGCCAACTGACCACAAAGTGCCTAGTTTAGCATGAGCTGAATTGCTCTCTAGACTTCTTTAATCATCTTGAGTAGTAGCAGGATTCAGTTGTGTAAACATAGTCATGTTGTGTTTGAGAGACTCTAGGGTGTTCAGGACATAAAAGGATGTTTTAATTATGTTAAATACAGGTCATTTAGGTGTTAAGGAAGGGCTGCGAGGAATTTTAAATGTCATTATTAATCTAGTTATAGTGGTTCCATTGTTAAGCCATCGGTGTTCAGATGTGTGAAAAGATAATTAGTAACGAAAAGCTGCATTTGTTACCTGATTTATTATTTAACATAAAACCATTTTAAATAATTTTAGTTGTGTATATTTTCATTTTGCTTATTAGTATGTTGTAGCATTATGTATTTGTGTAAAATAGAGTTGGATCTGTAATAGTACCATATATGTCGTGGTGAGGAAGAGCTAAGAGATAGAGAAAATATTTTGTGAAACTTTTCATTTATGCATGACTTTTTCATTTATCTCTTCCCTTAAGTACAGAAATACAGTTCTTCATGAACATAGTGGAGCTCTCAGGCACAATTCTTAAGGTGTAATTTGACTCAACAGATCAGTTTTTACAAAGTTCTTCAGAACTGTGTTGAGAGTAGCCAAATTTTAGTTTACACAACCATGACGTTGTCTTTGAAAGAATGTGGAGGCCCAGTTTGGGAGTAGCAGCGTTTTTCTTTTCTTGCTCAAGGATCTCGGGCCTTCTAGAGTTAATTTAAACTAACAAAGGCATGAAATGCCTCATGAAAGACTCTTTCTTTCCTTCACTCATCACATTGTGCTGGGTAGCTGCTCAAAACTGAGGGATATGGTAGGCATATTTAAACCTCTTGTAATCCTCAGATACTGTTTGTAATTAATGAGCTCAGACGAGAGCGACAGACTTTCCTCAGCGTTTCTGATCTTCTCTTTGTCCAAGCTAACAAATATTCAGACCAAAAAAAATACATGTATAGAAAAATATATTAAAAATTATTTGTGCAGAATATCCCACTAGTCTTCTCTTTTAATTTTCCCAGTGTATTCCTTCAGCAGTTGTGAGCTTTGCTATAGCAAGGAATAAAATTAATGTGGTAAGTATAAAATGTTATTGGCAAATATATATATATATGTATAGAATTTTTTTTCCCCCTGTGGTTAAAATGAGAGAGAAACTCATTATGAAATTGTTTTTCAGATACCAAATTTTCAGATTCTGTTTGTCTCTACATTTGCTGTTACAACAACGTGTTTAGTTTGGTTTGGATGCAAACTTGTCCTCAATCCATCAGCTATAAATGTAAGTTACTAAAACAACTACTAACTAATGCTACATTTGTCATTGTTAAAAAAAGGAGCTGGGGTGTGAGGTGGATTAAGATCGCATGCAATGACGTTGTCAGTACCTCAGTATTCCTATTTGATCTGTAACAAGTTCATCTAGCAGGAACTTTCCTGTGTAACACAAGACTGGAAAATTGACATTGGAGATGAAAACTTACATGGCTAAAAGACGTATGGTACAGCTTACTTAGAGGAGATTAATATGGAAATGACTTTTCTCGTCTTCTTGTATTCAGAGTTCAAAAACATGAGTTAGGACTTCAAATGTGATCCAGTTTGATCAACTGACTTTATTTTTTTGTTGACTTCAGCACATTTTGTTGGTTTGTTGTTTGTTTATTTTTTTGAAAGTGAAGAGTCAGAAGAGAAATTTGAAAATGAATTAGTAGCTCATCCGTATATTAGCCAGTTTTTGGAGTTGAATTGGACTGAAATGAGAAGGTATCATAAAAAGTGCTACTTCTAGGAGATTTCATCATTAGCCTAAGTATAGTCCTTTCCTGGATCTTCTTTAATGGATAGTTTTGTTTGTGAGGCCACCAGGAAAGATACTTTTGATGAACGTTTTCCTTGTACATTGTCAACCAAGAAAGTGCAGTGGTTACATCATTTGAGGCACATATACTTCATGCTGGGAAAAGATCACTGGATTTGAGTCATATAAGGAAAAACTTCTTTAGTTTGGAGGTAATGGAGCACTGAAACAGGCTGCCCAGAGAGGTTTTGGAGTCTCCTTCTCTGGAGATACTCAAAACCCACCTGGATGTGTTCCTGGGCAACCTGCTGTAGGTGAACCTGCTTTGGCAGGAGGTTTGGACAAGATGATCTCCAGAGGTTCTTTTCCAACCCTTACCATTCTGTGAAATAACATAGCAATACATATTATCGTTACCACTGATGAATGTACTCAATACAACTATGTCATACATTTGATATGAAGGTTAATGACTGCTCTCACGTGCTACTGCTAGTTCTTCTCCCACTCTTGTATCAGATGTTGTGATACTAAGAGCTCAGCTCAGCATATAATATATCATATCTGGATTAGTGTTAGTAACAAAAGAATTTTCTAATAGATAAATGGTGCATATATAAAGTTCACTTTGGAGTTATCTATTCTAATAGCATCTGGTTAGCTCCAAACTTCACTGATGTTAAGTTTTAAATTAATTGTTTACTTCCTTTTAGTAAGTGCAGTATATTAGGCCAATACTTACAAGCCTGCTTTTTAAATTAGAGAACTAAGTCCGTCTTCCCATTTCTGTGCATCTGGCCCTATTTTCAGAGAGATGGATTATTGCAGTCAATCAGAGCTGTTTAGATTTAGCACTATGCACAGTTAGTCCCCCGGGTTCTGTGTGTATCCCAGGACAGTTTACACCAGTCAGTCCTTAGCACACGGTCTTTGCTAGCATATTGCTAGTGTAGCAGTTCCCTTGTGCGTTTGCCCCCTCAAGTGTCTGAGGCTGTTGGGGCTGAATGAGCTACATACAAGACATGGGAGCACTGCCTTTTCCCTTCCTTACTTGGTAGAGAGTTCAAATACCAGAAACTGGTCTGAGCATTCTGAAGGAAAAGAGCAGAAAAGTGTGACTGGAGACTCCAGACCCTTTGCTTTCCCTTCCCCTGGTAGATGGGATCACAGTGCTGTCAGGACAGTGGATGGCTGTATCTGCCCAGGAAAGGTGGTCGCAAGGGACTCGTTTTGCCACCACAATAAATAGTCATTTTGTCATGAGTCCCAGTGTGACAAAATCAATTTTGATTATGCTCTTGAAAAGCCTTGGGCTGGCCCTATGTCTAATAGCTTGAATTTAATTGCATACTTTTGAAGTGAGTAGTTTTTAAGCTGCATAAAATTTTGCATTTTCTAGTATTAAATATAACAATAGTATTTTCAAGGCAGGAAAAAAAAAAAAAGATTATATTAGAGTGGAAAAGTGTAAGTGACAAATGCTGTGTCTATAAAAGGCAGATTCTGACTTTGCCAAATGTTAGTTATATGCAATAATATCCACAATGCATCCTTGGTTATGCAGTTTTAATTCTTTTCACTTGCCTCTTGCATGCCCATACTATGTTGTGGATCACTGAATAAAGATGAGTCAGGGTAACTGTGTGTGCAAAGCTGTCTTTGAAGTGTTTTTTAACTTTTCTGTTTTAAGAGTTATTCTTGGTACCAACTTGCTGTCCTCTTTGAAGGATACTGTTTCAGTGAGACAGTCGCACTGTTGAACAGCTCACTGCCAGCTGTTTTCTATTACTCACGTGGTACAAAGAAAATGTAGAATATCATCTCTTTAACTATTCTTTCATCATAATATTTATTTTCCCTACCCATGGGGAAACTGCTCAAGAAAATAATACTAGGTCTGATGTGAAATTGCTGCCAGTGGTTTACAAGCAGTAAGACTCATAAAAAGGATAAGTTTTTCCAATTAAGACAATTCACGTTTAAACCCCCAGCTCCTTTATAAGGGACCTGGGTAATTCTTCATTGATGTTATTTGTCTTCATGGATAACTCTACAAAATTAGGTAGATAATTGGAGTGCAAGATATAAGCCGTGTCCTAGACTGGCTGTGTGACACCAGTCTGGTGCAGTTGTGTAGTTAGTAGACTTCCACCATGAAGGATGCATTGTGTAAAAAGTTTAAAGTGCCACTGCTGCCACTCTGTTCCTTCCCAGCTCTTGGAGTAAGAAGCCTGATGGACAAAAGTGAGTGGCACCTCATGCATGCTGCACACTCAACTGAAACTGTTCAAACCTTGAACAGGATTCAAATTGACTCCAAACTGTGTATATGCATTTATTGTCTCTTTGTGAGTTGAGTATATGTACCTTCTTTATAGCTGAGATGATACGCTCACTGGAACCCTGCAATAGAATCATACTTGCCTCAGAGTAGATGGCTAAGGAAGGATTCTGTGGCCTGAACTTAGACATCTCTTATTTTAAAAGTGCTGTGAAATATTCTGCCTGACTGCTGCTTCTACTCTGGATGGGTGAGGGTCTCCCATCAGTCCTGTGTCGTACATCCCATTAGTGCAGGCATGTTCAATATGCTTCAGTGTTTTAAGTGGCACCAGCAGCCAGCATAATTGAATGCCACTGGTAGCAACCAGTTGTCCCAGTAGCTTTAGGAGCTCCCTCTTACCTGTTTCAACTAGGTCTCCATTGACAGCAGTGGAAATGTAGGCCATGTGGGTGCACGCAGATATTGGCGTGTAGGTTGCCTAACTATAACTGTGAATCTCCATTAGGTATGTGCTGGCTTCTCCTGCCTTGCTCCAGCCTCTGGTCCAAGAAGGCATCCGTGTCCATTAATTCCTCTGTTATTTGTCAGACCTGTGCAGATGTCTTGAAACATCTGTAGGATATCATATATTGTGTTAAAAGTATGCATTTAAGCAACTGTATTGAAATTTAAATTATTGAATCGTGAAATTAATTCAACCCTTTCATACATTTTCAGTGATTCATGTTCTTAATAACTTGTTCAGGTTCAGAGCAAATTAGATTAAGGTTGTGCTAATCTACCACTTTCTACCCAGCTGCACTTGCACTCTCCTTAGTCATGGAAGAGGATTAGGGACACGGCTTACTTGGTTCTCTACATCTGGTGATAGATTTTAGGTACAAGGGCAGTTGTAGAGAGAATTTTCTTTAGTGCTTAGAAATCTAAGATTGAATTTCCCATTGTTACCAATTGTGCAAAAAGGTACTAAGTTCTAGCTTTAGCTGTATCTGTGTTTAAAAAATGAAAGCAACAAAACCACCTAAACTCCAAAACTAGAGATGAGATACTTCTATGTTGGTCTAGGGTTACTGAACTGATTTTGTAAGTGGAAGGCTCTATCAGATACTCTAGACATGTCATAACAGAAAAAAAACATACTGGGAAGATAACATTTAATTGAAAAAGTCTTGTTTACTTGCTGTTACTTTTTCAATTTCTGTTATTTACATATTACACCTCGTGCAAAAGGGGCTAATCCATCAGTATAGGTACAGTGCTTCTGGACTTAAAACTTTTACATCTAGTTGGCACTGCACTGCGTAGTGTGGCCTTCCCAGCCCACGTCGGTGCCAGCCCTGTGTGTCAAAATACATCCAAATCATGGGAATTTACAGGCTGGATTAAATTGTTCTGCAGGCCACATGTTTTATGCCTCTTCTTTTGCCAAATAATGTCTTTATTCTTCATGCTAGCACTTTCCCCAGAAGCTTACCACTATGACATTTATTGCTGGTTGTGGCTGTAGCACAACTGTATACATTCTGTTTTGTACTGCAAGGCACATAGTTCCAATTATGAATTTCTGAGAAGGATGAATTTCAGTGCCCAAAAAGCCTCACAAATCTGCCACTTAATGATCTTTTTCAAAAAAGCATATGCTGCTAGATACGTGTCGGAGAAATACTGGGATTTTATCATCTACAAAGCAGGTCTGATGTGGAGGAACAATATAATTCTGTTTGAAGTTCTTGAATAATGATTTGCTGTGATTGTATAGATTCTGAATGTCTGAATGGAGTCAGTTCTCCCTAAACATCTGGTACTTTGCCCAATGGCCTGACCTAACCACCAAATGTTTTCTTGGGCTGCCAGTGAAAAAAACATAGTGCTTTTGAAGACGAGAGGGAGATCTGCTCTTCCTGACTTGTGTGCCTCTAGAAAACTATTCAGCCTATGTAGAGTAGGTATCTTCTCTTTTCATGAGATAATAAGGAACCAAAGAGAAATATTAAGTGTTACATTTGTTTATTTGTCTTTTGAAAATGAGCAAATGCAGGAGGAATGGCAGCATCCATGTTTTTGCACAATAATGTAGTCAGGAAACCACAAAGTGTGTTCATCAATGCTCTGCTAGCTCTAGGTAAAGCACAGAGTCAGGATTCTTAGCCCAGTTCTGGGCTAGTCACGCTTGCTGTTTGTCTTCTTCCTGTTCCTGTGAATCTTCTATGGTTTGCTGCAGTGTTCTGGTTTCACATGGAAGGTCCTGTAAAATGCAAACGTACTCAGCAATCACCCCCTTGTTATTAAGAGTTCTTCTGGAAGACAGTGATAAAATCTTCAGCCAGCATATTCCCATAAATGAAAGAAATGCTTCTTTCTTAGGTTAGGCATTCTGAATATTATGTAGACAGGTAAGTGTTGTCCTAGAAATTAAGAACCAAAAAAATGGTTAACAACATATCTAATTAATGGATATGTCTAAATGTCCCAGAAAATAGACAGCCTGCTGGATTCTGCTACGTCCCTCCCCCTTCCTTATTTTTGTTATGGAAGATTTAACTGATTTATGTCTGGGATTTTGATGACAGATAAATTTCAACTTGATTCTCCTTATTCTGCTGGAAATCTTCATGGCAACTACTGTGATCATTTCAGCTAGGTCTACTGAAGACTGCTGTACACGAAAGAAAGTAGGTACTCTTACAGATTAAAAATGTTAAAAATGTCTCTCTTTTTTTAAATTTAAAAATACTGATTTTTTTTCCTGTATTACAAATGTTGACAAGTTACTGGCGACTCCAGTATATAACTTCATATTACATGTTAAAACTAGATTTCAACAATAAGTAAAAGTACTGTACTAAACAATAACAGCCTTTTCTGTTGTTAAGAGTGCATTGGGCTCTCTGCAAAATAACTTTTGCAATTGCACAGCACAGAGTTGACTCTTATGAACAGGCATACCACATGTTTTATTTCTGTTTTATACAACAAAACTAAATGATGAATGAAACACTAGAATACAGTGACTTGTATTTATGCAAGGGTGCATCCTTCTTGATCTCCTGAGATGGAGAAGGTATTTGTTGTGTATGCCCATTTGGTGGTATCTGGACAATGAATATTGGCTTCAATATTTGGGTCTATAGATAAAATTTTCTTTAACTGCAAACACTCTCCCAAATCCCACCCTTATTTTCTACAACAGTATTTCTTTTAGGCAATAATGAAGCAAATGTGCTGTGCTATTTTGTGTTGCAGTGGAAGTATTGCTTGCTGGGTAAAGTTGTGTAGTGTACTGTCCTCAGTTACTGTTTATACACATCAGCAAAATCTGAGAAAAAAAGTATTTATCTTGAAGGTGGAAAGGGGACACAAGATGACCATATTTCATTGTCAGATTGTGATTACATAACAGCTAATCTGGGACTACCTCATTTGTTTTTAATGTGATTGATGTAGTCTGACATTGGCGAACACTGTGGTATGTCACTGTCAGCTCTGACCGGCCAACCAGACATTGCACGCCACTCTTGGGATCTGTAATGGGTTGAACAGGATATTAGAAAGAACTCTGCTGCTTTATGTATTTTTTTGGTTCATGATTTTTTATTTCCCTCTCTTAGAATACTGCGTATGACAGTACCGTTGTTTTGAGCAATGTCAGCTTTCCTACTCGAATTCTGAAGTCATACTCAGTAAGAAAAGCATTTTCTTTCATTAAATCAACTTGTTCTGTCATCTTTCTAAGTGCTAAGCTTCTTTAAAGCCATGAAGAGATCAGTGTGGGTAAGAGCTGGAAGAATAAAGATAGGAATGAGAGATGTATCTTAAAATGTTTCCTTTTAGAACATTGCAAGATAAATGATAGCTGCCATGTATAATAGGAAGGAGAGTACTTAATGACTTAAGGATAAATAGTGGAAACTGAACTTTTGTTCAGTTGAGATAATAAATGAGGGCATAAATATGTATAATGAAGCTGATCTTGTTTTCACTTAAGCCAGCTGGAGTTTTGCCACATTTCAGATTTGAAAAACATTGATTTCATGCATAGCTAGTAGAATAAATGCATTTGGATTTTTGTTTTCCAGTGAGTTCCTTTCTATATGCAAATAGGGAATTTGCTGTTCAAATGCACTTTTAATAAGTTGTGTGCTTTTCTTTGCTTTAGGTAATTGAGGTGATTATTGGAATTTCATCAGTATTTGGTGGAATAATTGCTTTGAATATGGATGTTCTCGTCTCAGGTCCATATCTTTCAGTAACATTCTTTTGGATCTTAGTTGCTGTAAGTATTGGGAAATGAAGGTACTCTTTCAAAATAATGTTTCTGATTTATTCCCCCCCCTCCCTCCTGGAGTATTTGTTTGACCCTAATATTAATTGGCAATTGCTGCTTAACAAATTAATTAGTGCTTCAATATACTTAATATAATATGCAATATATTGTTCTATTTTGATTTACAATACTTTGGTTCTTACAGTATGTTCTGATACATTTCCAGTCCTCAGTTCAGTAAAATGGAAATGAGTAATAAAACAAGGGTATTAGAAGTGAAGTGTTTTGTTAAGTAGCTCTTAGGCTTTAGAATGTTTCAGGCTGCAAAAAAGAGTAATGCTGAGTTCAGTTTCAGCATGTAAGAATCCTTAGAGCATCGTCTTTAGCCTGACAGCCTTAACTGTCTTAAAAGCCTGAGACTGTGATTGATAACCCTCATCACTAATAACAGCCTGTACCTTGGAGCTGTGTTTTCATAAAGGATGCTGCACTACCCTGCTTGCCACAAATTTGAACCATCGGAGAAATAAGACAATAAACATTAGGGTTATAGATGGCTCCCATGTCTGGAAAGTCCCTCACCATGAAGTTGAAAAAGATCATAAACGTGTTTTTCAGCATTCAAATTCACAAAGTTCTAGTAGGGTTCAATAGTTCATGTAGAAGTGTCAAATTTTGAGGATAATCATATTTCAGTATGTGTAGGTTTAATACATGATATTCATTAAATGCAGCATAAATGAAGATTAGTTTTATCTCCATTTGACTAATTGATTCATAGTACTGTCATAATAAGTCTAGAAGTTTTACCTTTTCAAGAAATGTAGTCTGTGCTCTCTGACTAGTAGGAACCACAGTAACTGAATTGTAATTTTTGTAATTTCCAAGTAGATAAATATTTATTTTATTACTCTTTTTTGTTTAGTGTTTTCCAAGTGCTATTGCAAGTCATGTAGCTGCTGAATATCCAAGCAAATGTCTGGTAAGTGTGTAAAATTCTTGGATTTTGTCATTAGAATGGAATACTGTTAGGAAAGTCTGCCTGGGATAGTAGGCCCTATTCATATTTGCTCACTTGTTTTTAGTTGCTTATGCAAAAAGTGACAGAAATATGTAGCATGACTGTAAGCTGACATTCCTAAACAGAAATCCAGTAGGTGTTTTGGAGACTTAATTTCATCAATTCTAGAAAAGGATTCAAAGGACTGTTTCCTGGGGCTTTTTGGTATTAGTTCCTTGGGAATGGATATTACTATAGGAAAATGACATAACTCATATGGTATGGCCAGAACTGCTTTCATGCTCCTGAGCTGAGTCCCTTTCCATTCTGTTCTTTCATTATGAGCTGTGGTTTCTGAAAGAAGAAAATTAGGGATATAGGCTGCCCTGGACCTAGAACCTATTTTAAACAAATTCCTCATCTGCATGACTAGTAACGAGGACTAAGATTATTTAGTAGAGTGCATTTATTCCTCGACTGTTCTAGATATATAGTATAAGCCTCCTTAAAGCATTGAAGTTACAGTCATGCAACCATATTTAAGTCAGTAACGTTGCATAACCATAACTGAAGTCAGAATTTGTTCCTGTAGGGATGGTATTTGTATGAAAACTCAGCCGCTATTGTATGGCAATGGATTTGCCTCAAAGCACTCACATTTATTTGCATAATTATTTTAGGTTGTAAGTCTGCAATATCTGCTGTTAATTCTCATTATTTCATACAATTGAAGAATAAATGACACTTCTGTGCTGGGTCTCTAATTTGGAAATTGCTTCCTCTATCTGCATATGGAAGGCACTTTTAAAATCAAACAAAACCCCCGTCATCCTTATGAAATGGAAAACGAATTACAAAACAACAGTATTTTGGCTATAAACTTAATGGATTCAAAGCTTGTTTCTGTATCCCCATGCAATGTGGATGGCTCTTATCCCCATGCAACGTGGATTTGCCTCATATGTGTTACACCCTTTTACATACTTTTATTGTGCTTGCCTCAAGGACGACACAGCTCACAAACCAAAGTGTTACCCTTTCTTTTTTTTTCTTGTTTAACATTTATTATCTTATTTATTTAGGTTGAGGTCCTGATTGCCATTAGCAGTGTTACCTCTCCATTGCTGTTCACTGCTTCTGCCTACTTATCCTTCAGTATCATGCAAGTTGTTGACATCTTTAAAAATTATCCACCTGCAGTTAAAGTATGTATGTTTATGTAACTGAAAAATTAACATCTATCTATTAACATTAGCAACACAAGAGTGAATTAAGAAGTGTAGGAGACAAGGTACTGCATTATAAAGATTGAATAACATGTTACAGAAGATATTTGAAAACTCTGAGTTATCTAATAGTATGATTTAAAGTATGTTAAGTCTGTTGCTACATGGAAATGATAGTTTAAAAAACCCAAGATATTATAAAGAATCACTCAAAATAATACATAACGTGCTGGAATTCTTGAGGTTTTAATAAATTTGTAGTATATAAATGTCATTGTTGAGACAGACGACATTAGATGCTGATACTGTGAGTGCAAATAAGCCCCAAAGGCACAAAAGCCCCTTTATTGCGCTATACCGCTATATTTATACCTGTCCTCACTCAAACTTGTGCAGATGTGTCTTTGCCTCATTGGTCCAAAGCTGGTTTTTTCACTTGTTATTGGTTGGTATTTACAGAACTTATCTTCTACCCAGGAGATAGTACATACGCTTTGCTCTGCGATTAGCGCTTCCTCAGACTTGCTTACATTGCCCATTTCTCTGTTCCTTCTTGTTGTCTCCAGGATACACTGTAATCCTTTCAAGGTCAGAGTATTGCTTGGAACTCTCGGTTGCGCCGAGGTCCTCCGCATGTAAATTCAAGATTCTAGACTTACTTGAAGCATACATTTTTCTGTTTCTTAGGATGTCTACCAACACTTGGGAGTGTAAGCTTACACTTGGATTCAAAGCCTGGCCTGGGCAGAGAATTAAAAGATTGCAAATCTTAAAGCATTTCAATATGAAGTGTTACCAGTACATTGCGGAAGAGCTTTCTAGGGCCTTCCTGCCAAAGCGTTAAGTGATCTGTAATGATGTTCGAAGAACCATGTATGGTATTAAAATAGTGTTGATAAATAAGTCTCTTGACTGTTAATACCCAGTAGTCCTTAAGTAGTCTTGCAATTTTAAAAGAAAAGAGGGAAAATGTTTATTAGAGACCTTACGGTCTGGAAATGCAGCTTTTGAGTATGTGATCTTGTTCTGATACTGGAGGAGTATAGTGTGTTGTTGGACCTCAGGAAGTGGCCACGGCTTGCACATTGTCTTTTAGTAGATTCTCCCATGGCACATGTTGGAGACAGAAGACTAGACTGGTGAGGCAGTTGGTGTGACCCTGCAAAGTGTTTCTTAGGTCTTTATGTGGCTTTGTGTCTGGATGCAGCAAGAGCAGGCTGCTCTGCAAAGGAGAGTGAACAGTGGAGCGGAAGGTGACATCAAGGCACACAAGGACAGTGACCTCATTGGCAGAGAGTGCAGTCCTACAGTACCCAAAAAAAGTAAACCAAGGCAGGTCTGGCCATGGTAACCAGGTTCAGCCAATAGTTCGGTGATTGCCAGAGGAGGCTATAGCAGAGAGGCTGATCTAAGGTCAGCTAGGAATTCAGGTCAGCAGGGCAAGGTCAGAGCTAGCAAGGCACAGGGCCAAGCCCAGGCATAGCTATGACATTGCTCAGGTCAAAACCAGCACTGAGCCTCTGTATTTTAGAAGATGGTTTCCTCGCTTTTCCTCTATTTCTAGAGGAAAAGATCATTTAGCAAATTAACATTTTGTTAAAAATTATTAATCTGTTCTACTTTGAGCAAACAGGCATTCAAATTTTAATTGAATCTTCATGCTGCTATAAACTGTAAATGATAATTTGAGTTTAAAAAAAATGAACTCTAGATACAAATCTCAAGAATATGGGGGTGGGAACAGCAGAAAATGTTTTTTTCAAGTAGTTAATAGCATATTTATGTCTCTATTTTCAGCAATCTTATGATGTACTCCTATTGCTTCTGATGTTGATGCTGCTGATTCAGGCATGCCTAACTATTGGGACTGTAATACAGTGTGTAAATTACAAGACAAAAATGAAACTACATGATTCATCATGGGCAGCATCACAGGTTAAAAAACAAGAATACAGAACAACAGAGGTATGTATTTATACCCATTATGAAATTTAAAAATATTTAAGAAGATTTTTTTTTTAATGCTTTGTGTTACTTATTTAAGATCACAATTTAAAGCTACTCTGTAAAACTGTAAAGATATTAATGCACTGGTAAATTTTGTAATAAAGAGGTAATACTTTGCTGGTTAAATGATAATGGGGCATGACAGATGCAATATATCTGTAAATCTGTCACAAGTCCTGTTAAGAGAAAAACAGTTGTAAGGTTAAAGCCCCCTTTTGTTCTTACTTGTAGTATGGGCTCCCAATTACGAACGAGGTTCATCATTGTACTGAGATAAAATGGTAGTCCTGCTTCACAGGATGCAGATCTATAATTGCTATTTATATGTCGGAATGGAGTTATAGAAAAGATGATGGACCTTGCATGACCAGGTTCTGCTATTGAAATAGCCATCTAGTAAGGAGGGAAAGGGCCTTTTCAGTGTGAGGAGAGGTTTTGGGCTGTGGAATAAGAGTACTCAATAGTTGTACTTTTCCAAGGCCTGCTGTGGGGGAGTGAATTTACTAAGACAAGCTAGTTCTCTGAAGTTCCTTAACCTTTGAATGGGAGGAGCTAAGCACAGTGACAGTTCCACTGCTGCAAGTCACATTTTGGAGCGTAGGTCATGGCGTGGCTAAACAGATCTGCTCTGGGGATTATTTACCTAAGTGTCCCTAGTTTATGAGTTACTGAGAAATTGTGTACGAGTTAAATGCTAAAAGGAGTGTATTGTCCAGAAAAGCAACACCTTTTTGCTTACTTTTTAGTTGTTAAACACATGAATAATGTTACAGGTGAAGGTGTACATTCTTTTGGCTTTTCAGAAGTCTGTATTCTTAGGCAAGACATTATTTTGCTTGCATATATGTAGATAAATTTTGCTGCAGTTGCACTGTAGGGGGCTCCTTCTGGCTCTGGGTTTAGAGATTTAGGTGCTGGGGCTTTCAGTCACATTTTGGCAATAATCTTAAAAAGTGTCCTAAGTTTAAAATAGGAATTTGGACAAGTTTCTTTGGCACAAAATTCTCAAGTATTATACAATTTACACTGTTATTGCTTATATTAAATGTGTATACTCTACAATATACAAAACTATATAATTTACAATGTATAGAATATTTTAATAGCTCTGATTATTGAGGCTTACGTTCTTCTAGCTTCTCTCAGATACTTATTTCCTTGAACTTCATTTTTTCAACAAAGCATTGTTTCATGTTTCCATTTGTTTGATATTTGTTTACTTTCAGGTTTCCAATAATACCTTAAAGGATTTTGACAAAGACAAAGCCTGGAAAGCAGTTGTGGTGCAGATGGCTCAGTAGTTTGGATTCTGCAATTGCAGCCAGTACAGTACCATCCAATACAGTAAATCAACTGTTTGAATTAAGAGTTAAAAATGTTTCCGTTTATAAAAAGCAATATAGTTACAGCAGTAGGAGCCAAGGAATAACACAGTAAATAATGTGTCTTTCTAATAATTTTGAAATACATTGTTAATATTTTTAACACGTCTTTTCTGTTGGTATCTGTATTCTAGTGTTGCTTTAGAAGATACCTTTAGAAAAAAAGGTAATGAGTCACATGGATTTATGCTGATGGCAAAGTAAAATATGACAATATGTAGTGGGCTTCATATATTTGCAAGACATTGTTATAACTGCAGTTATGCAGTCAATGTAACTGATAAATGCTTTTGTAAAGTTATGAGTACAAGTCATAATTGATATTTTTGCTTATACTTCACTTTTGTAGGAGTTGTAAAGTTGTTTTGCATCTCATTGCTTTTATATAAATAAAAGTCTTTATTATGTGGAAACTCAAGAATGTGGATTGACATTCTAATTGAAGGGGTGAAACCAGAATATTCTTTCCCACTAAGCTTCTGTTTTTGAACTATTAAAGGGGGAAGGGGCTTTTTCTGGGTGGCCAGGCATAAAATCTACTAGCCAAACCAAAACATAACAATCAGTCAAATAACAGGAGATAGTACTGATATAAAAAGAGGTTTTTTTCACACATGATAATGTATTTTTATGTATATTACTTTTCATTTGTCTATTTTCCTGGCCATCTTTAAAACTTACAGAACCTGGCAACACTTAAATGAGGGATATCCCCGTACAGGTTGCGTTTTCCTCCTGGCTGAATTATGTGTATGATCGTGTAGATTTCACACACTGTAAGAATTTCCATAACAGGCTTTTTGGTGTAATGAGGGTGTAACTAGCTGTTGACAAGGTGGTGGTATTATTATTGTTTTTCTGGTTTTATTGATGTTTTTTGAGAGGTTCTAGACTTTGAAGTTCATTCAACCCAAATCATTTGTTCAGAGCATACCTCTTCGCTTTTGGCAAGACAAAATGAAAAGAGACAGGAAGTTATGTACAGTGTGGAGCTCTTCATGTATGCGAGCATGGGGGGTTTTTTGCTTTTGGGAAAGCTGATGATTATTATGACTTTTTAATACATACAGAATACTCTTTCAAATTTAGAGCAGTGCTCCTTAAGACCATGGATGCAGCCGTCTCTCCTTTCACCTGAAATAGCATGTAGGTTTGGTCCAGGGCATGCAGCTGCTGTTTCTTAAACATTGTCAAATCTTATGCCTCTTCTGGTGGTTCTTGTGTGTACATTCTCGCAACAGAGCAGATAAATAATAACATATCTGCTACAATCTTACCATTTTTATAAATAGAAAAAAGATAAGTTTTTGATTGTACACTCTTTTTTTGAAAGTCACAAAGAAATAGTGACAGTTCTACCAAAAAATAAACATCTAACCATCTTTCTAACTCTCACACATGGATTGAAACTGGATGAAGACTGTAGATATTGTAGAAGTTCTTCACGAATCACAGTAAAGTGAAAAGCTAGCATCATATGTAGAATAGTGTGAATGTATCTTAACGATTTACTTTGTGGTAACATGCTTGCCTTTATTTAACTGAATCTGTATCTTCAAGAGATCATCTCTATCTTTTCTGTCAAATGATGATTGGCTTTGATTATGCAAAGGTTAGATATAAGTAGACAATAATTCTATTACTGACCTTGTCTGGAAAAGAAATCAATGGGAAGTTACACATTCTGAAGGAATTTCATTTCCACAAAACACTTATACTAACAAAGTGCTAAGGGACTTCTACCTCCTCTTGAGTCAGCTGGTTTGAGGCGCTCTCCTCCAAACAGTAAGAACCTTTTAAACAGATACTGATTATTGCTGCCAGGAGTGGCTAGGAAGAAGCTAATGGCAGCATATAATAGGGAATATTTATCTTTCTTTGGGGA
Organism: Todiramphus chloris collaris; assembly: GCA_025345505.1. Classification (NCBI taxonomy): domain Eukaryota; kingdom Metazoa; phylum Chordata; class Aves; order Coraciiformes; family Alcedinidae; genus Todiramphus; species Todiramphus chloris. Next base: position 20,403,670 of record JANVCC010000010.1, on the reverse strand, counting down.
ACTAAAGTATTTTAATAAAACTTCAAGGAAAATACCATGCATCAAAAAAGGAGGAGGAAAACTAATTAGGCTAAACAGAATTATTAATTTAGAATTTGGATTGGCCCTGAGTAATGGTTGAGATACGTGACTGTATCTGAAGATTTTTAGTCTTCTTAGATTAACAATGGTAAGGATTAGACAGGAATAAAAAGAGGTTGTCATGGAGCTACCAGACATAGATTCTGCTTTCCAGTGAAAAGGAACACCCCTGGGCTCCCTGCCTGGCCACAGCTCCCTTCCTGACCTGCTCAGCACAGCAGGGACTGCACAATCTGCCAGGTTCCAGGACTTTTCCCTGCACACATAGTAAACTAGGAGCTCTGCCATGGATATCACTCTGGAGATTGAATCTTCTTATCCCATGCAAGAAAGTAAATCATGGAGATAAGAGGCAGGCTTTTAAAATCAGCTTTAGTGTAGAGCTGGGTGCTGACATGAAAAACTGTTGTCCAGCAGAGAAAGCCTTGCTGTAAATCTCACTCTGTGGGTAAATGCTTTTGTAATTCAAACCAACATCCCCTTCTTTGCCAAGTGATTTTGTGTGTTGGTGTTTGACATGAAGTAAATATTGATTGCTTGTAGCTTTAAGTAGGGTGGGATGGTAGGTGATCTTTTTCCACAGCACGGCTGGGAAACCTGTTGAAGGGGCAAAGATCATACCTTTCTTTGAGGTCAGCTTGGTGAGATAACAGTGTATGTGCCATGTTGTGAAGGTTTCGGCTTGGAACTGTGTGGAGAGTGCCCTTTTCTGCTTTGCTGGGTTTCAGTAGCATTAATGCCTATGCCACAACAGGCATACAGACCTCTCTGCATCCAGAAATGTGTCTGTGTGTCAAATTGACTGTGATTATATGTTTTTATACATACATGCATTAAAAAAAACCCAAAACCATACATGTAGATACATGTATGTTCTGCTTGGACAGTTTTGAGCTGATAGGAGTTTTGTAGATCATTCCTACCATTCACCTCCAGCAGTTGAATGGAACAATTTTTACAATGATCTCCTCTAACTCAGTTCTGAAAGGGGTTGTCTCCTTTGGCCTCTTCCCTTGTGCTAGGCATGGCTGTTATCTGATTAAATTAGCAGGAAGTTTATAAATTTAAAAAAATTAATAGTTTCCTGGTGATATAGTTAGCCAGCTTAGCACCCTACAAACTCATAGTGGCCCTCTTTAAGATCTTGGGTGTGACTTCAGACCAACTGGAGGTAGAAGTGGACTGCTACCTCATCGGAGATAGATCAACAGAGTATCTGTCTTTTGTTAGTACTTCCTTTGTCCCTTCCCCATCACATTCATTGCCTATGTTTTAGCTCACAAGCTCCTTTTCTTCTCCCTTCCGTGTTTGAAAAAGTAAATTTGTACATGATCTGTACCAGGGATTACAACTTTGGACTGCCCATGTAATCAGTTGGTTTGTGTGTACATCACTGTCAATGATACTTGGAGTTTATGGCATTTCTCAAATAAAAAATGACATGTTTTGTGATCTGGGTCTTGTGTTTCTGAAGAGAATCCATGAGATCAAAATAATAAAATCTAAATTAGTTTCAGAAACTGGAGTATTCAGGCTTCCCTGGCAACCAAATTGGGTTTATAATGATTTCCTGTTTTTTTCAAACGATAGAAGTACTTTTGTTTGTTACTGAGTGGGAAGTCCCTCAGGGAGAAACTGTTACAAGAAAATGTTAGTATCATCTATTTTATGAGCAATTGTATAATGAGTTTTGGATTACTTTTCCCCCCTTATCTGGTGTTACCTATCTAATGTTAATATGAGATATTTCACAGTAAACTTTTTCCACCCCTGTACTTACAGGAAAAACAGACAAAGAGTGAAATAACAGTAGAGCTGAATGGTTTATGGTGAATCAGATTGATGAGAAAGGAAAACCATGCCTGAAAGCTTTAAGCATAGAAGAAAGAAATGCTCATGAAAAGTTTGTATTGGCCGATTGTTTTCTAATCAGTATTTTGTTAATGTCAAGTTATAACCATCAAATATAAGCAAAAATTGCTTTTCATGCTTCCTTTTTCAAGACAGGAAAGGTTTACAGGTATAAAATATCCTTATGTAATGTTACTTGAGTTTTCCTTGGAGTATATTTTTTTAACATCTATTTCCTACTTAAACTTTCTGTTTAAAAAAAATTATATCTCAAAAATAATAGTCTCTTTAGTGAACAGGTTATGATTATTATTTTCTGTCCTGTAAAGGTAAACTGTTTCTGGAGAAAAAAAAAATTATACTGAATTTTAGGTTCTTTTAACTATTTTTCCCCTATCTGACTCCATTTATAAAAGCTGATGTAGCTCCTAATCCAAGAAACACGTTTTATGTAGATGCTGGGTAATGGCTGCTTCCTCAAACAACAGGCAGAGTGGTAAGGTTTAAACAGGCCTTGGTCTGTTCTCCTCCTGCTGTTGTGAACCATGGAGGCTGAAATCCAGATATCCAGTGTTTGTAGGGATTCTTACCACTCTATGTTCTGGAAAGGGAAAATAAGAGTGTTAAAACCCTGCGTGCATATGATGATCTGCTGGTTTGTATTACATAGTTTTGTGCTTTGTGCTGACAGACTTTGGGCACCTAGAAGAAACTTGGAAATGTGTTCTGCTAGTACTGGCTTTGCTTTCCAGCAGCTACAAGAGGCCAAGTGCTTCTGTGGGGCTGAGTTCCTAGAGGTTGCCCCAACATTACTTGTTTTCAGAAGTGCCACCAGAGGGAAGATGGTGATGGAGTGCCTCTGACTTCCATATCTCCTACCTCTGTACCCCTACACTGTCTGTATAGGGTGTAGCCTGTCGTTCCTACTGGCCCCTGTTGACAGTGCCAAGATCATGACTGATTCTTGCTTGTTCCCAGGCTTGCAGTTTAACCAATAATCAGGATTAATACCAACTACTCTGGAGCTTATTTTTCTAGGCAGAGGCCTTGATTCACCCAGGCTCAGTTCTGAGGATATGTACTGTCTGCCAGGAGTTCTGATTTAAATTATTCATCATATTCTGCTGCTCATTTACCCATTTCCATTGAAGTCTATGGAAAGAGTCTCACTTGTTTCAGTATGGTTCATCTTGGACTTTTTGTATTTATGTTCTTTCTAACATCTGATTTATATAAAAAAAAATTCACATAAAATCAAAAATATTTTATCTGCACTATATAAACACTGAAATTCAAGATCAAAATGGGAAGGAAAAAGCATAGCATTAAAATTTCAACCTACTCCATACTGTGTGCTACTGCACTGAGTTCCACCAGGACACCTGTAATGCTTTAAACTGATCTGCCTAAAAAACCCTAAATCACTCAAAGCACACAAAATCACTTTCTGTTCTGAAGAGTTTTTAAAGCTGCGTTGGTTTCCTTATTGAGTTTGCCATGTGGCTTCACACCCTCAGTTCAGCTGAAGGATTGAAACGCTATGGCACAGGAGAGCAGTAATGGTCATATCTTAACAGTATTGGGTTTGTGGCTGCTTACATCATTTGCAGACCCTATCCTAGACTTCCATTTTTTGAAAGCTACATAGCATCACTTGGTTAATAGTTACCACTCCGCCAGTCTTTCCAGACTTCCCCATGTCCCTGTCATTTGCTGGTCCATGCTTTTCAAGGAAAGAATTTTCCTAGATTTGGAGAGAAAAGAGAACACAGTGAGAAGCAGCTTTCCTCTTTTCTGTGATTCAGATTTTATTTCTTCTTTGGTCCTGGTGTTAATACAGTCTAAAATCTGAAATCCTACCCTACTGACATCAGGTGAAATGTTGATAGCTGGGAATAAGTTTCTATTTCAATCCTTCCAGATGGTTAAGGGTTACTTTGTGTTCTAGAAACTGCTGGAGTCCTTGTGTACAGCATCTCTTGTGTGTTAACATCCATTTTTTTTCTGTGTATCATGACCCGATACTTCAATATCTATTCTATTCATAATTTGATCCATAGATCTGGTATCTAATCACAAAATATCTATTTCTCTCTAAATTCCGGGAACAATGGTAGGGTAACACACCAGCCTCTCTGATGCGTATGAGAAAATCTGTTCACTCAATAGCAGTGATCAGTACGAAGTGGTTAAGTATAGTTTGCTTCTTTGGAATTTCTAATTGACTTGTTGATGTGCAGCTGCTGAGAAATTCCAAGTGGAAAAAAAAAGGTACAAATGGCAGAAGGAGCAGAAGAGAGAGGAAGTAGTTTAGCTCCTCATGACCATCCTACAGCAGCTGCTGGGAAGCAAAACTGTGATGGGCTGGACACGGGATAAGTCTTCACTTCACTTCACTTCACTTCACTTCATTTCACTTCACCTGTTTGGAAAGATGTCTGATTAGGTCAGGCTGAGTGTTGCTTTAAACATCTGCCTCCTGTAAAAAAGATTTTTTGTTGCTTGTTCTGTGCAAAGAAATTTGTCTGCATACTCTTCTGTGGGAAAACCATGGGACTGAACAATATGCATACATATGTCTAATATATTAATCCCAGCTTGATAAGTAAAACCCCACTGGTCAGCTCAGGTTGGCTGTATCCCCTCCCCCATCTTGCCCCCCCATCCTCTGGTGCCGTGTGAGCACTGGCAGTGATAACATGGGTGTGTTATCAACACCCTCCAGCTCCCAGTGCTGCAGCGTGAGGGCTGGGTGGGGAAAAGCAGCTCAGCCAGACCCACTACAATAGGGCAGCAGACCTCTGAGTGGCAACTGACATCATGGCCTGTGTGTTTCTTCCAGGGCCACAGAATGCCATCTTTGCCCTCTCTAAATGATTTGATGTATTGGGGATGCTTGCTTGCAGGTGATGGTAGTTTCTTCCGCAGTAGCGGTTATTTTCTCTGTTTCTGAGCACCTGCAAAGTGATAAACTGGTCTGGCCAAGGCTTTGGCATCACCATTCCATCTCTATGACAAGAGCAGCCTGATTCTTTGTACTCAGGGCAGCAAAATCAGTTTTGTCAGTGCTCAGAGATACTTTGAAGTAATCTGAGACACAGCTCCTGTTATACAATGTCTTTGAAACTGTCAGTCTCTTGCCTATTTCTTCATCCTCTGGGGTTGCCCTCATTATGTTCCCAAATTTCCTCTGCAGACCTTAAAAAGGTAATGTAACATTGATATGTGGCTGGTTTTGGTGGTTTTTTTTGGTGTTGGTTTTTGTGTTTGTTTGGGTTTTTTTTTTTTGGTGGGGGGGTTGTTTGTTTGGGTTGGTTTGGGTTTTTTTGTTCGTTTTATTAAGGAAATAAAAATACCCTGTGGTAAGAAGCAACTTTTGTTAACAATTCAGATGACATCCGTGCCTTAATGTCAAGATTGTATATCTGTCTACTTGCTTTCTATTTTGAAGTATATCTTTGTTATCTGTAATATCTGTCATAGTCACTCTCTCTGAAATTTTCTCCCTGTTGTAAAAGTTGTTGTTTTTTTGTGGGTTTTTTTTTGCTATGCAATCACAATGGGCCAAATTCTGCTGAGAATGAGGCTATCAGAGGGGGCAAGCATGACTTCCCCTTGGTGAATCCAAGGGGAATCCAAGAAACCTTCTTTTCATCCTCATGCTTACAGGGTATCATTTGTGCATGATATGGTTTTAATCCAGTCTCTATTAATGCAAAGTACCTTGCTTTATTTCTCTTTCCAATGTTTAAGTGCCTTAAGAGAAGATATAACTGCCTTTTTAAAGAAGAACTGTGCTGTCTGAAAAGTGAGCAAAAGTGTATCTTTGCAGTCATGAACTCTTTAGGGAGCAAAATGTTTAAGTGTGGCCTCTTGTTGGCATTTTTCAATAGTCTAGCTAGGCAGTTCTTCTCAAGATGCTTGCAATTCTGTACCCTCCTCTCAACCTCTGCACACTCTCCATGCACTATTGAGAGAGCCATAGTAGTTAAGTTCATTTGAGATTCTCAGGGAAAAGAGCCTATTTTCTGCTTAAGCAGCTATAGTCATTGAAAGTATAAGAGCCCTCGCTTTACATTGGGTGATGACAGCCTATATATACTGTGCATCTCTAGAACCAGTATTTTCAAGATGATTTTCAAGTAGCATCCAACTGAAATGAGGTTTTATGACTTCTTTTTTCCTCTCTTAGGGTGTATGGAATAATGAGCAGTTCAGAGGAGCAGCAATGAGTCTGTTCAGGTCAGTGCACTCCACTGAAAGTACTCAGCAGAGAAGTGTATTAATGTGAGTATTTGTATTGGAGGGAGAAGGGTGAGGTCAGGGACAATCTTCCAGCAGTGCTTCATCATTTCCTGCTGTTTTCTGGCACTGTGGGTGGTGACAGGAGAAGTAAATACAAGAAGAAACTGTTGATTACTCACAGGAGAAACTGGCTTGCTTTGTCAGGGAAGAAGTATCACTGGACACTACTATAGCTAGTAGTTCTACCTGGAAGTAAATCACTTCTTAACTAGGCATTGCTGCCTAGATACAGTACACCTGATTTGAATAGTAGCTGCATACATAAGACTTAATTCCTAGGTGGCTGGTGTTTCTGACCTGCCTCTGCTCAAGGCAATATTTTGAAACTTGCATTTTCCAAAGAGGCCCAAATGTAGGATAACTGCAAAACCTGTGTAATCTCATCAGCACTGGGTCTGGCTGTAAGTGCCTGCTTATAGTACTGCATAAGCCAGGTGAAATAATGCCCTTCTTGTACCCCAGTGAGCATTTTGTTTGCCCCTTGTACTGCAGACCTGTGTGTGAATAACATTTCTAGCTTCTACCCACTGTTCTGGGTGTGTTTTGACTGCTTCTGCAATACCTGTCACTGTTGTAGGAAATGCACGTAGTAGGGGGAGAGAGTGAGGGTCGCCTTGGATTATGGAGATGAACTAAGGAGTGATTAATTTGGAGAGTGAAGCAGTTACATGCTGGATACAGGGGCACCTTGGGCAGCTCCTCCTTTCAGTAACCTGTCCTGGGGCTCTGTGGACTCATGCCCCACTGACGCTGTCCGCTGAGTGCCTGCCCTGGCCACGCAGTCTCACTCTGGACAGGAGATGTAGGTACACTCCTGGAAAAGTGCAGCTCCCAAGTAGTTCTGAATCATTGTGAATATTTTGTTGTGATGACAAGTAGCACTCCACATAGCTCTACTCCAGAGCTTGCCCAACATGACAAGAAGCTGTTAAGTTATAAACACTCAGCTGTCCTATGGTTGATGTGAGTGGCCCTGAGGCAAGAAGTCTTGGCCTGGTGCAGGCAGTATGACTGCACACTAAGTTAAGAGGAGCCATGGGACCATGCTGGCCATGGCCATTCATCTTGAGACAGCTGTAATTATAATAATAAGATATGTGTGCCTGTGTCGGTGAGACGTGCAAATACGTAGTGCTTGTACCACAGGATACTCTTGTAAAATGTAGTGTGAATGTGACTGTTATGTTGCAAAGACATCTGGGACTTCTCCAGCATGGATGTGACAGGGACATGCCTTGCAGCGTAAGCATTGACATGTTCACCTCAATTAAGTCAGTAAACACGGAGCCAAGGTAGGAATCTGTGTGGAGTTCTGTGCCTAAACTCCTACATAACATCACAAAATCCATGTCTGGCTGCTTAGGTATGCCTAGTGATATGTCTATACTAACTTTAATTTCCATGTTCCTTGAATGCAGTTGAGCAACAGTGGTTGCCCTTCTATTAGTGGTTTCTCTTGAAATGGGCCAAGTGTGGGGCCAAATGTGTAGCCAAGCATGCAAAATTTGTGAAGCCAGAGAGCAATTAAGAAGAAGGGACCTGGGCTGATGGTCCAGAGATCAGGGTTGACCCAAGACAAAATGGAGAATGGGAAATACTGGATTTTGCTCTGTACTCCAGGGTCTACCTCTTCATTTTATTAAAAAAAAACAAAACTGAGCAGCCAGGCTGCCATCCTGAAATATGCAGAATTTGGACTCAACCCTTCTTGGACTTAGAAATTTTTAGGTTTTGGCTTTTCTATATTCTTGACCAGAGTTGTAATAAAGTGTTAGGTCACAAAGTGTCTATATTACCAAAGTGTAAAAGGAGGCATTTCCTATTTTTTTTTTTTTAAGAGTGTTTATTCTTAGGATGGAGGGAACATTGGTAGAAGCAGGATGGTATATAATTTGCTATCATCCCTGTTCTTCAGGGATGAAGTAATAAAAATGTTAAACACAAGACAAATGTTGATTAAAATATAGTTAAAGCGTAGTAAGGATCAAGAAATAAAAGAAACCTGGTATCAAGAAATTATTTTCAAGAATTATTATCAAGAATTAGAGTCCCATTTGAACAAGGAGACTAAGAGCTAGTGCCCATATAAATTTCATATGCACAGATGTTTCTGCATAAATTATAGTTTTCAAAAAACATGGCATGGGTCTGTTACACTGCTCATCTTTTAGTGGGAATGTAGACTAATGGGAATTCCAGGATGCAAATTATGTAGGAATGGTAAAGTAGATTGTGCTAGTTTAGATACTGTTTTGAAAAATCTTGCTGTCAAATAAATTAAATAACAATAAGGCTGTTGCCTGATGAACTTAATAAAAGGTATTACAGAAACTGTCTGGACAGAAACACTGTTTCTGCATAGAAAGAGAGTACTGTTAGAGCAGTGTGACTGACCACTTTAGTCAGAAGGTCACAGAGGTGTGCTAAGAAATACCAGATAAGTAGAGAAGAAAACTGGAGTGACATCAGTCAGTCATTTCTGTAGAAGCTGGAGGAGTGTTACCTCAGGACTTGATGCAGAACCTAAATTTGTAAACACTACAAATGACCATTGCTCAGAGCACCTAAAAAAACTAATAGGAGCAGATGAAAGGGTAGAAACTTTCCAGGCACAAGGAACTTCTTTAAAAGTAATGTAGGGAAATCTCACAACAGTACATATATAAGATCCCCCAAAATGACATCTGTAGGAAATCATCTTTTTGCAGCTTGCAATACAATATTTTTAAGAAAGGTAAATATAAATATAAAATATAATCTATTTTCTTTCTAAACTAAAGATGAGAAGGAAGCCTTCTACAAAAAAAAAGATCTGTGAATCTGACTAGTAATGGAGATACTTTTTGGAGACACCTTTTGTTCACAAATGTAATGACACAGTAAAAAATAAAGGGTTTGCTTGCTTGCAGTGGAGCTCATTACAGGGGAACCTACTGGAGGGTGTGCTGGAGGAATTGTCTCAGGTCTAAGTTTAAAACAAATAGTCCAGAAGAATAAGACTAATATCCGAGACAGTAATCAAACTGTATTCAACAGGATTCCATAAATTTTGATTGAAATTGAAGCTGCAGAATTACTAACTGTGGTGTATGCTGAACTGGCTTGCTTGCAGTAGACATACTGGTAAATGATGAACTAAGGAATCAAGATAACTTTTTGGTAAAGGGATATTATGCTTCTGCCGATTCAGTCAATATCACTCTACTATTGTGTAAAAGATCCTTGATATGCTCCTTGATCTGACTATTGTGTGCAGGACCCCCTAACTTACAAAGGTATAGTAAAAATTAAGGCTATAATCTTAGAAAAAATACAGGAGATATGTGAGAAATCAATAAAATTGTGACTATTTTGGCAAAGGTGAGATAAGAATGGATATGCTCTATTTTTTCTAAAACAAAAACAAGGGGGAACACAACTGAACTGTTTGGAAGCAGTTTCATGATCAAAACAAAGCTAATAAAGATAATTTAATGGTGTAATTTGTTGCCACAAGAACTTTTGAAAACCAAAAGGGTAAATAGATGCAAAGAGTTGTACAAATTCATGTAAGAAAGGTCCAGAAACAGCTATTAAAAACAGTGATGGGCACATGGTTTTCAGTTCAGGAAATCCATAAGATCCAGGTCATTGGAACTTGGCAGCATACAGTTTAAAATAATCCACTGAAGTAGCATATTTAACTTCTTTCTTATTTTTCCTAAGCATCTGCTACTGATCCTGTTAGGCACAGAAGAGTGGACTGGGCAGAACTTTGATCTGGTGTATTTTTATCTATAGATGACAATTGTAATTTTTTCTTTTTTTTTTTTTTTTTTTTAAATATTTGAATAAGTTTGTTCAGTGCTATGATTGATACTGCTCTTTATCTTCCAAAAATAAAGTCTTATTGGAAAACTGGCAAACTGGACCACATGAAAATATCTAAAATACAAGCACCAAGTATAGTAGATACATTGACAGAATAGGCATTGTCTTTTATGTGCTTATTAAAAAAAATATTGGTAAAGTCCCATCCTAGCAGATGTTAATTGTGTAATCATGGAATCGTAGAGTAGTTTCGGCTACTTATGTTATGCCCACTTATGGGCATAACACACCACACATAGCCTCTATACGAACCAGAGAGTGTCAAACTTGCTCCTTGTGATGGGTAGTGGGACCATGCAAAGTAGCATCCAGAAAGGCATTCCTGGGCATTTGTTATGCTAACAGATACTGAGGCAGTGTGACTCACTCCTATCCTGCTTTCAGAGTGGTGGTGTTGAGCTTCTTTGGCAAAGCACTTCCTGAGTGTGTTGAAAATCCAAAAACTGGAGATGGACTATAGAACAAGAGGCTTCTCTTGATACAATTGATAAATGAAATAAATTCAAGGCAGAGATTTCTAGGTTAAAATAATCTGTTTTTCCTGCTGATGAAAAACAAGAAACCAGTCTTCCAAGAATACCCACCTCAGCAAAGCTGTTTTTCTTTCTGTTCAGCACATTAGAAAATGAAGAAAACGGTTAGGCATGAGACCACCTTTGGATTCCAGTGAACCTGCCTGGTACATCACTCTAGAAATAAAATTGCCATTTATACACTGAATTTACAGAAAAGACATTAGCTAAAACTGATCTAAAGCCAACATGACGAAATCCAGAAGGAAAAGACTTTTACTGTGATTGTCAGAAATTCGTGTTTCCCATTTTCACTATGGAACATAAGAAATGACTTAAATAGGTTTTATATTTCCCACAACTAGCAATTTCTGTCTTTGGAAAGTTTTAGAGGGAGGAGCTCAGAGGTGCTGTGGGAGGGGCTAAAATTCACATTAAAGTTTTGACATGAGAGGGAGAATTGTCAGAGTAGAAGGTTTCTGCTGAGGTTTTGCTTTTTTTCTCTTTTTTTTTTTTTTTCTTTTTTTCCCCTTCAATTTAGGATGATAAGTATTCACATTCAGATTCTTCTAATAATTATTTTTTGGAATTCTGATTGTCAGATTATTCCCAGGATTGAAGAATGTGGACTTTCATGTTCTCAGGTAATCTCTTACTTGTTCCCCTTTGCTATCTATTAATGTAGTAGTTGTATGTTGCTAAAATAATTGTAAAAAAATCAAGAAAGAAAAAAAGGAAAAATATTTCACTGTTCTGAACATTCACTTTATATTCCTGTCATTCTGAATTAAGTTTATGAATGGGCAAAGATGACTGTTAGGAAAGAACTATGAAAATGCATCTTACACTATTTTCAACTGCTGTCCTTAATACCTTTTTTAATTTTATTTTTGCTTGGAAAAAAAAAAAATTAGTTCATATTCACCATTTTGGAGAGTCAATTTTTACAACAGCAGTGGTGCCAAATTGATGAGGGAAGGGGGGGGGGGGGAGAATGTGAAGTTTCAGAAATTGATAATTGTGTTAGGAATATATGAAACACTGACTTTCCTGTGAATAAATGAATTAAGCTTGAGAAAGAATAAAACCTGTTTCTCACTTAGTGGTATGCATGTAACTGCAGTATTTATTTAATGACTTACTGTATGTGCATAAAAGTAGAATGTGAACCATACCATACCATATCTTTAATAGCTGTGAATTTCATATGTTCCCAAATATCCCCACAAAGGGGCAGCACAGAGATACACTGCTTCTGTTGATGTTCTGAAGCAGTAATAGGGTAAATTGAAAGATAAATTAGAAAACATTAAAATTATAGGGAATCTGACTTTCAGACTTAATAGAGGATGGTAACTATGTACTTGCTAAAGCAAAGTGGAACTGATAGCATGAAAGAATTTGGCTGTCTGTACAGACTTCTGCTTGAAGATGTCAGTGTTAAAAGACAGGCAATGAGACATAGTAAAGATTGACTAAATGTGGTGGCACTACCCAGATATCATTAGTACATGTTACAGCAACTTATTCTATATTTTATACATGTATCCTAGAAAATATCAGGAATAAAGATGCTTATAAAAATATTAGATGGAGTGACAAAACACGCCTCTGTATTTAAAGATGTGTCATACTCCTGCATTAAAATTCTGTAGCTTCTATCCACTTAGGTAATGGTTTTAGGATAATAAAATATATAGTCATAAGAAATTAAGCTGTAGGTGTACCTGAGCACTTCTCAAGAGTTTCTATGTACTTATGTTTATGAATGCAACCACACATGCATTTTAAATAATTTATGCTTTGTGGGGTCTGCTGCAATAAGAGTTTAAAATAGAAATGATTTATCATTCTAATTTATCCCTCCAAAGGCTGTATGACTATCAAACTCAGCATGTAAAAAAACAATAGCATCTTTTTTAGAGTGGGATTCTGCCTAGGAGACAGGATTTACTTCTAGGGACATTAAAGGGCATCATTCTCTGTCATATCTTAGGAATGTATGTTAAGAAGACTGATTCACTAGATGCCTATGATCCAGACACAACCATGCTGTTTGGTAGACTGGGTCCCTTTCTTTGCCTTCAAGAGTTTGTCTTACAACTTTTCCACTACTGAAGGTTGGATAACTACAAAAGGTGTATTTTATTTTTTTTTATTTACCAGGAAAATTACATTTCCAGTATAATGAAATCAATCGATCAATCTTTTGTGAAGTTAAAGGCAGGATTCAGTTCATGTTCTCTATGTAATGTTTCTGCTAGTTGTATTCAGTAAAATCTTGAATGAATTAATGACTTTTTAAAAAAAAATGTTTTCTCACTGAAAACAATAATGATCTCAACAGGACAAATTACTGCCAGCATAGCATTTTCAATCTAGTGCAAAACATTTTAGCTACATGAACTTTAGAGTCTTAGAGCTAGTTTGTTAAAGAAAACTTCTTCCTTTTCCTTTAGAAGCAACTTCAATTTCCCTAGAAAAATTGTGGCCTCAATCCCATTCCTACCTGAGTTACTTTAAAAGACAATAGTTTATTCTCTCTGTAATTTATAACCTAATCGTATTTATATAGGGCCACTAACCAGGGGTTACAATTTGGTTTTGTCTATGTGCAATGTATGTGTGCTGGCTTCTGCTATAGCACATCAGATTACAAAGTAGAGAATCAATACTATTTTTTTTCCTAGCAATTTGCTTCATGTGGTAATGAGGTATTGTAATTTTAGAACTATTAGAAGTTTTCTGTGGCTACTGTTGCTACAAGTCAGTATTACAGGAAATTGTTTTTTTCTTTACGAAGTTTTCCTGTAAGTTTGTGTAGCAGATTTCTCTTCTGCAGAGTCATCCCTGAGGTTGTGTGGTTCTTCATAAAGCAATAGGGGAATGAAAAGCAATTAATTTGCATTTTTCTGCATTTTTTCAAACTGTGAGCATTGTCAGAAGGTTTTGAGCAGGTTTTATAACTGAAACTGTTGAATTTGACCATCAGACTAGATTTTAAGGTGATTGTGTCCCCTAGATATTTGTAAACAGGTTTGACCTCCTTGGGTTCTCCTTATCAGAGTAAAGCATTGGTTGTACTTAAGAGGAAAATAGTAACATAACTGTTTTGAAATATGTAACTTTAAAACCTTTCACACTGAACTGTTTAGATTTTGTATATTATTACAACCTTATGAATCGATCTTAGTTTACCATGAGTATTCATCAAGACATCCTTGCATAGCCCAGTATAAGGCAATATCCAGGTTTTATTACTATACCACTCATTATACTTCTGTTCAGTACAGGAAAGGAAAAAAACAAAAGAACTTTGGATGTTTATGCAAGTATTACGTGAAAATCTAAAAGCAAGAAAATATACAGTTGTTGGTTGAGTGATGGCAAAGGAACAACCAAGCTTTCTTATGTGTTCTGATTTATTTCTCCTTCCTTATTTTAATGGTTAGGCTTTAGAGCTCATGTGATAGTCTGGTATTCAAAGGTTAAATACAATGGACTTGGTCTCTATGCCTCACCCAATAGCAAACACAGTTATCAAGTAAGTTTCCCTGTAAAAGCATAGGGGAATCCCAGCCTGCAATTGAAATTCAGTTTGTGCCCAACTCATTTTACAATCCACATTGTTAACAAGCTGTACACAAAGGAACAGGCTGATGCCAAATTTGACTCAACAGCTGGTAAAGATCAAGACCACTACATTTAAAAAAACATTCTCCAGAAAACTATGAAATAGTATTTGTATTGTCTGCCATCAAATGTAATAATGTTTCCAAAGTCCATGGATAAAGAAGGAAACCCTATACTGAATCTGGAGTTTCCCTGCAATTATATAAAGGTTACTGGCAGTATATTCTTGATATAGTTTCTGCCTCTTCATGCTATTCATAGTCAAAATATGTAGTGTTTCTTTACTGGTTATTTATGCCATGGATCAGTCCCTTCTTGCTGAATACTACACACTTCAAAAACAGTGATATAATACATCCCTTAGGCCTCTAACTCAGCTCACATACACTGTCATTCTTTCTTCATTATTAATTTGTATCCTAAAAGTGATCCCAAGCCTTTAAAAAATGGACATGACGATCTAGGTGACATGATTTAGTGTGGCCAGCAGGAAGCAGGGAAATGATTTTACCCCTGTACTCAGTACTGGTAGGTCCACATCTTGAGTACTGTGTTCAGTTTTAGTCCTCTGACTACAAGAAAGACATTGAGATACTAGGGCATGTCCAGAGAGGGTCAATCAAGTTGGTGAAGGGCCTAGAGCGCAAGTCTTACGAGGAGCAGCTGAGAGAAATGGTCTTGTTTAGCCTGGAGAAAAGGAGGCTCAGGGGAGACCTTCTTGTGAGTTGGTCTGCTTAACTAAGTAACAAGTGATAGAACAAGAGGAAATGGCCTTAAGTTGCGCCAAGGGAAGTTTAGATTGGATATTAAGAATTTCTTTACTGAATGGGTTATCAGACATTGGAATGGCTTGCCCAGGGCAGTGGTGGCATCCCCATCCCTGAAGGTGTTTGAATCATGTAGATGTAGTGCTTAAGGATACAGTTTATTTGAGGTCTTGTCACTGTTAATAATTGGACTAGATGATTTTGAATGTCTTTCCAATCTAGGAAATTCTGTGATTCTGTGACTGAGTTTTCTCTAAAATCTGTTTGAAAAACAAAGTTTTGGACGTGCAAAATGTCTAAAGAGACTGATTGGAGATCTGACTTCCTCAGAGAGAGTGATAGAGAGGTACAGTGTGAAGTCCCAACACGACAAGTTGATTCACCACAGACTTTTTTTGTGTTTATGTTGATATACCTAATGACTGGAGGAAACACATAAAAACATAAAACATATCTTTGCTAATATTTGCTGTGATACAGTACATTCCACGAGAGCATGCCCTAGATAGAATCTCTGGATTTTGTGTCCCTGCCTGTCATTGACTCACTTATGTGGCCCTATTAAGTAATTTCCTTTCTCCAGTTTTCACAAATACAAAATAGTGCTGACCTTCTTGTGCGATGTGTCTTAATTATGTGTTTTAATTAAGTGTTTTGAATACTATAATTAAGTGTTAAGTACTCATTAGTCAAAGCAGTCATACTTAAGGGGCTCAATCATGTTGAGTCACTGTATTAGAGTGATATTAACACATTTGTATAGATATCCCTGCTTGTCTTCTCTGGTGGTAGTCAGGAGAGCTGAAGTTTAGCAAGTTTAGGTTTGCTCTTGGACAGTGTTTTACATTTACTCTTAGAGTCAAAAATAGCTTGGCAATGACATGACACATTTAACTTCCATGTTTCCTGCAGTGTCCTATGCCAGTGGTTGGATGCCATCCCATTTCTTCACCCCCTGAGAAGAAAAAAGACAGTGACAGATACAAGCAGGGTCTTAGAAAACTCTCCATTGTTCCTCATTATTAGAGCATCTACCAGCACTTCTTTCAGGAGAGGTGGAGATGAAAAAAAGCTCTGCAATACAGAACTTGCAAAAAATGTCGTGGTAGCTCTTGTTTGTTTTTGTTTCTCCCTTCTCCCTTCCTCAAGAACTCTGGAAAAAGTTACAGGGTCTGGAAAGAGGTCAGTCACTGGAGTAACAACAGTAGAGGCATTAAAGTCATGAAAGTTGGGGGCACAAGATTAGCAGATGTCAGAACTGGAATTCACAAGGTGTCCTGAAACTGAAACAGAAGGCAGTGCAGTGCAATCAGTACATGTACCAGGAGGTAGATCTTAAAAAGAAAAAAAAACAACAACAACAAAACAAAACCAAAACAAAAACAAACAGAAAACAAACAAAAAAAACCTCACCCCAAAACATATATAAGCAAACTTAGCAGGAGATGTGAACACCTGACCTTTATTATTGGCAGCAAATTTTAGGTCACAAATCTCTCTTAGCCCTGATCTTAGGGAGGGAAGATATCATTCCACTCCATTTGGACAAAAGGCTAAGTGGTGAATACTGACATTTGGGAGTAGGTACTTCTCACAGCTGCAGAATATTGCTGTCTGACTGACTGCTTTTCAGCTGGGAAGCTACTGGTAATTTGATGAAATCTAGGCAGGACAATTTTTTTTTTGAGTATTAATAACCTTAACAACCATGTGATGTGACCTACTGGAATTCTTGCAGTAAGACTTAGGATTAAGGGACTGAGAGCAGTCCTGCAGAGGACTTCTGGATACTGACGGAGGAAAAGCTGCACATGAGCCAGCAATGTGAGTTTGCAGCCCAGAAGGCCAAACGTGTGCTGGGCTTCATCAAAAGAAGCGTGGACAGCAGGTCATGGAAGGTGATTCTGCCCCACTATCTACTCTTCTCTTGTGAGTCCAGCTCTGGAGTCCTCAGCACAAGACATGCACCTGTTAAAGCAGGTCCAGAGGAGGGCCATGAAAATGATCAGAGATCTGGAGAGGTCTGGAACACCTCTCCTATGAAAAAAGGCTGAGAGATTTGGGGTTCAGCCTGGAGAAGAGAAGGCTTTGGGGAGACCTTATTGTGGCCTTTCAGTACTTAAAGGGGGCCTGTAAGAAAGATGGGGACCAACTTTTTAGCAGGGCCTGTTGTGATAGGACAAGGGGCAATGGTTTTAAATTAAAAGAGAGTAGATTCAGGCTACATAGAAGGAAAATATTTTTTACAATGAGGTTAGTGAAACTCTGGCACAGGGTTGCTCAGAGTGGTGGTAGATGCCTCATCTCTGGAAACATTTAAAGTCAGGTTGGATAGCGCTCTGAGCAACATGAGCTAGTTAAGGATCATGGTCACTTCAGGGGCCTTGGACTAGATGACCTCTAATGGTCCCTTCCAACTCAGACCATTCTGTGATTCTATGATTAGCTTAATTTGGACATTTGCTGGAGCTGGCAATGCTGTACCTGTTACTTTGTCATGTTTGTTTATACTGCCCTATTCTTCCCCTCTTGCCAGAATGTCTGTGCATTGGAGAGAATCAGGGATGATCAAAAATGAGAAAGAACAAAAAGTGGTTTTCAAAGACTTCTTTCTAAGGATAACTTTGTATACTCTCCTGTATTTTTTGTTTCAGCATTAAAGTGCTAGGCCTCACTCCCAAATAGGTAGGTAATTTGGACCCAAGAAAGAAGTTTTGTCCTATCTCTAATAGAAAATAATTTGATTTCTGGGACCCATGAATTCCATGTGCTGTGCCGTGCTGAGTCTACCAGGCTGTTCAAACCATGAATCCACATTTGAAGTTCTATGTGTTGCATGACCATCATCCCCACAAGAAATCCCTAGGTTTTCTGTGAACTCTGGCACAGATGTTTTCGTAGTAGTTTTCATACTCTTAGGAAAATATTTTTCCTTGCGTAACTCTTTTTCTGATTTTGTTAACATTTATTGGCTGTTTTTTTGAAAACCAGGAAATTACTTGTCATCTTAAAAACACAAACCAGGAAGTATGCCCCAAGCAGCAGTGTGTTCCTGAGGAAGTTCCAGACCAGCTCTGAAGTACTTAGCTAGAATGATTGCAGAACTGGTAAATTTGTGTATACTCAGATGTGATATAGACATATCACAGCTCTGACCCTGCCTTCACAACTGTAGGATTCACTGGGACAGAATTTTCTGAGGTCATTAATAACTAATGATGCTAAGCACTGGAACAGATTGCCTGTGGAATTTACAGAGATCTCCGAACATGCTAAGAAAGTATCTCTTATCAGATATGTCTCAAATAAAGGTCATTCTTCCTAAGGCAGAATGTAGTGTAGATGGCATCTTGAGTTCTTTTCTAATCCTAATAAGTCTGCTTTCATTCATAATTTTCTCTTTTGTGGGATCTAAAGATGGTCTTTCAAGCCATAGTTAACATTCCTTTGGAACAGTCAACAGAGCCAAAGACCTGTCTTGCTGTGTTGCATGTCCTGCCCTTTCATTGTGCCAAAATGGGACTCACCGTGAAAACTGTATGGGACATACAATCTCATTCAGGAAGTGTCCATGCAAAGATGAAGAGAGTTTTAGTTTTACTTTACAAATTTTCTGTGTCTCTTTCTCTTGAGAGAGGAGGATTCAATTTAGTTGCTTTGAATATGTGTGGTAAATTTCAATCATTTCTGGAAAAGTGATTGTCCTGGAGTTGCCTCTACTTGCCTGCATATTTTCAGAAAGTATGAATCATACAAAAAACATTGTACAGTACTAGATATGCATTCATTGTCCTTTCTTGGAAAAACTTTGAGGAAATGGAATTTATTGCAGTTAATACTTTTCACTGTCTCCAGTTTTGTTTTTCCATTTCATCCCTATGTATGCAAACTTCCTTGATCTTCTTCCCACTTCCTTATCTCCCTTACCTTCTGTTCTTCCTTCCATCTCTGCCATGGCAGTTTTCTCTATTAATTTTCAATTTTGATATCTTTGTATTATATTTTTTCCCCATTTGCAGTTTGGGGTTTTTATAAATTCGTATTTGCAATTCTTATTATAGCATCATGTTTTGTGCTTAGTTTTGGTTGGTAGTATGTGTTCTTTTAATTTTTCCCACCTTATTTTCAATATATCTATATATAATAGAATAATTTTTAGAGCATGGTCATGTCTGTGTTACCATTCTGTCTGCCTATTTTCTCTTCCACTTAGGGGAAGAAAAACCACATACACTGTTTAGGCAAATGTGTGGCATAGGTGTTTTTTAGTGAGTAAGGGCTATCATTAAAAATGAGACATAGGGTGAAGCAACATATGAAGGCACTGAACGCTGATAGATTTATTAAGCTGAGGCCATGCCCAAAAATTATTGCTGCCTCTAGGGACAACAGTGGGATCAGGAGAGTTAGGTGAAACAATGCTACTGTTGTAAAGTGGTAAATTCCTGTCTCTTTTGAAGCCCTTCTTTTGAACCACTGACTCCTTTAATTGTACTGTGCCAGCTTTAGCAACTACTACAACACATAGAAGATACACAAGATAAAACTAAATTATATGATTATTCCATAGTTTTGGGTTTTTTTTCCTCTCCCCCTCCCTCGCTCCCAAGATTATGAATTAACAGTAAATAGAGAAGTAGACTATGTAACGACTTTTGGAGTAATTATTTTTCATTTTGTATTTTATATAATTTACTGTTCCTTAGCAGTTCCAGATTTGTTCCTGACTAGGTTCTATACCAGTTATCACAAACTGCAAATGTTTCATCTGGAATGCATGGTATAGATATTTTCAGTAGAGCTTTTCTACATGGCAAATTTTGAATGTTTTGTAGCTTTTCATCTACACACACTGTTAGGCCTTTCAGGTGTTTTTGGGTTTTGTTGCTCTTGATAGGAGAGGAAAAGCATGTATGTGAGGATCCTGGTGTAAGATTTCTGAAGTAGGATTAGGAGTTCCAGATGTCATAATAATACAAATCTGAAGAGTTAGGAAATAATCCTCTCTCTCTAAATTTTTGAACCACACAGCTGGGAAAAAAAAAAAAAAAGAAAAAGTTTTCATCTACATGTGCTAAGGAGATTTTCCTCATTTTGCTGTGGGTAGATTGTTTCTGTAACTCAAGCAAGCACAATTAGTGCTAGTCAGGCATCTTTATCATTAGGTCTTTAATGGAAGCAGTTCCTTAAGGGATACTGTGGCACCAAGAAGGAATGCAGTGGCCTCTCAGGGGCTGTCATCTGACACTACTCCACCACTGCTTTTAGCATGGCCTGAGAGATTGTTTCTATGGCCTTACATCCTTACACAATAACATAACAAACTAAGGCTAGAATAAAACCAAAGTCTCCTGCATTTCTCTCCACAGCTTTGAAGGGTGTCCTGGCCATGACATGTGGCCTCCAAAGTTTTGAATCTGTCATAAGAAGTTATTGCCAAGTGTGCTTTCTTCTAAATTTAATATGACTTTATGATCCACACTAGCAGGGTTAGGATTAGGACGTGCATTTTTGGTTTTAAGCCCCTTTGTCCCCAACATTTCAGGATAGTATCTGTGCAACATTTATCCTCTCTATAACCCTTCTCCTTTCCTATAGTTCCAGGTTATTAAATACAGATTAAAAGGAGATCATGAGAAAGCCTTAGTCACTTCTCAGGGCAGTATGAGAAACCTACATGATCAGCATTGTGCTGCCTCAGTTTAGGCAAGGAAAAGAGTTAAGCACTGGGATAGTTTAACCTCCACTGTCTAGAGCCCAGGCACCTGAGTTACGAGCCATATTGACATTTTCTCTTTGAAGCAGCTTCTGAGAGTCACTATTCCCAAGTTTCAGTTTCTTTTTGTTTGTTTGTTTTGTTGTTGTTTGTTTGATTGGTTTGGGTTTTTCTTTTTGGTGTGTGTTTTTGTTTGCTTGTTTGTTTTTGTGGTGTTTTTTTAATGACTGCTTAAAATAAAATGTAAGTGGCCTTTGAAGTAGCAAACAGTACTCCCACTTCAATGTTGAAAGCACTGAACTTTAAAAATTACACTGTATCTTGCCTATCCTTCTCACAGACCATCATTCTTTCATTTCCTCTCTATATAATATCACTGCTTTGACAGGAGGACTGGGAAACTCTCATTTACTGGGTAGCACGGCAAAAGAACCATTTAGGGTTAGAATGGCTTCAGGTTAAGGATAATGTTGAACCTGGCTGCCCTTTGATGTAAAGTCTTGAAAACTTGAGTATAAAAATGGAACATGTCCATATTCTGCTTTCCTAATATTTCCAGTTTGAAAGAAGCTAGGCTTGAGCTTTGTTAGTTTGACCTCTGTTACTATTAAATCTGCTCCAGCCACCTGCTCTGCTGGGGGATGTGGGTGTCTCAAAAGTGAGTATATGCTACCCCAAAGAGCTTTGGCACAGGTTAGATGTCATTCCAGCTTTGTTCTAGTTATGGACTAAGCACCAAAGTACAAGCATCCAGGGAGCTTACAGATCAAAAAGGGAGCTGCCTAATAAGTTTAGATGCCTTTAATGTTAAGTAGCAATTAACAGGTCATGATGTATCATGGTGTTCATCTGAGATTATCACAGTTTGCTTAAATCATGTTTCAGGTACCTAAATCCTCTTTTAAGTTTGGCTGACTAACTGTTATTTTGCAAATGACTACAAACTTTGCCTTCATTTCACTACCAGTAGTAATGCAAAATCCACACAGAGAATTTGCCTTACTTAGAAATGATCTGACCCTTTTCTCATGGGCAAAGCCGAAGTTTGCATAGGTAGCTGTATGGGGTTTGCATGGCGAGGTTTTGGTAGCGGGGGGGCTACAGGAGTGGTTTCTGTGAGAAGCTGCTAGAAGCTTCCTCTATGTTTGATTAAGCCAATGCCAGCCGTCTCCAAGATGGACCTACCACTGGCCAAAGTTGAGCCCATCAGCAACAGTGGTAGCATCTCTGTGATAACATATCTAAGAAGGGAAAAAAACCAAACTAGGGATGAGCAGTGTGAGGGATGAGTGAGAATGTGTGAGAGAAATGACTCTGCAGACACCAAGGTCAGGGAAGAAGGAGGGGAAGGAGATCCTCCAGGCACTGGAGCAGATTACCCTGCAGCCCATGGTGAAGCCTATGGTGAGGCAGGATGACTCCTTCAGCCCATGGAGGTTCACAGTGGAGCAGATATCCACCTGCAGCCCACAGAGGACTACACACCAGAGGAGGTGGATGTATCTGAAGAAGGCTATGACTCCATGGGAAGCCTGTGCTGGAACAGGCTCCTGGAAGGACTTGTGACCCCACAAGGAGAGAAGCCTATGCTGGATCATGTTTGCTGGCAGGACATTTGACCCTGTGGGAGACCCATGCTGGAGCAGTCTGTTCCTGAAGGACTACACCCCATGGGAAGGTCCTACGCTGGAGCAGTTTGTGAAGAACTGCAGCCCATGGGAAGTACTCATGTTAGAGAAGTTCATGAAGGACTGTCTCACATGGGTGACACCCCATGCTGGAGCAGGGAAAGAGCGTGAGGAGGAAGGAGTGGCAGAGACAATGTGTGATGAACTGACCGCAACCCCCATTCCCCATCCACCTGAGCCACTCAGGGGAAAGAGATAGAGAAATCAGGAGTGAAGTTGAGCCTAGGAAGAAGGGAGAGGTGGAGGGAAGCTGTTTTATGATTTAGTTTTTATTTTCTCATTATCTTACTCTGATTTTGATTGGTAATAAATTGAATTAACTTTCCCCAAGTCAAGTCTGGTTTGCCTATGGAGGTAATTGGTGATTGATCTCTCCATGTCCTTATTTTGATTCATGAGCCTTTTGTTATATTTTTTCTTCCCTGTCCAGCTGTGGTGGGGGAGTGAGAAAGCAGCTTTGGTGGGCACCTGGCATCCACCACAAGAGGGAAAAGGTTGTTCCCCACTTGGATCTTATTCCAAGTTCATTTAAATCAGTGGAAAGACTTTCACTCAACTGTAGTCCTCCACAATTTGGGAATGTGAGCAGGATGACATTTATCCTTTATAAAAGTCACAGTGTACACCAGAACCCTCTTTTGCTCCTGGAACAGATTCTAAACATAAACAAAATGAGCAGTTGCCTAGAGCAAAACATTGAAGGCTTTGCTGTGTGTGCCAGAGCACCGGAAAGCTGGGCTGGCAATATATTCCCTCTTTTGCTGATCAGTAGTGTTAGGATGTATGAGAAGACAGTAACTGAAATAGAAAAACATCTTCAGACCAAAAGAAAAATAAGTATTTCTGAAAGAAATAACCGCTGCCTCCAGCAGCAGCAGGACAAGCAATTCTATCCCAGAGGGTGTCTTCTCATAATCTTTACTTCAATTCTTTCTTTTTCCCTTTTCTGTGACAATCTCACTGCACAGTGGTTCCAGTCATTTTTGAGACTGCAAGTCTCAGTGCCGTCAGGGCTGCTGAGGGATCTTGACTAAGTTTCTCTTGTAGCCTCTTCTGTGCTATGGAGGTTGTTATACCATCCTGACCTCAAAACATGGGATCTTCATGGTTGTCTGAAGACCTTGTGGAATCCATGTCCTCTAGTTTTTCAAGGAATGGCCAAAGTCATGGCTGACTTGTTCTGGTGCTAGTGACAGTACTGCTTCTAGCAGGAGGCTCAACTTGGTGACCTCCAAAGACACTTTCCACTCTAAATTTCTTTGATTCCATTTTACCATCTTCTGTATGAGATCTCCAGTCATTCATTTAAATAACTGTTACTGTTGTGTTAGAATGTCCCTATCTCATTGTTAGACTAGAAGTGCTGATTTGGTAGATTAGTTGTCCTTTCAAGTAGCTGAGTGATCTGAAATTTTTGACACTCTTATGTATGGGATGGTGTTGATTTATACCAGATGAGGGCATGGCATGCAAAGTGCATTTAATTTTACTTTGTTTATGGTATGCAATTCATTTTTGTTAACAACTTGTATTAATATTTTAGGAAACATGACATCAAAATGATTGACTTTTTTTTTTTTTTTGTTTTGTTTTTTTTTTTTTTTTTTTTGAAATTTTTTCTTTCTTACCAAAAAAAAACTTAGAACATACTGTTGCCTCAAGCAAATTCTGCTTCCAGTCCTGGAGTTGAAGCATACAATAGCATAGGCAGCTTTTATTTCAGACTGCCATAGCTCCCTTTGGTCCAATAAATTTAACAGCAAGTAGTTTCTGTGTAGGTCGTTTTTTATCACAGCATTATTTTTACATACAAGTCACTTTAAAAAAGTACAAGGGAGGGAATATTCTTTCCACTTGTGACATCTCAAAGCAACATTGTTTTGATTGGATAGGATAAATGCATGATATGGCAAAGAATTCCCAGAGATATAATTACTGTGTTGTCAACTCTGTCACTTGTTCTGCTCTGTGAAAGGGATACTGCTCAGTCCAGGTAAAATATGGGAACAGTATTCCTCTGCACCAACACAGTGCAGGAGAAAATACATACTGACTTGAAGGTGGAAATCTGTTATGCCTGAATAGTACCAAGTAAACAGGAGGACTGAAATCTAAGTAAGAGGCCAGAGGGTCTTGTGTTAGTCATGTGCTCTGCGCTACTGAAGTACTGCTAGACTGTAACGGAAGTGTTGGCCTTGCGACAAACAGGTTGTGGAGGACAGGGTCCATACATTTGAAATGGCAAGTAACAACAAAAGTTGGTGAAAGGCTATGCTTTAGACCACTGTGAAGCCTTGCTGAAGATGTCCAATAATCTTCAATAAAGCCAATAATCTCTTCCCTGTTTGTTCATTTTCCATTCCGTATGTAGTTGAGAGCACATCAACATGGAATTAACCTTGCTCTGTTGTTCACAAGCCTGCTCTCATCCAAAAAGTGTGTGACCTCATTAGCATTGTACTGAGGTTGATCTTAACATCCCACTTCTCAGTAGTACTTATCCTCTCAGGTCCAACGCTGCGCTAATGTGATGAGATGGCTTTTGTTCAGCTTGGAACACATACATGCACAGGGAGACTCAGAGCTGGATAACACGTAGGCATGACTCACATGTTTTGTTTTTAGCATTCTGTAAAAAAATCCATCAATATCCAGGTGCTTTTGTAGAAGCAGCAGTTCAAAGTAGTCCAAAATAATGCTTTGCCATAAGTTCAGGTGCCTATTTCTTTCCTGCATGGGTAACAGTCTAAATGTTTCCTTCTATGATTGCTTAGGTCATCCCATTGCACACTGTTCACATGCATCTGAACACCACATTGTCAGCAAAAGCTGATGAACAGCCTTGTGGTTTGCCAAGAATTAAAAAGGATCAACAGTAAGATCATTTTACCTTGGCAATAAATTGTACATGACGTCAAAACAAACAGAGATGCCCTTTCTGAGAAAAGGTCTTTTAGGGACACCATATCAGTGGTACTGATTATGAGTTTTTAAGAGTTGTAAATTTTCATATTATGTGTATTAATTTTTATAATTCCTCTGGTTCTTAGTAAATATAACCACAATTTTATTCAATTGCCTAGTGTGTTCTATAGGCCCCTTCTTTTTCCTTTTCCCTATTTTCAATACCATGCTTTTTTAAATAGATGCTTTACCAGGATACAGTTTCCTTACATTTGGTAAGATAAATACAGTGGTGACCTTTATGAAAATAAAATGAGAAAATACTGTGAGGTTCCAATCCCCACCAGCATCAAGGACATGTAAAGCTCAAAGACATTATCTCCTTCACCTGTGAAAATAGCTCTGGAAAATGCTAGACCATACTTGGTTGCTTCCATTTTTTATGTCCTCCCGAAATAGCTTCTGGGGCTGATAGTCTGAGAAGCTTATGATACAGCTCTGAATACTCTCTGTTTCTGTTCAAAGTTCTTAAATTGCATAGATCCATATCACTTTGACTGTACCTGTCCACTGCTCAAAGACACCATTTTTATTTATGGAGGTGATTGAGATCATATTAGCATTGTCAAGTTTTTCACTAGAGGACATCTGAAATCATTTAAGGTTCTTATGACCCAGCATCTGTAGGCTCTGCTGGGATTGAGAGCAGTCCTGAGGAGAAAGACTTGGGGTTGCTGATTGATGAAAATCTCAACAGGAGACAACAATGTGTGAGTGCAGCCCAGAAGGCCAACTGTATCCTGGGCTTCATCAAAAGAAATGTGGCGAGCAGGTTGAGGGAAGTGATTCTCCCACTCTACTCTTCTCTTGTGAGACCCCACCTGGAGTACTGCATCCAGTTTTGCAGCCCCCAACACAAGGACATGGACCTGTTGAGCAGGTCCAGAGAAGGGCTATGAAGAAAATCAGAGGGCTGGAGCACCTATCCTACAAGGACAGGCTGAGAAAGTTGGAGCTGTTCAGAGAAGAGAAGAGAAGAGAAGAGAAGAGAAGAGAAGAGAAGAGAAGAGAAGAGAAGAGAAGAGAAGAGAAGAGAAGAGAAGAGAAGGCTCTAGGGAGACCTTATTGTGGCCTTCCAGTATCTGAAGGGGGAATTCAAGAAACTTGGGTTGGGATTTTTACAAGGGTTTGTAGTCATAGGACAAGGGGTAATGGTTTTAAAATGGATAGATTCAGATTAGAAATTAGGAAGAAGTTCTTTACAGTGAGGGTGGTGAGACACTGGAACAAGTTGCCTGGGGCAGTAGTGGATGCCTCATCCCTGGAAACATTCAAGGTTAGGTTGAATGGGGCTCTGAGCAGCCTGATCTGGTTAAAGATGTCCCTGCTCACTGCAGAGTCTTTGGAACTAGATGA
Organism: Todiramphus chloris collaris; assembly: GCA_025345505.1. Taxonomy (NCBI): domain Eukaryota; kingdom Metazoa; phylum Chordata; class Aves; order Coraciiformes; family Alcedinidae; genus Todiramphus; species Todiramphus chloris. Next base: position 20,376,927 of record JANVCC010000010.1, on the reverse strand, counting down.
TATTTAAGGTACTTTCCAACCCAAACTATTCTGTAATTCTACGATTCCTCTACTGAACTCACTTTCTTCTCTACGGTCTTTAAACAAAGCAATGTGATACTACAATTGGCTTAGATCAAGAAGTTGCCGTGCTAGCTAAAATGTTGGCACCACACCTTCTATTCAGAATGCTGCACGTTGGTGGTGTCTATTCAGATAACCTCTAGCTACAGTTGAGCAACACCACAAATGGGGAAAACCCTACAGAAATAGGAAAATCCCTAACTGTTTGCACATTGTGTAACTATATTTTGCTTAGGCTCTTTGCCAAAGCAGATATGAATCAAAGATGCTCTCTGTATAGGAGTAAAATGTACTATCATGTTTGGGATCTTATTTTTGCATAAAAGACACCCACAGCATTTGTGAAAGGGGAAGAAAATTTCCATTCTGGTTTTAGTGTGTTTTGTTCTTCTATTGCATTCATTGCTGAAAATTCCTGAAAACAAAAGATATAGAAAGAGGGAGAGGAACTTGGTTAATTTATTTGACTACTTCTTTGAGACAGATGGTCTCTTTTGACTATTTTGCAAAATGATTATAAAAGAAAATACCACCCTCCCCCCTGCCCCCTACGCCTTGGTATTGTACAATAAGAAGAAACACTTATTTATAAAAAAGGAATTGAGCTGTAACCAAATGCTCACTCTAACTGGAAAGTGTTTCTGCAAATGTCTGGTTATTTATGTAAACCTTCCCAACATCTCCTCATCCAGAATAAAACCAAACGCAAGAAGAACAACGAAACAACTCCCTACCAGCACAAAAATCACTGAATGACATGTTTCTTTGTTCCTGTGGAGAAAATGAGAAAATAAATACCAAATGGTACTAGAAAGTGCTCAGATGGTAGGATTCATCTGAGCAATAGTGAAAACAAATAATTAATTAGGATAGACTAGGATGTATAGGAGGATTTCTGCATTGTCTCTCAGCCCCACTGAAGTGGGTGGTTGTTCATGTTTGTAACTTCTGTTAATTTATTTACATAAGATTTGCATTTTTCAGGTGTTGTAACAGGGGTTCCAAAGCACTGGCCTTCTTTATGTAAAATGCTGAATATTCTGATTTTTGTGAGATTTTTGTTGTTTACTTTAATGGGATCTTGATTTTTTTTTCCAGCATATTTTTACACTATGGTTGTAACCAGAAAGAATCATTAGTTTAAGGATGATGTAAGAAATCTTGCCTGGCAATTGGGAACTCTCTCAAGACACCTAAGCAAGATAGTTTTAGCAGTCTGGCTGCAAAACAGGAAGGTAAAAATATGGAAGAATGTGCTAAATTATCAACCTCATGAGAGAGAAATTTATTTCAGTAAACAATGGCTCGACAATTAGTTGATCCAACAGCTAGGTTTCCTAGAAAGCTAGCTCCCTAACTCACTCAACTTTTTGCAGTCATTTTGTATATTTGTCTGTCCTACTCCCAAAGGCCATGGAGAACCTCAAGTAAAAAGACTGAGTTCAAATTGTCCTTTTTCATACTCCTGCAGGGTTTGTTCAGAAATGATTCAAAATTAGGGCTTTGAAACAGCAGTTAAAAATCCAGTAATTTTATATAAGCTGGTATTATCCACTTCTATTGGTTTGGTGCTACACTGAATTATTCGGAAAGTTATAGTCTTCTTTCTATTGATGAATGTGCATTGGGAGAATAGGAAAACTACCAATGAAGCTTTTTTTTGAGGGGGCAGAAATAATTAATAAATGACAAATATTTCTATGAACACATTATAGCAGAAAAGAGGTGACATCAGTTACATTTTTCAGTCCTTCAGGGGGATATGAGTATTTTATTAAACCATTAAGGTACCCCAGTTTTGGAACAGTTATGTAAAGAAGTTTGATTTCCTTTATGGAATCATAGAGTGGTTTGGCTTGGAAGGGCTATTTAAAGCTCATCTAGTACAACTCCCCTCCCCCCTGCAGTGAGCAGGGACATCTTTAACTAGATCAGGTTGCTTAGCAGCCCATCCAAACTGACATTGAATGTTTCCAGGGATAGAGCATCTACCACCTCTCTGGGCATCTTGTTCCAGTGTTTCACCACCCTCACCACAAAAAATGTCTTCTTTATGTCCAATATACATCTATACTTTTTTAGTTTAAAACCATTACACCTTCACATGTTGCAACAGGCCCTACTTCTTTGAGTGTTGATGTAGTATTGTGTATTCTTCAACAAAATATCTTCAACACTGTCATAAGTAATTTTGATTATTTTAGTCAATTAAAGTATATGTCCATCTATGTCTTATTGTAGAAAGTGGTTTAAAATACCACCTTTTAGGTATCTGCACTTTTTTGAGTCATAGTGACAAACTGCCAATTGTAAAAGATGACAAGTTACCACCAGAAGTGATTATGAAAAATAAAAATGCCAAAAGAATAAAGGAATGAGCACTAATATGGGTTAGATGTTGGTCACTGGTTTTCTAAAGGCCTTCTTTAAAAGCAAGATTATCACAGAATCACACAGAATCAAAGAATGTTAGGGGTTGGAAGGGAACTCGAAAGATTGCCTAGTCCACCACCGCTTCCAGAGCAGCATCACCTGGATTAGATCACACAGGAATGTGTCCTGGTGGGTTTTGAATGTCTCCAGAGAAGGAAACTCCACAACCTCCCTGGGCAGCCTGTTCCAGTGCTCTGCCACCCTCAAATGTGAAAAAGTTTTTCCTTATGTTCACATAGAACCTCCTATGTTCCAGCTTGCACCCGTTTCCCCTTGTCCTGTTGTTGGACATCATTGAGAAGAGCCTGGCTCCATCCTGCTGACACTTGCATTTTACATATTGGTAAACATTACTGAGTTCACTCCTCAGTCTCCTCTTCTCCAAGCTAAAGAGACCCAGCTCCCTCAGCCTTTCCTCCTAAGGGAGATGTTCCACTCCCTTAATCATCTTTGTGGCTCTGTGCTGGACTCTTTCAAGCAGTCGCTGTCCTTCTTGAACTGAGGGGCCCAGAACTGGACACAATACTCCAGGTGAGGTCTCAACAGGGCAGAATAGAGCCAGAGGAGAACCTCTCTCGACCTACTAATCACACCCCTTCTAATACACCCCAGGATGCCATTGGCCTTCTTGGCCACAAGGGCACATTGCTGGCTCGTGGTCATCCTGCTGTCCACCAGGACCCCTATGTCCCTTTCCCCTACACATCTTTCCAACAGGTCAGTCCCAAACCCATACTGGTATCTGGAGTTGTTCTTTCCCAGACGCAAGACTCTACACTTGCCTTTATTATATTTCATTCAGTTTCTCCCTGCTCAACTCTCCATCCTGTCTAGGTCAAAATCTAGCTAAAAACTTAGCAGCAAGGAGGACAGAAGGTACTCTAGGCAGATGCCATGCTGTCACTTCTCACCTGCAGCAATAGTATGATTTTGCTCTGCAGCTGTGTTTATGAGGAGGATGGAATTACCTGTGGATAAAAACCTCATGGCAGACCAAGCCATAGTTATTTTATGATGTGCTATTGCTTACCGAGGCTGCTGTCTCTGTGTTTGTTTACACATTGAGAACCTCCAAATGTCCACTGAGAGACTTTTGCTGGCTGTACAACTCACAGGTTGTTGCCTTACTGGTCATAAAACATCCTAAAATGTTTTAAAAAGATGAGAGCTGCCAGTCCGTTTGAAAGCAGAGGAGACAAGGTGGTCCATGCTCCTTTTATGGGTGTGACAAAAGTGTCTCTGTAAATGAAATATGATTTGAAAGGAAAGCAGAGGGGAATATGTATGTCGTATAGAAAGGAATACTGGTATAAATGCTATGTAACAAACTTGAATGTCAGAACAGCAGAAACCAGTATTTGCTGGCTAAACAATAACCTTTATTTAGAATGTCATGTAGTGAAAATAAGATTTGCTGGTTTTATACTCTACAGAATTTTAGTGCGTGGTTAAGTGACTGTTGTACTGGGAAAATGGCTGTAGTCTCTCTCAAAGATATCTCAAAACTTGATAAAATCTCAGTGTCAGGTTCACTTTGCCTCTTATAAAACCACTTTCCCACTTGAACACAGTAAACACTGTGCCTGAGTAATTTCATTTTCAGGATTCTAAGCCAGTTCTCAGAAATAAAAAGGCAAGTCTTATTTTCTAAAATTCATTTGCAATTAGTGTAATACTTCCTTGCATTGGTCTCCTGTGATCTTCTAAAAATCATGTAATATTCAATACTGTTCTAGATATCTTCCAATTAAAAATCACTTGGTTTCTTTGCCCTTGTATGTAGCAATCTATAAGCTATAGCTCAGTGCGAGTGGCAGTACCTGATAAAACGATGTCTGTATTTGATAGGACTGTTATACTTGTTATAATAATTACACCTCAGTAGAAACACACAAAGGTGAGGATAATGCTGATCTTGTGTCCCCATACATATTAGTCTGTCATATGCAGTAATGATATGCATTTCCCCTGTGTTTGGAAGTATTTTTGTTTTGAAAAATGTTTCTATTGTGGACTGTGAATATGTTTACTTGTTTAAAGTATGTTTATATTTGTGTACAATGATTAAGCAATTTTTATTTTTACCTCAGGTTTTATAATATTTTTGTTTCTGTTTGCAGGGGATTCATTGTAAAAGCAAACCCTCCAGTGAGTATACATCTTTCATATTTTTACTGCATTTGTTTATGAAAGATAAAGAAAATTTATTGCAGATACTAAATCCACTTTCCTGGTGACATCAGATCACTGTCATAACAGGGTATTTATGGCCAGTTTCCTTGTGCAAAATATTGGAAATAATAGGTTAATAATGACTGTGCATTTTTGTTTTATAATTTTCCATACCAAAAATGGTCATTGGGAGAATTTGCTTAGTCATTTAACATGTTTTTATTGCTTTTACTTATTATTATTGCCTACAGTAATGATGAAGGCTCTTGAGTTACCTGAACTCTGAAGTCTCCATAAATTGCTCTTCCAGTCACTTGACAGAGAAGTACAAGGCAGCTGCCTTGCAGTCAGTCCTTCCTGAGAGGATGGTCCTAGCTGGAGGCCCAGTGCTGAGCACTGCCTGTCTCCATGGTGCCTTTCCTGGATCCATGTGGCAGAGAGTCTACAGACAGGGCAGAGCTGTGATGCTGAATCACAAGCGTGTGAGATGCTGATGCCATGCCATGGGAACATCAGCTCTGAAAGCATGGCTTTATGGGATGCATGTTGAAGTGGAGAGAAAGAACATGACTGTGGAAGAGATGCAGTTAAAAGTGTCACCTGAAAACGTCTCTAGTCTTCTGCTGGCAGAGTGAGCCAGGCTGGTTCAAGGATTGTGAATGAATCTTTTTAGGATTAGGCACTTTAGCAGCTAGTTACACAAATTACATGGAAGGAAGAAGAAACAAGGGTGTTGACCTTTTCTCTGCCTAGCTGAAGCATGCCTTCATGCCCTCGGGCAGCACCGGCTGAGGAAACCAAACCCTTCAACTCTGGTCTCAAAAGGAAGAACACCTGCAATGCTGTTGGTTATGAGTTAAAATCTGTGCTGGGTGTTATACAAACGAAGATCTAGATAGTGGAGACTCACCACAGGTACCATGAGCTGGTGATTCTTTCCACCCATCTTAGGAAAAGCTGATTTATTTGGTAGGGGAGGGCGGGGAGGTGAGAAGGCTTCTCCTTCCCTATTGACTGCCAGAGGTGCTTAGATGATGCACATAAGCTTAAACTAGATATTTAGCTGGATATAGACCTAGGGCACTGAAGAGTTTATAAACTAAAGATCCTTATGTTTCAAGATAAAGTACATGAAGAAGAGCTCGTTGTAGGTTTTCAATGCTGCCTGAAAATGACTTATCACCTATCTCTAATATAAGTAACATGCAGGATGACTCAGCCTTGTAAGGGCGATGAAAAAAGACTTTTTTAGTTCTCATTCTAATTCACTTGTGCAACAGTGGGTTATTATTTGAGGTAAAATTACCTTAAAAGACCTTAATTGTATAACAGAACACCCTTGCAGTAGTTACTGCTTTTAGCTGCAACAATAAGATGGCTTTATTTCCTAGATTTTGCATCTATCAGCTCAGTAGTATTTGGCAACGTAGCTTTGACTGGCTTCTCCCTCCTGTTCTTCTAGGCTATTAGCAGTACATAAGGGCTACAATAGTATTTGAAATTCACTGTAATATATCCAGATATTGATATCAACATATCAATGGTTTTAAAAAAAAGCCTTACATTCTCAGAAAATGTATTTGGCACAGTGTACCTGTTGTCCAATAGCCTCGAAAGTTTGAAATATTTTCTGAATGTGAAACCCTTCTAATTTACTGTGCATTGAAACTGTGAAAAGAGGGGCTGTCAGCCTGAAATTTAATCAATTTCATAATTGGTGTAAGTACTTCTAAGTAGTGAATTTTGGTATTTATTAACTGAAGTGCACCATGTGGTTATCGTAAGAGAGCTAATTTAGTTTGCTTATGAATTCTGTTGAATCATCCTAATGCACAGATGCAGCAGATACTGTGCTAAATCATATGCAAATAGGTTTGAAATGCTACTGTAATTTATACTCATGGAATGATTCTCCAGTGAAGCAACTTTAGTGTGCTTTAGATATGCTGACAGATTTAGCACTGTCAGTATCCTAAGTATTTCAGATTCATGCAATTCATGTAGGGAAGAAATATCAGACAAAAACCCAGGATTTTCTGTTGGGCCTGGACCTATTATTAATGGGTTTTCTCTGCCTTTTTTTTTTTTTTTTTCTGTTCTCCAGTTTCATTCTCTTGCCTGAGGCTTCAAATTATCTACCTAATCATTTCTGTTGCGTATTCATTGCTCATCTCTGACTTCTATTATCCAAGTATACATAAGGTGTGTTTTGCTGCTGTGACAGTTCTGGGTTGATTGCTGCATCATCAGATTAAAAAACAATCTATAGTGGTTGTGCTCATGGCAAAAGTACAAGGAAAGTGTCTACATGCTGAATGATAAACTTTGGCTTCTTTATGCCTGGGCTTATATGTGTCCATAATTAAGGAATCTTTTATTACAGCAACAATACCTCTCTCATGTAGGGCTAATTACAGTTATAATTCATAAACATAAAATTTAGGCAAGATTTACTCAGTAGATGGTTTGTGTATCAAGATGTATCTTTATGTCTTCTGGGATGTAGATCAAACTACTCGTGAGAATAGAAAAGAGGTGTGTGTTCCAGGGAAAATTAACTAAGGGGGGGGATTAAAAAATGATAAGGCGAGAGCTTACTGAAGAATTAGTCAGAAATGAGTCTTCTACTGTGATGATTTATAGAATGAAAATTATTTTCTGTGAGCTCTTCCTTGTATCATATATTTATAGTGATCCAAAATTAATATCCTTATGCATGATATGATCAATTTAAATTAGTATTAATGAGTTTTGCAGCATCTTTTGTAATTCTCAGACTGTATCATAAAATTAATGGGAAAAAATCCAAAGTGGAAGAGTCATTTCATTTTATCCAGTGTGTTGCTTATTTGTTCTCAGTTTGAAAGTAGAAACTGTGATCAAGGAGGACAGTGTCCCTTATTGCAGACAGACAGTGGTCCCTAAAACTGTCTTTGTGCACCTACCTGATACTGATCCAGTGTCAGTAATGCACCTAGGTAAGACTTAGGATTCTCCTGAGATAGTTCCAAGCTATGGTATCCAAGATACTGTTCCTGAGTGGCCTGTGTTAGGTTAGATTAGGTTGTAGGTTAGATTAGGTTGCAGGTTAGATTAGGTTGTAGGGTAGATTATATGATCCTGCCCTGGCAGGGGGGTTGAACTCAAAGATCTCCAAGGTCCCTTTCAAGCCCTAACACTCTGTGATTCTGTGGTTCTATGATTCTGTGATTCTATGATTCTGTGATAATATCATACCTCAGGTCATACCTCAGGCAGTAATAACCAAATTCAGTTAAGTCATCACAGTCTATCCTAAAAATAAGTAGGATCAAATAATATGGTCAAAATCACCCAAACAGAATACTTTGTAAAGAATTGTCAGCTTTCACTGTACATATATATATATATATACACACACATATGTACGCAATTGCTCTTCCCTTAAAAATTTCAATGGGAAAGGGCAAGTTTATAGGCCTGGATCAAGAAAATTATGCCAACAACTAAGGAATTAATCAGAAACAATTACTCTTGGATAGCATTAGGTATCCACAGCTGCATGTCATACGATGCAGTCAAGAAAATATCTTTTAGAGCAAAGAGGGATAAAAGTAATCATCAGTTATCACGTTGTTAGCAATAATTATTGAGTATTTCTGCAATATAGTAGCTTCCTAATTAACCGTGGGTGGATTGATTGGGTGTCGTACAATAACTCTCCATCCTGAGATACCTTCAGAATTATTACAACACCCATTCTTGGAACACAGAGTATAGTGTTCATATCTGCCTGCTGTGCACTGCATTTCTTAAGGCTGCCTCATCTCTGTGGAAATATGTTTACAAATTCTTCAAAAACCAATGTACTCCACTGCTCTTAAAGCCTAATTTACATATTTTGAATGATCTGTGTTTTTTATTTGGTTTGCACAAGTTATCCTATCTTGTTGAAGTATTATCTTGGATAATGGAGTCTTGGTTCTATTGTCAGTTGGAGTAAAGTCTCCTTGTTTTTTAATTTTTTTCCATTTGCTTCATATGAGCATACTTTGTTGCCACCAAACATGCTTACTGGCACAAAACCAGGATAATGGAATGGAGATTCAGGAGTGAAGTGTTGGTCTTTTCTGATTTTTGCTATGTATCCTGCAGGACTTATTTCTGACACCAAGTGTGAGGGCACCTTAAGGCCTGACAGATTAAAGCCAAGGCTCTATTTTTATGTCATCCTTTCTTCATATCTTGTATGTATCAGTACCTGATCCTTGACAATGTGCTTCAGTTGCAACTGGACGTTGAAAGTGAGGGTGTCATAATATAGAAAGTTATCCTGTGCAGGTTAATATGCTTTCAGTCTTTACGTTTGAACACTTTCCTTCATTGGAGGGCTTGGAAGGGTAAATACACATAAGCTTTGTCCTTCCTTCTCCTCTACATCCTACCTTTCTTCTGTGAGAACTGTGGATGTGTTTTTCATGGGAATCAATGGGCATCCATGCGTAATTCTTGGCTAGACATTGAGGGATGCACCTTTTCCTGCTGATTTAAGTGTTATCCTGTATTTTATGGCAAGCACAGTATTGTGGCACTGCTGTTGCATACTGTGCTCTTTGCCATAGTTGAACTTATTCTAGGAGTATGTTAAACAGTATGACTAAAAAGAGTCAAAAGGTTTTTGTTCTTTCAGCCTCTCCTCAGCAGGAGGACAGTGTGCAATAAAATACTTTTTTTTTCACTTGAGTGTCTTTTAACTTCCATGCTATATACCAAAATGAGAAGGCTAAGAAATATTTCAGATTGCTATGATGTAGTTACAGCTGAAATGAGGTGTGACACATTGTATACCACAAAGCCAAGGGACAAAACTCAATTCCCTGGCTATTTGTTCAGATGGTTTCTTGAAATATAAATGTTTTGGACTACAAACAATGTATGTGATGTAGAGAAGCCCAAAGAATGCATTGGGGGATTAAATATACTGTACCAACATAAATTCATAAATAAATAACCAATTTCTGTGTACAACAGTTTAAGAAGTAAAAAGAGATGAAATACAGCTAACCGATGAGATTTGGGGCCTTAAGACTGGTTTGGTTTTTTTTTTTTCTATTAGCCTACAGAAGGTGGCTGTGCAAACTGATGTCCTAAGTCTTTGAGATGACTAATTTTCCACAGGAAAATGAGACATAGTTGCTGTGTTCTGTGCCTACTGTTCACACCTTGAAGAAGGCTTGGGTAGTATTTATTCTGCTCTTGTTGTTCTGGTCTAAAGCAGAAGGAAATCCTGTAGGTGTGAGGGATTTTTCCATGACTAGGAATGCAATGGTGCCCTCTTGTGTGAATATGATATTTTAACAGGAGTTGACACCATCAGCCAATCCTTAAACTAAAACCCTACCTATGAGAGTGCTCACAATGTACAGCTAATGGTTCTGAAAAAAAGTTTAAACTATTGGTCTAGATATGAACTAGCAGCACTGATTATTTAAAAACACTCTTAGTATAGGTGTGCTTTGCTAGCCTTAACTGTTAGAAGTGTGATTCCTTCCTCTTGTGGGTTAATGCTTATCTAAGCCAGGAAATTTATGATCAAAACCCATCTGTAACGTAGTTCTTTCTAGCCCCCCTGCATTGGTAGTCAAGCCAACTGGATATGTTGGCTATGTGAAAGTCTTCAGTGAAGTACTCTCTTTGCTGAAGTCAGTGGTGACTTCCCTACTGATTTCAGTAGAGCTGGAGTTTCACTTTTGATGCTTTTTCTCCACCTGATACCTTGTGCGCAAAGAGATTTCTCTGTCTCTGTATTTGTATTTGCAGGTGGCATTTTTAACAGCTTCTGCCATGATGCTCCTGCGTCTTTATCTTCAACGGTACTGAAAAGCATGAAGATCTCAACAGTGATGAAATGTGCCCAGGGAAGCCCATGCTCTCTTCATTTAAACATTAAAGGAACTCTGAGTCTCGATGGTAGGAAGTAGATTTGATACTGAATAATTTCTGTTTATTTTTTGTTTATAGCTGTTCAGCCAAATTTTGTTCCATATTGCAATATTTGTGTCCATGCTGTTTTCATGTGCTTATAGCAGAAAGTTTTTTTTTTGCAAAACTGTTTTACTAAAAACCAGGATAAAGCTGTGGCCTTTCTCAAAGGTATGAGAACTGAGATAATGAATTCAAAACAACTGAATTTTTACTTCCAGTATAATATACTTCACTTGTCCTCTACCAGTGCCCCAAGCATGCTGCTGATCTTTTCTTTCTTGCTCTGACACATGTACGTGCCACACATACATTAATTCTGACTGCCCTGATAACTCAGACATGAGCAACTGCCCCAATAGAAGGAAAAACAGTTTATGCATCTGAAAGTACAATTCTGCACTAAAACAAAGTGAAAGCACTCAAACTTTTTTGTCATAGTCTATTTTTATTCTTTATTCTATTTACCCTGTTGTTCATGTGCTTAGTGTGTTACCATTTAGATATTTGCTGGTTTATTTTATAGCAATCTGTATTAAATCCTTGCTCCTACTCCCATGTATGTGTTATATATAATGCCCCTTTTCTGACAGAGATAAAATACCTGTGTGTTTCACTTAGAAGAATAACTTACAATATAGTGTATTTTAATTTATTTCTTGTTTTTCTTAATGTTGCTCATATTATTTCTTTTGTAATCTATTCCTGACTGATTTCAGACAATATCCGTGGACTGGAAATATGTTCTCTTTCACTGGACACACAGCAATCTCAGTGCACAAATGTGAGATTTGCTAGGAAAAAAGGCAAGATGATTAATGGAAAGAAGGTAGATTCTTTTTTTTTTCTTTTTTTCTTTTTTTTTTTTTGGTTGTTTTTCATTTGAATGTTTATGAGCTTTTGGGAAAAAAAATATATTTTGTATCTCTCTTATTTTCTTCTATTTCTGACTTTGTGGAAAACTGCAATGAAATGTATGCTTTATCTTTGTCACATGAAACTCCATAATGAAAAGTCCTTTTATAATATATAAATTCAATTCTCCACCATTTCCATGCTTCTTCCACTTACCTTTTTGCAAGAGTAGCTGCCTCTGCAGGGCCTAATGTTCATATCAATCTCACTAGCTTTCTATTTGTGCCCACAAAATTGTGGGGAAGCTTTTGTAACTCAAGTTGTCGAAAAGCACAATGCCACAGGGATATTAAATGCATGCATATGGCTTGTATAAGTCCAACCATGTCAATGGAATTTACATATCTAGAAGACAGCCAAGTGCCTAAGCACTTGTGCACATCTGTCCTAAACTCATGGCAATAACTGCCACATCAGAGTACAACTTTTTACTAAACTAAACCCAGAAGTATTTGTTATTAAAATTTGCAACTGGGACAAAGGAAAAACAGAACCATGCTTCACTAACTGTTTAAAAGACATGAAATTTTGCTTTCAGTTACTGGTGCATAACTGTTATTAAATCCCATGCAAAATGTGCTACTTCACATGCTTTGTAAATGTTATATTGATTGCACATGTGAAACAAAGTTCGTCTTGCAAAGTTTAATTGCAGCTTATTCTCAGAATTACTTGATGATCAAACGTAGGCTGGTAGCCTTTAGAGTAAGGTAAGTTTATAGGCAAGACTCAACAAACATCGAAATTTTGAAATTTTATTACTTTCAGTTCAGAGACTTGAATAGTGATAATGTCTTTTATCCTCCAAATGCCTTGTAGCAAACAGGAGTATATTCAACAGGAAAACCTGTATGGTACTTAATAGCTGCTGGTGGCAATGAGGGAATGACTTGCTACAACTGAACCTTAACTTTTATCTGCTAAATTATTTTCTCTCTCACAAACTATGACTTGAATGAATAAATTTGCTGAAGTTTTCATTAGATGTTTGGGTTTTTCTGATTCTGCAAGTGGTTTTGCTTGCAAAATGCCAAAAAAAATATGGAATTTTTGGTAGGATGAAAGAACTTTTTGCTTTTGAGATTCAATAAGCATTGGGTACCTGTATTTCTATGTTTTTAGGATTATCTGATATCTTGTAGATATTTGGATTTCTGAAAGTGAAGAAGATAGATACACTCTGGATTAAAAGTAATGAAAGGGTTTAACTTCTTTCATTAAGTGGTATCTGCTTCTTTTACATTATTAATGCTACCATGTCTGAGACTGCTTATGTTCCTTGTAAATATAAATAAATTTGAACAAAGAATATCACTCACTTAACTCTGATAACCAGTGTTTTTCATGTATTCTGGAAGTCATGCACAAACTTGATTTTATGAATGTTTTAAACAGGTGCAGGTACAATTCAATTGCATTGAAGTCAATGTAGCACAACACATCTTTGTGACCATGAAAACAGTACCAAATTACTGTGAAGTCAAGCTGAGTCAGGAGTACTATGTTGAAGGTGGGAGATCATCTTAAATCAGATTTTTTTTTCAAGAAACCTTTTTTTCAAAGGATAAAAACCGCAAATTAAACTACCTTAAATGAGACCTCTTTTTTGATCCAGTTTTGATCCAGCCTGGGATTGTCCTGCCTTCCTATCTCCAGAGCCTGTGGGTGGGTGGCTCCTGCCCTTGCCCCTTTGTACAGTATCATCCCTTGCACACAGGATCAGACACATTGTGGCTGTTTCACATTATCATAGAAGTAAAGCCTTTTGCTATTTAAAACTCTTTTAATTTTTTTGGTAAATCCCTATTTGCTATTGAAGTAGATATGTACTTTGTGAATAAAGAGTGGGGAAATAGAGTTTTGTAAAGCCCAGCTTTAAGAAGCTTTACAGGGGTGAAGAAACAAATGAAAATAGCAAATATTTCTCTGAGGGAAAAAACTGTATGGAGTAAGGAGAACAAAGTGCTGCTCTAATATTGGGTTAAGCAAGGGGAGGTGAAAACATTAGGCAGCACATTATCAGTGGATTTAGTTCTTAAATAAGATGTAAGTTTTGGAGATACAAATATTAACTGTCCTGAAAGTGTCACCTGGCCTCTAATACTGGTAAGCTCCCTGAGAACTAAATAGGGTGTTTCTTTGTAAGCCTAGAGTAGAGTTAGAATAGCAAAAATACAGGTTTTTTTAATAACAGAAAAATAAGCCTGGTAAACAACAGGAGTAGTTTTCAAAGAAAGAATAACTGAAATTATTATTATTATTGCTTTAATTATTGTTAGGTACTAGGTAAAGCAGTGCAGTGTTATATCCTGGATTGCCATCTTAAACTGCTGATGAGGTTTTTCAGTAGTAAATCCACACTAGTGAGATAGCTTCTTAAGGCAAGTTGTGATATAATCTCTCTGTGTGGCAAGGGTACTTTTCTGTTTTGCTGTTAATCTAGAAGTGGATGTAAATCTGCCTTTAAAAAGGGGCTTAAGAGATAGATTTCATGTTGGAAAGCTATTGGATAATTTGTCACTTTGTTTACACAGTTATATAAATAAAGCAGCACTGAAGGGAACTCTGGTTTCTAATTTGCAGATTGCAGAAACAGTGATGTGGAAAAATATATTCCAGCTTGTTCAGGTGAGCTCATCTTCTATACAGTTTAAAGTTGTGAGATATTTCTGGTGACCTAGACAATGATATGTTTTCATAGCTGAATAAGCAGGGGAAAAAAAGATGACTTGCAGCTACTGCTACTTGTAATTACCATGTATGTGATAGGTAATGTAATGGAAAATATGTTTCTTTATATTGACTTGGAAGTGCTATATAGCAGGTAAAGATATTGACAATTTAATACTTCAACTTCTAGAAATAGGTTTGTGTCTTTTTCATGCACTTTGGATGACTGGTTTTCTATTTTGTCTATAGACTGACCTCAGAAATAGATTGAAATTAATTTGCTAAACCACAGTCCTGATTTTGGTATAAACATGAACATAAAAAATGTAAAACATCCTACCACGTGTTGTAGTTGTCTACCATAGTTGCTTATATTCTGTATCTAATGAATTTGTAACCTTGGGATAATCAGCTTTTGTAGTAGTATTAGCGTGTATATTTCAAACATTTGTACATGTACTGCATTTCAAGTGCTAAGGTACAATTGGTAGGTATCCTGGTATTTCAGTATTGCCAATGCTAATTTAAAACTGAATGATACTGACATTTGTTCTCATGAAAATTGTTATATCTCATAAAAGAACAATACTTGTAGGAATATCAGGATATAAAAAGAATTAATTCAAACATCCTAGGTAAGAATCTACAGACACTTAATCTCATCTCCATCAAGTTATGAAGTATATTCTGTACCTCTTATAAAGAAAAAACAAAATCAGAAATAACAAAGTAATAAAGAAACAGACATGATAATTTCATGCTCGGATTTTCTTTTTCAGCCAGAAAGTTTGAATATAATGTAGACAGGGCAAAGAAAATTATATCAGTGAATGTATCTAATTTTCTTCGAGATCAAGATTATTATGTTCGCCTGTGCCACAAATGGTTCACCTGTGAAGATGTAGGAGCATTTGCTGTGGTGAGTTAAAGTTGAAAGTAGTTTGTCGAACTCGTGGGGTGTGACTTGTAGGTAGAGATGCTCATTGAGGTCATCGTTATAGAAATGGCCTTCTATATTTTTATTTATGTTTATTAAAAGTCATTTATTGTCCTGGATTAATTACCATGTTTTTAATTTCAGATAAAAGGGAAGGAATCTTTAAAATCAGTTTCTCTGAAATATTCTCAGCTACTCCCTTGTCTTTGCATTGAGGTAATACAGTCTGGAATTTGGTATATAACTTGTGTTTCTGAGTAAAGAAACTTCTTCTGGGATTTGTGCTAAGAAAGGAGGAAAAATCAGTAGAAGATGACCCTAGATATAAAATTTTGACTAAGGCTTGTCTGATTATGATTATGAAAATGTAGAAGTTGTTTTTTAGCAAATACTAATTTAAAACACGGACATCAGAAGAGAATAGGAAACAATTTACATTAATTTAAGGAAAGCATTGTGTAAGATTAATTTGGTTTATTATAAACAATGAAAAGACAGGAAATGTAATCTGACTGAATTTCAGCTTAGCATTTGATGTAGTATTGCAGGAGAAACTAAAAGAGGAATTGAGAAAGCTGGAGGTGTGAACAAGATTTGTGTGGTAGATAATACCTAGCTGGGGGGCTAAGTCAACTACTCCTGTTGAAATGGGCTGCGCTAGAAGGAAGGTTATTTAAGGACCATGCTTAGAGAAGTTCTTATATAAATGCTTTCATCAATGACATGGGCACAAAAGGTGGGAATGTCCTAATGAGATTTGCTGATAATACTGTTGCGAGGTATAATCAAAACTGAAGAGGGTTAGGATAATTAGAAGAGACTAGAGAAATAGCTAAGGGAGGATGAAGTGCAAGTTCATGCACTTGCTCTAATAAAAAGAATTCTTGCTGTAAGATGCAAGTTCTCATTTGGAAATGATAGCGTAGGAAAAAAAGAAAATCTGGGTATAATGGTTCATCACAGGATGATTAAAATAACATGCTTACATGATGTAAATGTGAACAAAGATGTAGTGGGTTAGACTATTCCAAGATAACAGGAAAGTATGGGGAAGGCCTTCTTTGAAATATTGTAGGTAATTTTTGCATCCACGTTCCAGGAAGATTAATGGAAGATATACATAAAAAGTCTAGAATGATTGGGAAATGGAGAGACTGTCTTGTAAAGGAGATTCAAAGACTATGTTTTCATTAGCTTAATAAAAGAGATGCAAAGAGAAACATACACATTAATATATGAGTTGAACCACAAGGTCTTTTCCAACCCTAGGGCTTTTTTTTTCCATTCCATTCTGAAAGGTATGAAGTTACTGGAAAGTTACAATTCCTCTCAGTATATACACAGAGAATTCTGCAATACAATTTCTGAGCAAACAGATGGGGACTGTGAGTAATAGAAACATTTGCACATGAATCTAAATAATTAGTGTATAGTAACAGCCATTCACATATGCTTGCAGACTGGTTTAAGTGTTAGTCCTCAGATCCTTGGATTTTAAGGATACATCCTTTACCATAACAAAGGCCAGGAGATCTGATATTATGGCTCCTTAATGTTTTTTGATACCCCTAGAAAGTAATGACACTGTAAGAAACTTCATGAAAATCAAACTGGAAGACTTTCTAAATTAAATTGAGGTAAATATAGTACTCAGAAATAGTAGAAATATAGTTCTAGAAGGGATCACCAGCTACAACCCCCCTAATGATGAATGATAAAACACATATCTAGTGCAAAACATCTTTTTTTTTTTTTTTATCAAACCTACTTGCAAAGTTTTCTAATAACTTAGGATATTTATCTTTGGTAGAAAGTTTTTCTGTCACATTCTGTCTTCTGAAATGTTAAAAACTGGTTTATCTGAGAATCTCTAGCTAATGGTCACTTGTTTGGGTTGCAGGGTTGGCTGGCAATTCCAGATGCAAGGAGGATACAACTTTGCCCCTTTGAAAATGGCAAGTATTGTGTGATTACTCTTCATATGAGTGACTTTCAGAAGCTCCAGTAGTATGTCACAATTTGAAATTCATCTAAGGTGAAAACCATACATTGCAAAACTTCAAGGAAATCGTCATATTGGTTTGTTACATTGTGGGCAGACAAAATAACTTACTTTCAGACTATTTTTTTTACCATGTTTATGCCAATATAAACAGTAAGTAACTTTCTAGTCATTTCCTACATTTTCTTAAGTCACTCATAAACTGACCAGAAGGAAACAAAACCACTATGGTTGGCTTTGAAATGCTGATGTGAAAAGAGGGCTTCAAGGAGAGATTTGAAGAAGATGTCCAACACCCAACTTAAGGGAGGGAACAGGGAGTTGAAAAAGAAGATAGTTAACTGCATTGTGGAGTTCCTATCATTAATAGGAAATTATTCACATATAGTGTTCCAGAAAAGTCAATTTGATCTGGGATGACAACTGAAAAAGAAATTGTCGTGTTATATAGGTCTTTAGTGAAAGCTTAACCAGGCAAACAGAAAAAAAGCATAGCCTGAAAATATGTTTTACTGTGTTAAGTCCAAAATAAGTACAATGATACTTCCCCCCCCCCAGCTATGCTAAGAAGTCCACTAATAGATTTCAGTATTAAAAAACAAATAAACAAATAAACAAACAAAACATTAGTGAGACTAAAACCACCACAATAACAGTGGATCCAAACTCCATTAAACTTCATAGACATGCACTGCAATCCTTTTATATTCTTGCAGAGCTGATAGATTTGTGTTAAAATGGAAGCAATTTCCTCTTTAGGTAGCCCAGCCTTCATTTCTCATTTATTTTATTGTGTCAGAATAGTGTTTGTGATGCTACAATGCCTTGGTAGCAATGGAGTGCTGATTGACAAAATAAAAAGGGATTTTTCTCTCTCTTATGCAACAGAGAGTGGTTATAGGAATGCTCAAGACTGGTCTTTAGTTATGTCAATGTCATGTAGTGAGATCTGGCTTTAAGGTCATGAAAGAAAAGCCAATTGGCCATCTGCAGTATGCAGTCTTAACCTTTATTCTTGGTAGCTGTTCATCCTGAGGTTGTGTCTCATGAGGCACAGGTTGCTTTCTTAGAAGTCTTCTCCTGTCTCTAGCTATTTCCTGTGCTTGGAACAGTTATGCTTTTCAAGTGTAGGAAACTGGGTTCATGAATCCCATTATTCCTTCCTTCTGTATTCTGCTTCTTTTCCTTCAACTCCAACTGCAGTCATTCTCCTCTCTGATGCCACTGAACCAGGACTATGAGGATGGATGAAACATGGGTTACAAGGTTTTCTGTAGTCAGAGAAACAGCTGTATGTGCTTTGACACACTGAAACTCTAGAAATATTTCTGTCCGTTTAGGAAGATCCAATTTACGATTACAATTGAAAACTTAACTTACAGCTTTGCTAAGGAAGTAAACATGGGAAATACTGTTTTACAACTATACTCTTAGTTTACTCAGCTATCCGCCTTACAGGAATCTCAAGCAATTTTTCAGACTCTAGCACTCAACTATTCAAGTATATAAGGAGTTTCAGATTTTGAACCACATTGTTTCCTTTTAAAATCTTTCTTTTCCTTAACTGACATCTCTTGTTTGCTGGAATATCTAAAGTACTTTTTTTTTTTTTTTTTTTTTTTATCACTGATTTGGTAAAGTTGGAATTAATAGGTTTAGTTCTGTGTCAGGAGACAATTAACAGTTGTGTATCAGAAAGAAGCTCCTCTTCATAATAACTCTTTTGGGTTAATGTGACTAAGAGAACAAAAAAAGGAAAAGGTCTATTGGTTACTAAACAATGTAACTATATGAGTCTGAAGTTGAATGGGCATCTGTATTATGATGTAAAAAAGTAGATGCCACAAAGAAGTAAAAGAGAAGGAAACTTAGGTAGTAAGTCAATGAGCTGGCCTGAAAAAAACACTGAGAACTCTTAACTGTGTCTCTTAGCTATTAGGATTACACTTCCATTGTATCTACATTGTTACAGATTCCTATAACATTCAAAATGTAGCTGTGAAAACTGTCAGAATTGTTGAGATGTGGGACTCTGCAGTCAAGTTAAATATTCCCTAAACATTAGCTTTATAGTACATGTCCATTTATTAAAAACAGTATCTTTTAAAAAGAAACAAAATTTCCAGCATTTTTAAAAAATAGAATAAAAATTTCCACTTCATTGAAAGTTTCAGTATTTTGATATACACACATTGGCACACAAAATTAAGACAGCAAGAAACATGGCAGAATTAAAAGTCCCGGAAGGTTTTTTTTTACTAGAAAATATCAAAAGGTTTTACTTCAGGACATTTCTAAGAGAAGCAAATACCATAAGGAAATGTTGTTGTGCTTAATGGGAATTGAATTTGGACACCTGTTGTTTACACTCTTTGACGTAGACTGTGCTTTTTCACTCTGCTACATTTTCTAGTCATGGGTATTGTTTGTTCACTTGTCTTGAACATCTGACTGGTCATATTTTCAAGTTTTTCCTTCACTAATAATTGCAGAAATATATTTTTCTCCTACTTCTCACTACTAGGCAAATGTAAAATTGTCCAAATTACTTTTTGAAGTATGAACTGAAATAACAGTTTGAATTTCATGATGGAATCTCTCTTACGTGTGCAGCTAAATGGAAAAGAAAGTCAGTACAAAGTGACTAATTTGACCAATCAAATAAATAAGACAGCTTTTATTTTACAATAGTGCCTGTTTAAGATATCCTCAAATATATGTTGACTAGCTCTGAAATGACAGTGTGTCCAGTATACACAGAAAGAAGATTTATATAAATGCTGTAGAAGAATTATTTATTATGAATTACTTGCACAGCTTTGTTTACTCTCGGAGATCTTGCGATTCAACCAAAGGCTTGAACTTATCTTCTTACATACATGTTGTGTCCATGTAAGTCCTACACAAGTCACAAAGCTTTACACATTTACAATGTGAAACACTGAAGTTCCTGATTGGTGAAAATGACAAGGAAATGGAAAAGCAATGCTTTTGGGTTGAAGCACATGTGTAGGTAGGTACCAGATTTATGAACAATTTTGATTCAGTTTTACCTTTAATAATGTTTCTACTCTTTGTTTACAGATACAGAGGTGCTATGGGATAATATCGTTTACAACCCAGCGACACAAACCCTAGCTTGGGAGCCAGCCTGTCCTGTGCTTGTCACAGTTAACTTATGCAGGTTAATGAAGTCTAATGACTACTGTGAAGATATACAAAACTCTTCCAAAATTTCTTCTGAAAAAGTAAGAGCTATGTAGATTTATTCAAACTGTAAGACTGAAAGCCATGGCCCAAGGCATAATGTGAAGAGCTAGACTTTGGAATGAGAGCAGTTGCAAATTCCTCTCTTCTCTGATACTTAAAACTATTTGTAATCACAGACTGTTCTTGTACACTAACCACATGATTAATTCAAACAGCTCATATTGACTCACTATTAAGAAATAAAAAATGGAGATGACTGTGAAGTTAGTAATGTTTGCCAAATTCTTTGGTGCAAATAGGGTCTGCTTTTCATTTATAGTAAAGGCATGACTCATCTGCCCTGACTTTGCTGCCTAAGAGATAGGTGTTCAAGACTATGCTATTCGTCTCAGATTCCCTTTAAAGTAAGTAAATGAATCAGACATATTGAGAGGACAACTCTTCTCATCAAAAGATAGGTGTATAAGAAAGGTTAGAAGGATTTCTCTGTGAAGGTAACTTTCTCTTCACTGACTATGACAAGAGTCTATTGTGATCAGATGACATTTGGATATTCAACATTTAGATACTTAAAATGTGAGATTAAACTAAATCTATTAGAATCTTACTGGAATCAGAATGGTACTTTGGTAGGGCATGATTGTTTTGTACTCTATTCAGATCTCTTTGAAGTACCTTCCTCAAACGGGTCCAATGTCTTGAAATTGTGGGTGTTGAAATATCAGGTTTCTCAGTTCTTCCAGCACTTAAGTTATAAAGTTGAAAAGAGTTTTCATTGCATGTATCTTGAACTGTTTAGTACTTCAATCTGAAGCCTCATGATGCTGAATGCACTGGATTTTTGAGGTTGGTTAGAATTCTGGCTTTCATCTTGAAAAGTAGGTTTCAGGCTTTCCTTATTGTGGAGAGAAGCCACTAAACTTGAGGTAACAACCAGAAAGGCAAATAAAATAAAATATAAATTCTTAATTTTTGAAACTTTATGAGTATTATTATGATGACATTATTTGGGAGGGGGCTGGCTGAAGACTGTTGAATACTTTTTTAATTAAGAAGTCTTGGCCAAGCAGCTAGTGATTGTTCACATTCACCATTTTAATAGTTTCAACAAAAAGCTTTGCTCTTGCAAAAGCAAATATATGTAATTTTATACATGTGAGTGGTCCCTGTGTGATTCATCAGCTGCTGACAACAAGCACAACTCATTGCTTGCAGGAAAGAAAAATAAAAGAAAAAAAAAAAAAGAAGAAAAAAGAAAGAAGCCTAAAATGAGGTTTGGCTGGTAATGGTCATATCAATTACCCAGAACAAAACCCAAGATTAATTTATTACAGATGATGAATGTTTTCCTGTATTTATTAATATTCATGGACAGGATGAATTTTCCATTTTTTTTTTTTTTTTTTTCTAATTCATCCTAAAACGTTTGATATTGAATTTGGTCCATTTCTTCTACTGCAACCCTGAAGAACATCTCTATAGTGTGCTGGAGACTACTGCAGAGATTCCTCACATAGTGCCAGCTCCCCCAGTAAATCCACACAATGCAGCACACTCTAATACCATGCACATGTACTGACGTATACCCTAAAGCTACATAACTCCTCTCTAATTCGGATGAGACTTTCTCTGTCAATGGCAATGCTGTCTTCATATCTGAGTGGACTCTTACAGAACTATCTTCTGTGACCCTATTGTAGACATACCTGAGGACATCCACTATGTTCCTAAAAAAGTCACAGGAAAGAGGTGTTACTTTAGTCATGATGCTGTGTGTTGTGTGTAAGGTCCGTTGTGTCCAGTCGCTTAAGCAATGGTGTTTATTTAAGTAAGTTCACTTACATGGGTAAGTAGCCTGTGGTGAGGCCCTTGGTGGGTAAACAGTTAATCAGGAAAGCAACATTTTTTAGGTTACTTAACTGGATGTCTAAAATTCAGTCTATATTTAAGTTTTTTTCTAGAATAAAGATACTGTAAATAGAAAAATTTCTGAACTGAAGGTGGAACAACCCTTTTGGGTGTATGTTTAAATGTTCTGCTGTGTTGTTGATGAATGACAAATAAGGGATTAAAACAAGATGACTGTGTAATCAGAATTTTGCATACAAGCCACCATAGAATCAACTAATTTAGCTCTACTGGGTCAGACTGACTATAAAAAATGCTACATGTTACAGATCAAAAGAAGTAGATTATTCAGTTATCCAAAGTAGTGGTTGTTTCTATTCCTACTGTTTTATGTGCTTAACTTCTTGGGATGCTTATAAAGTAAACAAACCAGTTCCTTTCTCAGTAATAAAACCATAAAAATTTTGGCTAATTGACGTTGTGAAACTAGCTAAAGCTGAGTGCTCTCATTTTCAAGCAGGTTAAATATTCTCGTGTGGACACTCACCCAAGACTTTGCATGAAGGTAAAGGGATTTCTTTTTAAAACACCTATTAATGGCCTTCTTTTCTGTCAGCTCTAAAAAAATGAGTTGCTAATGTCCTTTGGGGTCAGCATTTTGTTTCACAGCTCTGATGATTGAGAAGTAAGAATGAAGGAAATATGAAAGGTTAGATTAAAAGGCGGTTCTCTGGAAGAGCATCAGCAATGATAAATAGGACACAAGCCAGATTGTGCCTTCTGTTTTCTGTACTTAAGAAAAGCAGAGAAAATATGTCTTAGGTCAATGCAAACTCTAAAGCATACACCAAATGTAACATAGAAAGTTTTCTATAGTAATTATTTGGCAATAAAAATGATTGATACACTACTTTTAGCAGAGTACTTTTTATTATACAAGTTGAGAAAAGGATGCCACATACGGTTAATATAGGAATATTATTGTTTTCTTTTATATTAGTGTTAAGGCAGTACAACTACATATTTCTGTAAAATAAGCATGTGCATAAATACCTGAGGAATTGGGGAACCTAAATTAAATCCAGGGTTGGAAGATATAATAGACCAGGAAAGCTGTGAATTCACCTTCCACAACTTTCTGGAATGCACTGATCATCTCTTGATGAATCTGTAGCCACAGATTGAAATTGAAAAATCAATTTTTCTAACAGATTTCTCTGCTTTCAGTTTACAGCCAAGCAAGGCTCCTGGGTTAAATGTCCATTTGCTCATGGAGAATTTCCAGGTAAATATATTTTCTGAATTACATAATATTATAATTGTTAAAAATATTTAAATCAGTCATTAGATGTGACCCTTCTTCAGTAAGCAAGTGAGATGCGTTCATATCACTGTAACTTGTATATTACGGCAAATATGTGTCAATTTGCTACTTCTATGTATCCCCAGCAGATCAAGTGTTTATCTGTATAAAAAGTAACTTGTGGGGATCAAAGTAATTACTTGCATATCATTTGATGGCACTTAACTAATTAAAATGCCTTTATTTTAAATATAACAGTTTAGGATATAATATATAGCCCTTTTAAAAAGCCTTTCCCCCTAATTTCAGCTTGGAAAATGAGAACTGCTGCAGTTGCAGAACAAATAGAGGTTTTCTTCACATCCCAAACCAAGGCACAGTTCTCAGTGCTTGTGTGTAACAGAACGCAGCTGGCCTCATGTGAATCTGCTGGGATGCACCATTCAGTCTCTGTGGTTTGTATATATTATTTCTTAAGCATTATAGGATTTTAAAATGTAGCTAACTGCATCCATTTAATATTCCATTTATCTCTCTACAGCTTGAAAGCATTAATAAACACATGCACATATTGAAACAATTACTGGAACATTTTTAAAAGCATGTAGTTCTAATTCTGATCTCACACTAAAGCAAGAAAGAAATAAGGATCCTGAACTCAAATGAGTCACATCAAAGGAAGCAACTATTGAGAGAAACCTTAATATTCTTTTAATATCATTTTTGTTGTGTATTTTATTAATGCATACAGCAAATGCTAGTGTTAGTATTTCATATATGGGTCACTGATACAGCTGACCCAGCAAATCTCATATCATGAAATATAAGACTTGAGGCATAAATCTGTGACAACCTTGAGCCACGCTAAATCTCACAGTTGCCAAAAAATTCTCAACATACAAAGAAGTTAAGTTTTCAGCCAAATTATCTCTTTGAGCTGGCTGACTGTGTGACTACACAACTGCCTCTTCCAGCAAAGTAGCGGCGGGGGGGAGAGGGAAAAGATTGCAGGAGGGTGAGATTTCTGTTTCAGGCATCAGCTAGTCATGATATTGGAACCTCATCCTCTCTGACATGCCTGTATGTCATACATTTTCAGTGTAGCTCTGTAGCTTGCCCTTACCTTTCAACCCTTCTTATCAGAGTTGCCTTGTTAGACTGACCTGTGATCTATTGAGAGGTACATCTGTGAAGTGGGTCAAAGAGCAGAAGAGTGGCCATAGCATTATTTTTCAAACAGGAGAATGTTATCAGGATAGATCCTAGAAGCTACAAGGACCTAGTGGTCCTAGGACCACCATGCTGAAAGACACCCTGCTAGTTCAGCAGCCAGCTCCTCAGTGATCTTATGTCCACTCCTAAATGTGTGCTCATGCTTTCTGCTTTACTGTCCAGGTATATGAGAAGTCATATGATAGATTTTGAGGAAGCTGAGAAATCCAGATGATGTGATTTCTACTGTTATTCCTGACTCTGTCCACTGACTTCACTCTGCTGTAGGGGCATGTGCTTTAGAACACACAAGCATGATATGGCTCCTACACCTGTCCTCTTTTTAGGATCTATTCCAGCTGTACTTCTCTTTGCCACTGTATGAAGGTACAGGCCGCATGGGCACTGATGCATTTAAAAATGCTGTTTTCTTCCAGAGCTGTTATGTCTTTTGCTACTGTGACAGGATAGAAGCCTACATAAGTTACATACAATTCCTGTCTCAACACCATGAGCAACATACACAGAGTTTTCATCAGGACTTAGCTTTGTGTTCCCAGAAAGCAATGTTCATTCTCTACCTAGTAATCTCTGTTCAGTCATGCTCAAAAAATAACATATTCACCTAATGTGTCCCAAATTATTTCAGGATTTTGCCACACTAAAGAGAGAGGTATAGGATTCATAGCTATTAGTGGAGTAATTAACATTATTTTGAGGACAAACCATAAAAATCAAACATTAAGTGTTAGAACAGTCATTTAGGACAATTTTACCCTAAGGCTGAACTTATTCTTGGCATACAATGTGATGGGAAATCCAGAAGAACTGTAAAGAAAGGGCTATTCCTTCAACTTGTACACCAGGGATAAGAAGTGAAGATGCTTATTGAATAATGTGGTTTGAGCAGCCACGGTGGGGAGGCCATCATCCTGTCTTATGATGCTTCATAAAATACAGGGACATTAGTCCTCTTCCTGTGCTGCCCAAATTGTGCTTGGCAAAATTACACTGGTTGTTTATGGTCATTGAGATCCAGAGATATCTCTGAAACTAAATAACTTTCTATAATGAATATATACTTCATTCATTTCCTGACACAGCAGAACATGTAGCATTATTGGCAAATGAACCAAAACACTGGAGAGACATGACACTTTTTCGCTATTCCAGGGGTATAGAAAATAATAGTTTTCAACTTTTTTTTCTTTTCATTAGGGAGATTCTTTATCAATCACTATGTCACGGGAAATGTGTGAGTCAACAATTTGCATTCAGGTATGTGGCTTGATTTTGCCAGTACTCTGTACAAAATAAACAAATCATAAAAAAGAACCTACCCCAAAGCTGAAAAACAGCAGTCACCCTCACTGTTTTCTTCTCCCAGCCAAATCAGATTACTGTGTGAACAGAGTTGACAAAGAGTATTATTTATAGCTTGACGTGCTGTCACCACCTCTTGTTGAGATGACATTAATTAACAGAGAAGTTGCTCTCTATGCTCTTACTCCTTTGTGAGTGGCAGATAAAGGGATATCATCAGGAAACTGTTAATCCTGTCTTCACATATTCCTTTGTAATAAAAAGATCCAAGGTATCAAAAGATCCAAATAAATCATATATTAATTTTTTAAAACTTGACATTAGCTGGAAAAGGTTAGGCATACAGCAAACAGCATGGTAAGTGTTGTTAGAATTAGCACTCCTGAAAGCAGAGCTGAGCAAATGATTTCTGACATTTTTGCTCTCTATTTCCGTAGCTGAACTTTAGTAAGACAACATTAATAGAAAATGAGCATGAGGCTGGTAGGTTTATTCCTCTCTGGGGTTAATATTCTCAGCAGACAGTGGAATGAGAGAGATTGACAGCTGGAGATGTGAGGCTCAAGCAGCTGCCCTGGAAGGCACTTGCCAGCTTTACTTTCCACCGCCAGAAAGAAAGGGTCAAGTTGAAAGTGAGACTGGCAAGATCCTTCTGGATAATGAGAGCTGTAAATTAGATTTGTTGGTAAAATAGATGTTTTTCTGCATAAACAGATTATTTTGTAAATAAGCCATTATCTGTCAGAATAGTGTTTCCCTCCACTCCCCCAGAATAATCTGATTCACTTTAATCATTTAGAAACCTAAAAATGATTGCAACTCACTAAATATACACTGGATGTGCAGTCTCCATATGCATTTATTTAAAAACAGATTAAAAAATGCAGTCATTTGAGTAAACTAATAAAGCAACCTCATTTTGTCAACACAAGTGTTTAGTAGCAGTTCTGCTGAAAGGGGAATAAGTCTCAATTATTTCTTTTAAAAGGGCTGGAGGACAGATGTAGATTATTCGGTTCCACTGCAGATCTGTGATATCCACTGTGGTAAGTATGAATAATAACAAAAGAAGAATTAGGTCCTGGCTGTACAGAAGAGAACATCTCAGGTGAAGAGTGCTTGCATTGGGAAACTGAGGTGGGATTCACCTGACTTGAATGTGAATGTCTTCATGTGAGCTAGATATGATCAGCTTCCTTTATAGACAATGAGCTCATATACCTCAACTAGCTTTTAATTAGATACTGCAAGGGCAACATGTGTGGCTGTCTATTTTCTCTGCTTCCTGGGTGAATTTTCCATCCTGTGCCAAGCTCTGCACACCACACCAATATTTACCTTGCTGTCAGTACACAAGGTAACTAGTTCAAAACACTCCTTGGTGATTAGGTACACAGTGCTGTCACTGTAGTGATTGCAGCACAGCCCCACTGTTAATTCCCTACTGTCGCTGTTTATACTAGGAGCGGAGAGATGCAGCAACACACAAATTCATCAAGGAAGGCAAAAGAAGCAACTTTATTAATTTACAACCCTGTTTTATATACCCTAGCCCCATAGGGTGATTGGTCAGTGATCACCCATCTCCTAGGGTGATTGGCTAAAGTCCTGCAACACCCATTTCAAAATATTTTTCCAATGTAACATAAACAGAACTTAGCAAAACATCAGGTGTTGGCACAACTTACAAAAACCATCCTACTGTTTCTCATAACATGTGTGAGAAAGGCAGGACTCTCACCGAATATTGTGAGAACCTGAGAAAATCCCTCTGCTAGCAGCTTTTCAGCATCCACACCCTACCTCTGCAATGGGACAGCAGTACCTCCCTCCACTGCAGAAGTACAGTGAGGATATTACTATCATTTGAGGTACACTCAGATATGCTCATGGAGTCAGAGTATTCTGAAATTTCCAAGTGCTGAAAGTAAGGCATTGTAGAAGTCGGTGAGTTCAGAGCGAACTAAGGCTGCAGGGTTTATGGTGAAGAGTGCACCAGTGAGTTGACTAGAAATAAAGTCTAGAAGGAGCTGAGAGAAGACTCAAAGTTGCCAAAAACACCTCCCCAAACCTAACTCTCCTCCCAGTTCATTATAAACATAGTGATTCCTATGACAGATTTTCTGTTGTCTAAAAATACCTGTCAGTTAACTATAGTTTCAGATTTTGAAACCTCATACAAAAAGGAAGGCAAATGAATTTGTAGTCTAAATGTAGTCCTCTGTGCACGCATTTGCATAATGCTAGTGCAGTTTTCTTCTTCACTTAAAAATTCACAGCAAGCCCACTCAAGTTGAATCAATTAAATAATCAGAGTGTTGTCATTCATGTAGTCTGGATGCATTTTCTCTATTCATATTTTTCTTTCAACAAATGTGAAGAGTATGACAAAAGCATGTAAAATAATGAAAGGCTTCAGAGATGGCAGTCTGGAAATTCCCCTCTACCTTACAGTAGGAGAGAATGGGTCTGTGTATTAAATGAAAATAGTGGAACATCAACAACTGACTAAAGAACTTTTGGGGCACAGTATTGGATTTAAAAGCGGAACTTTTTGTCAGAAGTTTTTGTTCTGATCAAGAATTTGTGGAGATTCAGAAAAAATATGAGAAACTCTGCGCATACCAAGAATATCAGAACTGTAATAAATGATCACTATGTATGCTGTATAGAGGACATTAACCTCATGCTTCATGGATTCTGACATACCTTATATTTTTTGGGTAATGTGGTCCATGTTAGCAAGTGGATAATTCCATCTGTCAGATGACTGGGAGGGTTTCCCAAAACCTCCCTCTGAGGCAGATGGTACAAGCCAGTGTCAGAGCTGGGACACTGAACTAGGTGGGTCCTACTCATTGCTGTAATTCCTGTGTTCTTAATGACTTGCCAGGAGCCATCAAGTGCTTGTCGTGTAAGATTTTAATGTAACGGTAATAGCATTACTACTAAGGACCTTTGCATTCTGAAATGCTTATTTTCTGTATCACAGTTATTTTCACAAGCACCAGCTTTTTTTAAAATCAGGAGATGACGAAGGTTTCTTAACGATGATGTCACCAAGGGTGATAACTCTTGCACTGGGATGCTGTTGTATTTGAAGCTAAGATGTTAAGAAAAACAACCACATAAAAGTTAAGGGAATATTAAACCCAAGGCTTGTCCATGATTTGTGGCAACCTAGATTATACAAAATGTCAAGTAAATGAGAAATAAGCTTATAATAGAATAGGGAATATAGTGAAAATATTTACTGCCTGCATCTTTATAAAATAGAAATTTACATTGTTAAGTATCACTCTCGAAGATCACAAGCAGTTTCGATGTGTCAAAAAGATCCATGATATTTTGTTAATCAAAACGGAGATTCCAGTGATGACAGCAGCATCTATTATAAAAAAAATCAGTGTAGCTAA
This sequence comes from Todiramphus chloris collaris, assembly GCA_025345505.1. Classification (NCBI taxonomy): domain Eukaryota; kingdom Metazoa; phylum Chordata; class Aves; order Coraciiformes; family Alcedinidae; genus Todiramphus; species Todiramphus chloris. Next base: position 20,347,462 of record JANVCC010000010.1, on the reverse strand, counting down.
CCATCATGAGAGGTACTCTCTTTTCAACTGCAAGAAGAGTTTTCTGGCATGCAGAATGTATTGTACTGCAATGCATTGCATTTTTCTAGCAGGGGCTGTGGTTTGGAATTAGAATGGCTTAGCTTTATTTGCTCTAGAGAAGATGGAAATGGGAATTTTTTATTTTTTTTTTTTTCATGTAATAGCATCAACTTAGAGACTTAATTTTTTTTAAATCTTAATTTTCCTTTGGCCACTTTTCTGGAGTTTCTTTAATGTAGGCAAATATTTTAAAAGATTATTTCACCTATTAAAAAAGAAACTTACCTATTCTGAATGAAACAATAATCAAATCAGTTAATGTGAGAACAAATATGTGAATCATAATGAAAACACAGAATCATAATAAAATGACAACCTAAATATAAACTTGTTTCTGCAGGTTTTCATGGTCAGACATATGGTGATGGAAACCCGGCAAAGGCCATGATGCACAGGTATTCATCCAACATATAGTTTAGAACATCTCTGAGAGTTGATAGAGTTGTTAATCCTGAGAGCGTGTCATTAGCCTCACTAAAGAACAGCAGCAATGTCTGCATGAATTTTGTGCTAGACAGCAGGAGTATCAGGTTCTGATCCCTCCCCTTTTCTTGTCCTCACTGAAGACATTTCTCACTCCTGTGCTGTCTCACCTCTTGCTCTCTCTCTATTGCACTGCAGTGCAGTCTGACGTCAGGGGTAGCTGCCTTGCTGCCAGAGAGGGAGGACAGAAGGAGACAAATAACTAGTGCAAGTTAGAAGCCCTGTAACAGTCTCAGATTTGCTGAGCATGACATTCACATTGTTAGCACCTGCCCTTTACTTTCTCCCTGACTTCTGTGGGCAGATCAGTCCCCTTTGTGCTCCCACTCATTAGACATGTCTGCTCAGCTGTTCCAGTGCTTCTTTACATTCTCACAGTCTTTTGCAAAACACCTGTTCTAGATTGTAAGGAAATCAGTAATTAATGTAGCCCATGGATGTATTATTTTGTAGACCCTGAGCACTTAAAAATGCTCTTCCCTTAAGGATACAAGAGTGTCCTGAAAGATCAGAGGCAATCTAGAATAGTGGGAGCAACCTAGAACTCCAGAGAGAGAAGAGGTGCTCTGAAAAGCTCTTGTCCAAAGACGGAAAAAGGATGCAGACTTGCAGAAATTTTTTAAGTCATGTGGTTGAGAAGGGCCTACCGTCTTTGCTTTGAGACAGTCTTTGTCTTTTCCCTTTTCAGAAGATACCATTCAGAATAAGGTATCTTGATTTTGTCCATTTGTTCATATGAGTGCTGTTTGGACTGTGACAGTCAAGTCCACAAGCTGGAGACAAATGGTTAGATTTGTTATTTAACTCCAACTATATTAATGAATGCAATGAACTGTCTTCCACTTCAGAGAAAAAAAATCCAAACAATCTTTTCTCTTCTGTTTCTCCCCTAGAATGAAGACTGTGCATTCCTTCAAGTGAATTTAACAACACATTTTCAAGGTCCTTAGTATCTTCTCAACATCAAGTGTATTTTGGTGTAACTTGCAAATATTGTCTAACCGGTCACCTTTTATGTTAGTAGTTTCTCCTAATTACTGTGAGATTATTCTCATGAGTGAAGAATTTAGCAAGTTAAGCCTATTCTAACATGTCCAAAAGAAGCTGTATCATGATTCCTCATTTCCAAGTATTTCAAAATAAAAGATGTGTTTGAACATTTAGAAAATCAGGTTCATATTTTCCTTGTAACTTAATATTTTATATACAACATGCTACAAATGAGTACCTTTTCAGTACCTTGCATTTCAGGTTTTCTTATTTGTAACCTTTGTTTTTGAAGCATATGTAAATTTTTTTGAGAAAGGAAGAATGGAAGAAGTTGTCTCAGCTTTGTTACGCTAGCCTTCTTTGTATTTTCCTTTGTTTTATGATGCCATTGTAATGATCTTAACATAACAGACCATATCCACCTAAATATATCTAGCAACTGCTTTCTGTGTTTGCATTGGTATTTGACTTGGGGATAACTTTCCTATTAGTCTGAGGAGGTACATGTCTTTGGTTTGATAGCTATTTAAAACTGTCTGGTGCAAATGCAGCCTAGAAGGAGATAGTTTATTGGAAAGAACTGAAGATTTGGGTTTTGATTGTTTGTTTGTTGTTCTTTTTTTTTCATTGTATCAGTATTTATACTCATTGGTTGAGAATTATATTACACACTGTACTGATTATCAAATATTTGGCCCTTATTTCACTGAATACTCCTGTCAAACATCCTTATTTCCTGTTGTGTAACAAGGAAATAAAGTCAGCTAAAAGATGATTAATAGCAAATCCTGAAACCATGTGGAATTGCTCATGTGGGATCAGGAATATGGGTGTGGAGTGAGGGTCTGGAACATGAAGTTGATCAGTAAATATTTTCCATCTGAATGTGTTCTTTTATGTCAAGATTTTCACATAACAACTTACAGGAGACAAATATGGTGTAAGAGATACACCTGCTGTATTGAAACACATGGTTTTTGAGGTGCCCTGAAGAGGACAAATTCTGCTTGTCTCCTTTGATATCAAAGCTCATTATGTAGATTGCACATCTATTAGATATGTTCTTATTCCAGGCAGTGATACGGCTCCAGAAGCAGAGGTGCCAAGGCATCTTTCCCAAAGCATTTAGTTACTTGCTTTGGCTGTGAAATAGAAGCACTGATCCATTCAGACATCAGCTTTTCCTCTACTTCCCTCCAGACTGCATCTAGGAACAAGACATTCAGCTGTTCAGCTGAGAGAGCATCATAACTTTACACTCTTCACTTTCCTTCAGTGGAAAAATCTTTTATGTAGGAAAGGTTGATTTGCACACTGTGCCTTTTATTGCAGCAAAGGCTTCAGATCAACTTTTTGAGTATGTCCTTAGACTGAAAATGAATTGAAATTATACAGGTGTGGCATGATCTGAAAACTTAAGTATAGCTAAGACAAAACACCACCTCCAATGACAAGTTCATATGATGTCTTAAGGCAACTGTAGAACTGTTGCTAACTGAATAATAGCTGTACTGAAGCTGGACGCTTTCAATAAGATCCTATGTCAGCTGCACAGACTCTTAATTTCTTGCAGTTTATCTTCTTTGCTGGCTGCAGTGATGGAAATACCATAGAAAACAACCAACCATGGTCCTGATCACTTTGGTGCTATTTTAAAGGAAAGGTTGAATGGTGAACATAGAAGACATGTGACTTGCACTAACTGTCTGAAAGTAAAGTGTTCCTTCAAAGGTAGGAATCTAGGCTCACATGGTGGCCACTGCAAAGAGATAGGTACTTCCCAAGCATATTTCATTCTGCTTGGATTCTTGTTTCAGAAGGAGCCTGGACAACTTAGCCTAAATGCTTACCATTAAGATATTTCTGCTTATGGCAGTGTTTGCAAACAATCCCTAATAGTATTTAAATACCTTGTCTCAGGTCTGCCTGTTCACTTTCATGTACTGATAAAATTGCTGGTAGCTGTTCTGATTGACTCCCAAGCCGATGTTTAAGAGTTCTGTTTCTGATACACTATTTCAGGTAAACATTGTCTCTTCTGATTACAAAATTCCTGCTCCACCTGAGACCAGCTCTTCCCACTGTCTCAGACTGGACCACACAATACATGTAATGCACTAGAAGGAGATCCACTCAGGTCGTGCATTTCTTGAGAGGTTAGAGTTCTGCATTACTAAGCTACCAGACACTATTGTCCTTGTGACATTGCAGCTGCAAAAAGAAAGTGATTTGTTGTTTTTGTGGTTTTTTTTGGTTTTGTGTTTTGTTTTGTTTTTTTTTAACAAGGCATTTTAAACATTGGTAGGTCAATCCTTAAAGAAGAAGGTATGAGAATCTTTCCCAACTCTAAATGTATTCATTTCATTCTGCTGACCTCTGAAATGTTTCCTTTTTCTCACTCAAACTGTGCAATAGTTTTGCAATATTGACCAATGCACAAGCAAACATCATGTAATAACAGTTAAATGCAAAAATCCCCTATGTGATTGTTTATAGACCTGGCTAATTCTGTAGAGCCTCCATTCTTTTGTTGAAGGAAATTCCCTTCTTGCTTATTGTGGGCTCAGTCCAGTCACCCTATTTTGAAACAACGCACAGTTACTTGGTTTTTATTTTATATGAACGTTCTTACTATTATCACAGAACATCAATATCCTGCTTATTCAGAGATATTAACATATTTCAGAATATTATTGAGGTATAGTGAAAGCACTGATAGATGCTTTGTAGTAATGTCTTCAAAAGACTTTCAATTGTGTCCAGCACATTGCAAAAATCTGAAGCTGACTTTTAAAGTTACCACATAAATTAAAGCATTTTGCTCCCCTTACTTATGGACTTATTTTCACTTCCCAGACTCACACTGGGTCTGGTGTGAGAAACCAGACCGATCCTGTTGCAGTATTTTGTCTGTCTTTATTTGCAGTAGTGGATGCATTTCCTCGATAGCAAGTTATAGTTGAGTGGCATGCTTGAATTGCCACATCCTAATGAGTAGCTGTGTATCCACAAAGCCATAGCAGATTGAGTCCACTGCTATGCAGACTGTGTTCCTGACCCATCTCTTTTCTGAACTTCTTATAAACTACTTCAGAGAAATAAATGGGAAGAGAAATAATGACTACTTTTGTAGGGTTGGTTTACTATTGATTTAACTCCCTGAACTACAAAGTCAGGCATATGTGAGCCAGCAGAAGGGAAGCAGCTCAACTATAGGGATGTGGAAACAGTGCTGCTCTTGTTAGTTCCTTAGATAGCAGACCGACTGAACTAATGTAACACTGCAACCTGATCATGTACCTGTGAAACAATCTGCCTTTTTTTGTTGTTTTCTTCTTCTTCAGTAACAACAATCCTAACAGTGGCATGATTCAAATGCGTGGAGAAGCATTGAGTTACACAACAGCCATATATCTTTAATAGTCCTTTCAATTCCCTCCTTGGGAACTGAAACTGCTGGAATTTGACAGAACCATTTCTTTCATTTTTTGCATAACTGTCAGTTTCCCCTTATTTTTAGAAGTAGAACTTTCACTTTATTTAGTTACTTAATATTATAATGAGTCATAGAATCATAGAATGGTTTGGGTTGGAAGGGACCTTGAAGATCATCTAGTTGCAACCCCCCTGCCATGGCAGGGACACGTCCCACTAGACCAGGTTACTTAAGGCACCATCCAACCTGGTCCTGAGCACATCCAGTGATGGACCATCCACAGGTTCCCTGGGCAACCTGTTTTGGTGTCTCACCACCCTCAGAGTGAAGAATTTCCTTCATATTTCCAATCTAAATCTACCCTTTTCCAGTTTCAAACCATTACCCCTCATCCAGTTTCAAACCATTACCCCTCATCCTATCACTACTGGCCTTTGTAAAAAGTCTCTCCCCAGCATTCTTGTAGGTGAATGTCTTCCTCTCTTGCAGTGTTGGATTTCCAAGGCAGTCAGCTTCCTCTCCAGTGTCTCTCCCTCTTCTGCTCTCTATTCACATTCTTTGTGAAATCCAGAACATCTTCCTACATCTGCAGTTTCCGCTCACAGATTTTTTTATCTGCAATACCCTGGCCAGCTGAGTGCTTTCAGATTGGCCTGTTGCCAGCTCACCCTGGAAGACATAGTTCTCTGTATTTCTGCAGAGACCAATATCATAATAATCCTTAGACTTTCTTCTTAGTTCATTGATGTGTTCTTTTATCCACCCAATTTCTTATCTCTGCCCTACCTGGGTTACACTGATGAACCTTAACAACTCTGAGTGTCTGAATATCTCAGAATATTTCTAGACCATGCAAGCTTTTTCTGTCTGTGCTCTAAGATGGCTGTGTATTTGAGCCCTGGAAGTCACTGAACTGTACTTGTGTGGGAATATGCCTAAACTAGTAAGATTTACTGAAAGGCAGGATAGACGATTTTGACCACAGCAGGGAGGATAACTTGCTTTGGCAAAGAGAGAGCCCAGACAGCAATGTGATATCTGTCCTCACTTTGCTATACAAATAAAACTTCAGCCTTTTTTTCTGGATATATGTTCTGTAGTGTTATTTGAGCTGCATTTCCCAAATTTGCTCTTTCTGTCTTGGCTTATTAAAGGTATGAGAATGAGCTGAGCTAAATGAGCTACCTCATTTGGGGTCTCTTCCTTCAGAGGCTGTGGGTTTTTTTTATGATTCAAGCTGAAGCATCCTTCCTATGTTACGTTAAGTTTCTGTGAGTTAATGATGAGTAGAAAACTCTCATAAATATCTAGCCAAAGTCAACTCCTTTGGCCTATTTTCAGGCAGCTGACTTCTGTTTCGTGACTCTCAAGTTTTTTACTAGAATCACATTTCTATTTCTTTAAGGGTGTGTTATAGATCACCTTTATTTCTAAGCTCCAAGGTGATCAGACTTCATCTGCTTCTACTGCCAGGAGAATATTCACCAAATAGCTAGTTGTTGCTGGCCAGCTCACCAGACATCATCTCCATTTCCAAAAAGAAGTGCTGCAACATGGCTTCCCAGACTGTCAGTAAAAACTGCAGTCAAATCCAACCAACATTTTTCTTCTCCTTGACTTTATGTCCTTCAACTGTTGCTGCAAAACCTTCAGATGCCATCTTATTTCATTGCCTTTTAATTCTGTTTGCTAATTTTCATTCCTGCCAGCTGCTCCACTGCAACTCCATCTGGCCTCCACATGAAAATGAGCTCACAAGTTATTGAATTGAATACCTTGGAGGGGGGTTTATGCCTTTGTGACATGGACAAAGTCCAACAAAGGCCAGGGTCAAATCAAGAACCTATGCCTTCGCAGCTGAAGGATATGTTAGTTCCTCGCTGATGAGAAATGATCTGACTCTTCTTCTGTGAGCAGAACTCTTGAAGTTCAGTGTGAGAGCTTTGTTCCTCTGCCTTTCTCTAGTCCAGAAATGGCTTTGGAGATGTGTTCTTGCATGAATTAAATAATTAATAAGTTTATCTCTTTTTCTCTTGTCCTCCTGTTTTTCCTTATGTTCAATGAGGTGAATGCCTCTGAGGAGGCAGCCCTTTCAATTACAGCCAGCTGGAACTAACTTAAAGGAATCCTTTGGAGAGACAAACACCAACAGGATACTGAGGTAAATGTCTTCCAATTGCTACAAAGGTCTTATCAGGCACTTAAAAGTGATACAGGGCCAACTTTCAGGAAACTGGGTCTGAAGAGGCATTGTGAAATTAACATCAGTCTTTGGGGAATAAAAAACTCTCTGATAGTTTGTTATTTTATTTGTCTAAGAAATATTTTGCAGTCCCTAGGGTGAAACTTTAATGTTTCAATTACTTCAGGGTTCCGATCATCTATGTTACATACATATTAGTTCACTCCAGGGCTTTGCTTTGGAGCAAACCAACTTTTCCCATCTGAGACAAAGCATGGGCAGAGCTCAGGCTCCGGGGTATTTTCCTTCCCTTCAGTGGGTGTGGATATAGCCAGTCTGCTCTTGAAAGAGCCCTGGAACAGTACATATACAACCTAGTTTGCACAGCTGATTTTGCAAGCTAAGATTTACCCCATGAAAAGGTCACAAAGCTAATGTAAATGTTTTTGTGAGGGCAGTTTATCAATTGTTGTTATCTGCTTGGTGCAGAGACATTGGGTATCATGGGAAATTGCTGCCATTGTGTCACTGCCTCAGATAAAAGAGGACTCTGTGCTTCCTGAATGGATGCTCTGCTGTACTCTAGCTTAGCAATGCTCTGTCATCACTAGAAGAGAAAAGTAGTGGCTGTGTTTGAAAAACATAAGCCACTATCTATGTTTCTTGTATTTTATGAGACTCTAAAACACTAAAGGCTGATGTGGTTTAGATTCTCACAAGATTTCATTCTCTTTCTCTATTAAATACTTCAATATTTTGGTTCCAGCTCACAGAAATGAAGAACCATTACATGAAGTCCTTCCTTGAGGTGCATTTGTGTAAGACTTGGTATACAAGGTAGCAGCATTCTCTTATCTTAAGATCTCTAAAGAAACTGCTTTTAAATGTAGTAGGCAATTTTATGGAATTCTGAAAAACTCCAGCAAAGTGGGAGGGTCACTTAAAGAATGTTCATTGTAATATAGTTCACAACCACAATTCCCCTCCCATGTCTAATCTGACGGTTGTGAATTTTTGTGAGGGGTGTGTGTGTGTATTCATATGTGTGAAGTGTAAGACAAAGGCAGACAAAGAATGAACATTGCAAGAAACTTTCTCTTGTGTATTATCTGCCCTGTGAACCACTGCTTGACATCAGCAATCCCTGTGCCTGCCAGAAACAACACTGTTCACTGCTTGCTTAGTATTGTCACAAAGAAAATGGGCTTTGTCCTGTCCAAGGGAAGTACGCCTCTGATCTGCAAGCCATCTGTAGTAATTAGTAGTATATCCCAGTCAAATATGAATTCCATTTGTCTTTTGTGCTGTTTTTGCTTGGCAATGTATGCACATTATTGAGTTTTATTTCCCAGAAGCATAAAAGCTCTTAATTTTCCTGTGAAGTCCAGTGATTCATTTCCAGGTAAGTGGAAAGAGAGTTTTTAGACTATGAGACATATGGAACAGCTTTTGAAATGTGGGTAATTACAGGTTTTGTTCAGAGAGTACAAATGATATGGTACATATGCATGAGAATTCAAAGTCTGTTCTTCTCTAGGCAAATTTTGACGGGCTCTGCACCAGGATATTATGAGCTTCCATGCTTTTTGCTGTCATCCTCGCTAGTTCCCCTAAAGGCTTGATTTTAGGTCCCATGCAATATAAGTCAGGGCAGAATGCAGTCCTGATATTTTGTGGGGGTAGCCACTTTTTCACAATTGCCAGGACTGTGTCCTGTGACAAAGACGTTCCTTCTTCAATCATGTTGTATCACACAATGAGAGAAACTGCTTCCCTTTATGCCATCTTCCTATCAAGTCCAGGGAGGATTTTGGAGTTGGAGCTAGAGGCACATATTCTCTTCTTGCCATACAAGAACACATTTTCTCTCCTGTTCTTGCAGCCCAGTTGTTGACACCTGGGAAACTGGAGCTTAGGAGCCAGAAGAACCAAAAAGTTGTCTGTGGAATGTAGGGAATCACAGACAGAGGTGGGAAAAGTTACATCTTTTCCCCTGTAAATCCCATCCTTCCTTACCTGTTGCAGAGCACTCCAAAACCAGCTAGCCAGGATTTCAGTGCACACTGTCAACAGATCTCTGCACCATTATCTTTTACACATTTCTATCTAGTCACCTCAGGCTTCCCTGACTTTGCATAAGGATTTATGAGAGTTTGTACTGAGTCAAATCAAAGGTTTATTTGTTTTGTATTCTGTTTTCAATGGGTACATCTGCAGATAGGCAGGAAAAGCACAGGGTAATATCTCTCAACTTCAACATCCATTTCTTAAGAAGTCAGTGAATAATTTTTTTTGGTATGTGTTTAATCTCTCTGGAAAGGTTTTTATTATCCAAATTAACCTAAGTATTTTTTTAAACTCATATAAACTTCTCAAATTTTCTGTTTCCTGTGGCAAGGAACTCCACAGTTCAAGCAGGAGATGTGTGAAATATCTGTCTTTGCTTTAAACCTGCCACCAGCCATTATGCCATAGCTCTAGTTGATCTGTAGCTTTTATGTCAAAAGGGATAAGGAACAGTTTCTCTCTGCTTATTTTCTCAAACTCCTTATGCTTTATCAATGTCTACATTCAAAATGTGCTTCATGAATTTATCCAGTGCACTTGTGAGGTTCTGTCCCATTCTCTGATCCCTACCTAATAATACTGACAACTATATGCTGTTTTTTAGCCAGTACTACTAATAAATCCTGAACTGTTGACAAGGTGGAACTGTTAGAAATTGGAAATCTCATTCCTTAGTGCTTATGGTTAAATCAGAATTTAGCACTATATTACAAAAAAAATTGCAACTTTATGCTCTATTCAGACCCTGCTTCTGACTGGATGGAAGAGAGAGAGGCTTCATTGTCTTCTTTAACTAGAAAAAATCAGAAGGAAAAAAAAAGAAGAAAGAGTAGCTTCATTATTACTTCTTTAACTAGGCAAAATCAGAAGGAAAAAAAAAGAAGAAAGAGTAGCTTCATTATTACTTCTTTAACTAAGCAAAATCAGAAGGGAAAATAAAGACAACTGTTGGCACTTCCCTTGTATTAGGTAGTTTTTGGTAACACTTCTATGCATGTTAATATACCCCTGTGGCAGTCTGCAGGGAATACCGAGCCAGAGGATGTTCACACTTTACCTGGATGCTGTATGATAAGTAGGTTGTTGTATATGGAGGTATACATGCACTGTATGCACTGTTATAACTCTGTGCTTTTTATATAATCAGGCTTTAAGGGAAAATAGTCCTGATCCTCCAGTCCAAATCAATTCTATATAGAGCAGGCTGCATGTGACTATATCATATATGTACTACAGTGTTTTTCTGCAAGATAGGTAGCTTCAGAAAAGTTTTGCAACCTACTCATTAATCATTATGGTAGCTTTTTCTCCATGAGTATACCAAGTTCCTGTGAGCCAGCACAGGATACATTCTGCATGCAGTTGAGGTTTCATGGTAGGAGTGGTGATGGTGGTGGTGGGGTCAATGGTGTTTCCTGAAGCTGTGAAGTCAGGATTGTTTTTTTCCCACACACATCACTTGATTTATCAGCACTGAATATCACCTACCATTTTATCATCAGCTGCTCACTGTTGCAAAATCCATTTGTAATCTGTCATATTCAGCTCGAACACCTTAGGATCATTGGCAAACGGTTTATATCAGTATCTAGATAATTTATGAGCATTCTGAACAGTTGAGAAACCAACATTGCTCTACAACAGTAAAAATTTACATCAATATTTCTTCTTAAATTGCTGAATAATTTTCTGATACCCTTTATCTCATCCTCAGTTTTTTGTCACTAGAAGACATCATTGTCTTCAGATAGATTGCTTAATAGCAGATCTGAGGCCAAAAATGAAAGCTGTAGAATGGAATTGCACTGACTTGCAACTAGTCACAGAGTGCTCCAAAGGAAAGTGCTCTGCAGTGAATAATATGTCTCCCTGTATTTATTTCTTAATTTATGCAAAGTACTGTTTTCTTTGGATTAGTCATTCTCCTTTACCTTCTCAGCTGTGATCTTTATCAAGCATTTCTTAACAGCTGTGTAGGTTTAGCAATTATTTCATTAATTATGAAAAACTGAACACAGCATTCAAACCGTAATGACTGGTAAGGAAAGAATAGACTACCTGTTGGGCCCAGGCTCAAGTCTTGCTGCATTTGGGAGCCTGATAGGGGGAATTCAACCTGTGTTGAAATGTATTTTCACAATTTCATGGTTCCTCTGCAACTGCATAGCAAAATTCTCCATGCAATTTCCAAGACTATTAGTTATCTGCTGGTTTGTTTTTTCATTCATTTTTTATATTCAGTCTTTGACATCCATCAGTCTCTTTGATTTTCAAGACAGACCATGTGGAAAACTCTGGACACCATTGCTCTGTGTGTTTTCAAGGCCCAGTGGGAGTCCTCAGCAGCGACTCAGCCTCTGAGCTGATGCAGAGATGTTGATGCAGAGAACAAGACACAGAGACCTTGTCTCTCTTGGTGCACTTGAATACTGAAGGTTGCAGTGTGTTGGTTTGGAAGTTACCTTATCTGGTAGGTTATTCAGTGGGATGGGAAGCCAGGTGATCACTGATGCCATGTGTGGCCAAGCTGTGGGATTGACTCTTTCTGCTGCCCCACCTTCAGAATCTGGGAATTGCATAAATCACCTTTTGGGTCTCACAGAAAACAAGAGGGGAAAGAGGGACTGCCATCCACCTATGCAATAATAAATGCAAAGTAGGGGCTTGAGGTACAGTGAGGAGAACAAACAAGGCTGAAAATACCCTCCAGTGACCGATGAGACTGAACCTCAATGCAACATCCCAACACTGATGTGTCTCTGAGCTGCCTTTGCTTGTCATCTCAGTAACTGATGGGAAGGAACCGGAGTCTTTTGGTCAGAGCCCAAGATCTGGCCCCTGAACATATGGCTGTGCTGTGGTACATGTAAAGACAGAACCGCAGCTTTGGTGGGAGTGAATCTTAGGCAAGTGGGGAGTGCAACATTTTTTGCTGACTGTGCTGAAAATAGACTGCAAAACCTGGGACCTGAGCCAACTTGCAGACCAAAAGAACATACTGTGTGCCAGGAAAACATCTCCAAAACATTTATTTGGAAAATAAGTTAGATAATAGGTAGATGAAATTCTCTACTTTCATATTCTAACATGCATTTCATGAAGCAAACACATATGTAAGCAATGTTGATTAACACATGAGGAGGTATGGGCAGTAGTCCCAGGTGAGGCTGTTTGGGCTGTTGCTCATTCCAGAGGACAGCTGTTCATGCTGAGGTGGAAGGATTACTCTGGGAGTGAACTTCCTTGCTGCTTCACTGGAAAAGAAATACAGGTTCATAAAAGCAAATGAAAGCTAATGACAGATTACTCTGTTTTATTGAGGTGCTTCATGATATTTTTTAGTAGGAATTATTTTTCTTATGAAAAGCAGTGGTGGTTTTGCCATGATGGCTGTGGGACTTGGTTGAACTCTCCATAGATGTGGCTCATCTGGTTTCTCTAGAGTCACTCCGCATTAGCTTTCAGAGGAAAAATTGGCACATGGTCATGAATCATCAGAAAAGTTTTTGCAAAGCTTGAAATCCACAGTTCCTTCATATTTTTCTGTCAAGGCAGCTAAGCAAATGTTTAAGATCCCTTTTGGTTCTCATCTATCTTCAGACATCCATTTCCTACTCACTTCTACCTGCTGTAGATCACCCTTAGCTATTTCCTTTCCACGATATTTCTGTTTCAGCTCCAGGGTTCCTGAAACATTCTTCTAATCTGAACAACCAACCACGGTCAGAACAGCAAGTACTGCCACTCTTACCTCACAGCTTTCTAAATGATTTTTTTACTAACTTCACTTATCAATACAGTAACATCAGATCCTGTGGGAGGTCCTTCCTCTTTGCAAAGACAAGAATGGGGAAGTGAATGTAAGTCTGCAAATGCTTTTTTTTCCCCCTAGAAAAATCTAAATTCCATTTAGATGCAAAAGGAACAAAAGGAGAAGAATGTTAAAATAATATATAAAAGAGAGGAAAGTGTATGACACTAATGTGTAACCTATGACTAATGTGGTACATCATGAATCAAACTACAAAAGACCTATCTACTGTCAAATTATCCCTTCCTATGAGGTAATGGCTGAGGTATGAACTGCAGAGCTAAGTCTTCAGGGACCACCCATGCACACACTAAGAGGTAATTTCTAAGGAGAAGGAATTGCTTGGTTGTGAATCCTGACTTTGAAAGTGCCTTGACTTTACTACCTTAGTTTTTCTTAATACAGAAGTATTAGTTTGGATTAGTACTTCTTCCAGTACTGCAGAAAGAATGATGTCCTGGTCTGTTCATAGTGTCCTTGGATCCAGCCATGCAGACCACCTCTGCACTCCCTCTAGCCCTACTCTTCTCCTAGCTTCCATAGGGAAAAAATGCCCATACACATAATATCATTTTATTGCATTGTGATGACACACTCATTTTCCTACTTTATTTTGCCAGAGATATTCATATGTTCTATTTTACTCTACACTTTCCTTGTGGTGAGAAACTGGCTTCAGAAGCAGTTTCTGTGTTTTCTTCTTATCAGTTATTTATTCTACTTTAGTAATTTCTTATCTGTTTTACTTTAGTCATTTGAATCCTCCAGCTGTTTATGTGGAAAGACATAGTTTGTCACTGGGTAGGAAGAAGGGCATAGTATCAGTATTTGTCTTTCAGGTGAGTTTTAATTTATTCAAAGTTGTTTTTCAGAATTGCTTCCCTGTCAGGCACCAATCTAAAAGCTGAAATCAGTAATCTTTTCTTCCCTCTTTCATTATCTCTTTCCTCATTTCTTATTTTCTAGGCTTCCTTGAAAATTTTTCCAGTCCTTAAGCTGTGTTCACTTCAGTCTTAATTCATGGACTGATTTTTCACCACCAGTAACAACCATTTCAATGTAAAATCTCATTCCAAAATTTGATTTTTAGCTTCTGACAATTGCATGAGCAGATGCTTTGGGGTAATTCCAGGTGCTCTTTCAAGCAGAAAATCATGCTAGAGATTTCAGAGGGAGTCAATGCATGTGCCATGGTGGCTGTGCCACTGCAGGGAACAGCCTACTACTGCATCCAGGTAATTATGTTACTTCCTTGGCTCTAATGGCTTTCTGCTATGTCAGACAGCTGAGCCTTGGCATGGAAACAACAACCAGGGTTATGATCTGACACACAACCCATGACAATACTGCCTATCCTTGGTCGCTTTCCAATTACAACACAGCTTCTTTTCCATTTTCAGAGGAGGGTAATGCAGGTAAAGTAAACCAACTAATCCTAAAACCAAAACCTGTCCTCAGTTTCCTATAAGGAAACTAGACAAATATAATATAGACTGTAATCTGTGTAAGTTTTTTCAAAGTTGGGAATTCCCACTTGATAAGCACTTCTGAAAACTGGTGCAATAATCATGAATGATGAATCCTGTGGAGAACAACAACAGGAATGACAGTTTCCAGTAAGACTGTCATGATAATACCAAGCCAGCCAGTGCTGGGAACCCCTGACAGAACTAGAGAGCAACAAAGCATGACGAACAGAGGAACTACCTCAATACAACAAATGCCATTAGTGTCAATCATCTTTCATGTGGGTGTGTGAGGAAGTGTGACTTCCTCCTCTCTGACGATTATGGGTTATTTCAGATGAGAAAACTTCTTGAAATTTGTATAGATAACACCGAGCAAACGCTGGCCATTGCAGGCTGGAGTCTTTCTGTGATTCCTATTGGAATGGTCTTAACTGTTTAGTTGTAGAACTGAGAAAAAACCCCAAAAACACTGCACCTAACAAAGGCACAGATCAGTGAAGTACATCTAAGTCACTGTTTTTTTGTCATGCTAACCAATCCTGTTCTCAGACAGTTAGTAGCTACTCAAATTGCAAGGTTAATGAAATTAAATTAAAAAAATATTTAAACTCTGTACAGATTTTATTTTTCTTAATACTATCTCATGAAGGGAGCAAAATAAGGAATCTCCAGAGGAGGTTATGAATATGGTACTCCCTGGACATTTGGAACATGTGAAAGAAGAGGAGGAGGCTTTAAATGTAACACTGTCTATACCTTGCTGTTGGAAACTACCCGTTCCAGTAGGCTGCCTTCTGCAAGAGGTGGGTGGAAGGCTCTGCAGTGGCCAGGCTGATGGATACCCACTCACATTTTACACTGCTGGGATTTTGAGTTGGAAATTTGAGGTTTGCCAGTGAATCAGTAACACATGGAGTTGATACTCCTAAGCTGTAGTATTCAGGAGATACTGTAATTTTTTTTTAACTGTAAATGTTTTGTTTTTCCATTGAGCTCCAGAGGTCTCAGAGATCTGGGCTGCTGAGGACAGCTATGCTGAATGTACTCCAAGCTGCATGGTTTATCACCGTCCCTCTCCACATGGATGGTGAGGGGATGAACCAGCATTTTCATTTTTAATGAGGCATACTAAGTATGAACATTGAGAAAGAGATTGATCACAGACTGGATATCCTCTGCTTGATGTACATGTCTGCTCTTCTGCAGACTAGCTCACACCAGATTGTTGGATGGTGACACACCAGTCTGAATTATGGAAAGAGTGAACAGGAATTTACTGTTAACATGTAGTAAGCCACAGGAGTGTAAGCAAATAAAAGGTAGTAAGAAATGTCAACTTCTTCTTTTGAGTGAAATTCTCAGCTTTCATGTGTATGCTGAGCTAAATATACAGTCCTAGGCATTAAGTGTTATTCCTTGGCTAATAGACTCTGCAATGACTATTTTTTGAAAATAATTACATATGACTACATCAGTCTGATTAGACCTACCTGAAATACCAGTGAGAAATCTATGCCAAACAGGAAAGGGTAGCAATTTTTTTCCAGCTTTTGAATCATGACATAATTGATCACAGTTAAAACATACATTTCAAATCGATATTGAAAAGTAAAAGCTCATTTGGGGTGTACTTCCTGATCAGTTGTTCTGGTCAGGAATCCTCTCTAAGACAAAAAGATTTATAGTAGGTCTTTTCATAAAGGACTGTGCCCTTTAATTTAATTTGTTACATTTGTTAGAGGGTTAAATAGGAAGGAGTAAGTGTCTTGTGAGCTGCTTTTTCAAGCAGGAGCAGACCCAGCCCAGCAGCAGAAGCAACCTTGAAATTTCTGTGTAGATACAAGCAGTGAAAAGTCCTCTGGGGGCCAAGAAATAAAAATAGAGGATAAGACCATATAAGTTACCAGGCTATTTAAGTACAACAGGCCAGTGTTGTGGTATAAATAGACGTGCCCCTGAAATGAGGAAACACAGGCCCCTCTGAAAAGGCTTCTGTCCAGTGAACATGGGTTTATAGAGCAGGGATAGGCAGGCAGAGGCTTGGGGACTGGAGTGTGGGTATCACTGTGCTGTCACCCCGGGGAACAGTCCCTCCCTGCAACACCAGCCATGTGCTGTCCAAAGGTTTCTTAAGGGGATAGCCTCAGGCAGCCAGGTGTTTGGCACCTTGTATCTGTGCTCTGTGTTTGTCTCCCTCTCTGTAGCTAATTCCAGTAAGGAGCTGCCTTCTGCAGATGTTATTTTCTCACCAAATGACAGGGTTATTTACAGAAAATCTTCCTTCTGCTATCTCTGGAACATAGTATCTTCACTTCCTTGTTTATTTTTACTCCCTTTCATGAAGTAAAAGGAAAGATTATATATTTTTGCCTCTGTCAAGATCAAAAACCTGCCTGTTCTTTCATTATTTTTTAAATTTGAAGCCCTGGCTTTATAAAAAATTTATAAAGAAATAGAAAAAAAGAGGACAGAGAAAGCTATTTTTATTCTGAAAGCACTGAATTTCAGGAAAGCCTGAGAAATTTCAAGCCATTTTAGGTGGCAACTGTGATTTAGCTTAAATATGAGTGGAAGATATGTGCACTCAGGGTTTATAAAACTGAGTATCAGAGACACAGTAGAATGTTTGCATGTATGGAGATTATGGGGATGAGCAAGAGGTGAAGACAAGTTATTTGACAGCATGCTTACCTATGCAATATAATGAACAAATGTTTCCTCTCATATTTGCTTTCATGTAGCTCATGGTTGTTGCCATGCCAGCAGAGCTACATCCTAGTCAGTCACATTCATTTTTCATTAACTTTTTTAAAAGTTCCTAGATTCAATTCATTTTCAGTAGCACAAGGATGATCTACTCTATTCCTCATTTTACCTTACACACAATATTTTTGCAATATCACTTTTTCCTGGAAACCAAAATACTTCTACATTTCCTAGTACCTAGCATGCACTTTACCAAACTTGTTTTTGGTTACACCATCAAGTCGGAGCACTTCTTGAAACTTCTTTTGTTGTACTTCCGGTGATCCCCTCCTTCAGCATGGCACACTGACTGAAAAGGAGAACTCAGGGTCAAAATACACAGGGTGTAGCAACAGCAGCCAATGTTGCTAGTAGGTGACCTGGGGTGGCCATGGTCTTCATTGGTTCTATATCCCTATAGCTAGTAATCCATATGACTTCTCTGATGAGTGCAGCAGATCTGGCAGCAGATAAGGGATTTACAAGGAGGGATTACATATGGGACTAGGCGTCGAGACAGTTGATGATAGGTGGGAAGCAGTGTCTGTGGTGCTGAGCTGCACTAGGAGGGCATTTTGGTTGATGCATAAGAAAGGGTGATGCACTGGTACACCGTGGATTTTGGAGGCAGGCTGTGGGTGCAGCTGTTGGGTATTGAGGCAGTCTAGAGGAAGAGAAGCTTCTTGATGGAGGTGAACGTCTACATGGGCAGGGCCTGTCAGGCAGAGTCCCTGCCCTACCACCTCCCAGCCCAGGGGACTGGACAAGGTCTTGCTGTGCATGAAAAGAACTCTTCTTCATTTAATTGACAGAAGATGCTATCACACAGATCTGAAATGCTTTCATATTTATGACATTGTTTACTGCTATTGCTCTGAACCATAGTTCTCTGTGAGGGGTCACCCGTTAGTCAGGTTAAGTTTTAAACATAAAAGTGTGTAAAAAAAAAGTGATTCCTCAGGGTGTTTCCCAGTAGATTATAAATCTATATCTACAAGATTTTGTATAGTATGTTTATTATTGCAATTAGTGTTTTTACAAAGACGATTAAAATAACATGCTTGTACAGAGATGGAAAGTGTGAAACACTAGTCTCTCTCACAGATTTATCGGTCCATAAAAATTACAGGCATAAAACCAGCCTTCTTTTGGGTTTTTATGAAATCTGTTAAAAAAATCAAACACTATAAAAATGTGCTATAATTTGTGACATCCCTTAAGTTACATAAAAAACCCCACAGAATCAAGGCAAACCAATTCAAATTTAAACATACTGTCTACACCGCTGCCAAAGGTATAAAATCATGCTTGAGTGCCACAGCCTTATTTTACAGCACATGCCTGAAGATAAATTTTATGGTCCAGATAAGGCCTTTTGAAAATAGGCATTTATTAATCTTTTATTAAAGGGGATTCTTCATGGGCACTACTGTAATAAAATCATATCTCTGCAAAACAGATGATAGTGTCATTTTGACTGTTACTATGCAACAGAATGTGGTTTTAAAGCCTGGCCACAAATCATACAAAAAAAGAGTTCCAGTTTGGAACAGCAAAGGTTTAAGTTGTCCTTCATGCAGAAATTGTACATTCACTTCATGTTCAGTTCTAAAATTAAAAGAGAAATTTTGACATTGAAAGATTTTGGCTTTAGAGAGCTGACGCCTAAGTATGTTTTTACTCTAAAATGCGCAGTTCTTTGGTCCATGAAGAGTTCCTAAAGGTGATGACAGACCATTGTTGAACATTTTATTACAATCTGAAGGTGCTAATGCTGTTAAATGCACAAGGGCAAAAGAGAGACTTTAATCATTCACTCTGTTTCAGTCCATGGCTCTGGTTTGTACCTCTCCCATCTGCTTTACCTAGAACAAAGCCCAGGCATAGTTCTGAGGACAGTTCACTCCAGGCTTTTTTTCCCAAAAGGTAGTATGTATGGGTGTCCTGGTTTGAGCTAGAACAGAACAGTTCAGCGATTTTACTTTTCAGCTCAGTGTCTTCTAACTAAATGCACTTTCTGAAGTTAACAGCATGTTTTTGCAGTGTCTGTTTGTAGTGGTGATAGTGCTTCATGCTTATAGCTGCTATCAAGGACTAGCATGAAAAAAGGCTTTTGCTTATAGTTTCTCCTACAAAGACCAAGTCACTGCTATATCTTGTGTACCAGCTTGGGTTGCTCTTTATGGCATGAGGTTGCACCTGCAGGGAGGACTGGACAGGACAGATGACCTCAAACTGACCAGTGAGGTATTCCATCCTATAAACATCATATTAAGTATAAAGCTGAGGGATCACAAACGATGGTCAAGTTCTCTTCTTCAGTGACCATCATTCAATAAGGGCTCTGTCCATTATGCCTTCCATCCTGATTCATAAGTACCTGAATCCAGATCCAGAACCCAGCTCCTGAATCTGGTTTCCATCTGCTGCTGAGTCCAGCTTGGGATTTCCGCAGCATCAGTGGTGATGTTGATGTAATTGCCATCAGGGGGGTTGGGTTGATATTAGTTTTGTATATATTAATATATATAACATTTTATTATTATTTTAATTAAAGCTGGTTTTGCTTTCTAATCTATAAGTCTCTCTCCCTTACTCCCTTTTTCTTTACCTTTTGGAATGGAGCTGGATTAATAGGGAGCATCTGTCATTCTTCCAGTAGCTGTTCCAGCCCTAACCCTCAACACTGGGACTACCCTGGCTTTGGCTCTCTACCCCTGTACAGCCTTTCCGTAATATACCAGCATCTTTCACCCTCCCTCTCAGTTCCACACACTGCTGTAGTGTATCCCTGGGCATGCAATACACACCCTACATCACTTGTTATGGAAACATCCTGATGGACTGCAAAACACTTCTTACCTTGTTTTGAACACTTTAATCTGAAAGCAACAGAATGACTAGGAGCAGTATCTCAGAACCATTAGTGTACCACTGAGGCACAAGGGGGGAGCTGACCCTTAGTGGTGGCATGAGCCAGACTATGCTACTTCAGAGATTCATACTTAGTAGTAGTAAAATAAAAACAAGCTGCAAGCAAGTTAAACAAAGCATTGGCTTGAGAAGTAGCACCTATCATTTGTACTGTACATTTGTACTCCTCTACCTGGCCCAGTTTTGGCTCATAACTGATAACTAGCACTCCCTCAGATGATGAAGTGGCTTGAGGGATAACGTGAGGTCAGGGGGTGGCTGCAATACATGGTATGGTGAAAACCATGCTGTGGAAAGGGTTTAGCGGTGTTGCTGCAAACAAGCCAGGGTGTCCTATTTGTTTGCATGGTCAGAAAGCCTGCTCCAGTTGTCTAGCTTACTAATATAGATGTGATCAGTATTTCATTGCAATCAGCAGTGTGGTTTGTTACAGCAAATGTGAAAGGAAAACAGTACAAAGATGTTCACATACAGTAGGTTCTTCTCCGCTGTAACGTCCTTTTGTAAGCCAACTGTGACCTAGTTGGCTGTATTCAGTATGGTTTTAGTGCCGTTAAACAGAACCTAATTTCAATCCGAAGAAAATTCCAGCATTTCAACATTTGTTTTTGTTACACATAAAGAAAAAATATGAGCGTGTAGTTCTTCAGAGAACAGATGTTCCCACAAAAGTTTAATTAAAATCTAGTTTTCCTGCTGTTTTTAAAATCTAAATGAAATGCTATCATAACCCACAATCAAAAAAATCCACTTTGCTTCACTGAAGTGAACCCAAATGATTAATTTTCAGGTCTTCACCTATCATCATACACCCAGCATAATGAAGTAATATGCCTATGCAGACTGAACAAAAGAAAACATGTATTCACAATGAAAAATAGTTGGGATTGAGAAGCCTCTAATCTAGCAGCTGGGGCAACAGTTTGGCTGATGACGAGATTCATCTGATCAGGTGTAGACATCTACCGTTGAGCTGGTTGTCTGCTCTCTTATTAGAGTCACTGGGAAGAAATAGACACAGTTTGGAAAGTGAACAAGGTTCAGTTTCTGAATGTAACTTAACCACATTGACTGAGCTAATGATCTAATTCTAGGTAATTTTAATGAGTAGAAACAGGCCTTTTGGGGTGAAATCCTTTGCCAGTATTTGCTGCACAGACAGAAAAAAAAACCCAGAGGCAGCAACAAAACATATTTAAATTGCATTTTGACCTGGGTAAATTTCTGCCAGGTATTTTACTGCCTGTATTGCCCGAGAGACAGGCATTCACTGCAAAAATCTCTGTCACTGGAGTGTGAAGCAGCCCAGAAAGCCCAGAATGATTGCTGACATATCTCAGGTTAATCAATATAAGTACTGACAGACAATGCCAATGAAGTGAGAAGCAATAAGAACTTTTCTGAATACTAGGAGGTGATCAAGCTTTTGAACTCCTGAATCTGGCATCAGATCACTCTGTGCTGCACTTACTAGTGTAGTCTGGTAGATAATTTAATCAGGCACAACTTTAGACACCATAAGTGACTAGTCATAGATTCTGAATTACAAGGACTTTTTTTTTTACTTACTTCAGTTTGACTTCTTTACAGTACTAACCAAAAAGAAATGGAAATATTTACATTTCTGAAGATCTCAGGTTTAGAAATGCCTTGACAGTGTCTCCTGGACAATGGAGGAATTGCTGTAGGCTTGGTCTCAGTTCCTTCTGATTGCTATGGCTCTTTCCAAAATCAAAGGATAATCTTGTGACTTCACCCAACCCAAACCTTCTGTACCCCCTTCTGTAGTCACAGAATGGAGGTGGCAGGAAAAGCATCACATCACCCCTCAGCCTAAAGCTTGGTGGCTGCTGTGAAAAGTGAAAATCTCTCTCTACCAATCTTTGCTACCTTAATCATCATCAGCAAAACCTCAATAGGCAGATTTACCAGGCTTTATGATGAGCTTTCCCATCTGAAAGAGACTACCTAACACTGTGTGACGTATTGAACTCTCCACCCCAAGCTATTGTCTGGAGATGTAAGAAGCACTGAAGCAGCCTGTTCCTAAAATTGATCGTGCTATGTTAACAGATCCTGACTACATCATTTCTACCTGGACAAGGTATTTCTTAAAAATCCATTCTGCTGAAAGTGATTGGAGAAGCTTTGCTAACCTAAAAATCTTCAATTATGTTCTTCCCCAGAGCTTACAAATCACATGTAGGAACAGTGGCCTAAAATTGAGGTGCCAGACAGTATTCCATGCTTTGTCATGTAGTTTGGCTGTCTCCTTGGGTGTTGATATGGCCATAATGGAGGCAGAGGGTATGCCAAACTCTATTTTGGAACTCTCCAAAAGAATGGTAGGTTGTATTAAAAGCTCTTACAAAATGGTCAATATTGGCTTAATTGTGACTCTAAGGGTATTGTTAGGATTTTTAATGGACCATTTTCTATTGATATGCTTGCCTTCTCCTCCCCCCCCCCCCCCCCCAGTGAAAGAGAGCATCAGACATGTCTCAGCAGTGTCAGTGAAAGAAAGATGTTTGGAAGAGCAAACCTAAATCTCTGATGACACATTAATTTACAGAACCCTCCATATTTAATAGCTGTTAAAGCACTCCTGTAATCATTGTTCTCCTTTATTTCTGCATATCATGAGCTTGATGTTGTCCACAGCAGAAAATCCCTCAAAGACCTTTCCTTTTGAGAGATTTTTCATGGTAATTAATGTTACAATAACTGGAGTTTTTCAACTGTGCTGCCTACTCTTACCTGCCTTGTTTTCCTCAGAAAGAGAACTGCTGTGTTACAGGCACAGTCTGTCCCTTGCACACTCCTCTAGTAAAGCGTGAAATACCACAGAATGCATGCCTACTATCTATCTATATAGATAGGTATGGTATTGTAGTGGGTCTGTCTGAGCTGCTTTTCCCCATCTAGACCTCATGCTGCAGCACTGGGAGCTGGAAGGTGTTGATAACACACCCGTGTTATCACTGACAGTGCTCACACAGCACAAGAGGCTGGGGGGGGCAAGATGGGGAAGGGGATACAGCCGACCTGAGCTGACCAGTGGGATATTCCATGCCATATGATGTCAGCTCAACTATAAAGGGAGAGGGCAGGAGGAGGATAGGGGGGCATTCAGCTTTGTCCTCCAAGTGGCTGCTGCGTGTTCTGGAGCCCTGCTTCCTGGACTCAGCCTGACATCACCTGCGGACGGGAAGTAGAGAATAATATCTATCATAACCTACGGCTCTTTGTGTCTTATTCTCTCCCTGTGTGCCATGCTGACAGGGTTGGTGGGAGTGACAGAAGGGCTTGGTGGGCACCTGGTGCTGTGTCAGGGTCAACCCACCACAGTTCCTTTTTTGCGCCCAGCGTGGGGCACGAGCAGCTGCTTGCTTGCTTGCTTGCTTTCTTGCTTTAGGTATTAGTAGCAAACTCCTGTGCAGGACACGGAGTTTGCTTGTGCTACTTATCTGGTGTTTTGTTAACATTTTTACCGAAACACTGTCTCTTTGCTTTGCTTCTGCCCTGATAACTTCAATGTGCTGGGGAAGCTTCTGTTGGGAGGATGAAGGGACTCGGGAGCACCCTGGAACAAATAGTAACGATGTGTTTCACGCTGGCATCGGTGGCTTTGCTGTGTTGGGGGGGCTACCTTGGGGAGAAAATGATTGAATACACCTCTCTCTTTCTACCAGAAATTGATGTAGATGATTTATTCGTGCATGCTCCCGAGGTCCTCGTCCACCCTTATGTGAGCTTCTTAATACTACAAATCAATATCATTGGCCTAGTCTGGGTTGTGTGTAGTCTGATCCCAGTTTGGCCTGAGAGGAGACAAGTTTCAGGTAGGGTGACACCAAAATGTGCCCTGAGACGTCCTGTCCCTGGGTGGCAGTTGTCATAGAATCAGAGAATCGTTCTGGTTGGAAGAGACCTTTAATGTCATCAAGTCCAACCAATCCAGCACTGCTGGGCCCACTACTAAGCCATGTCCCTCAGCATCACATCTGTATGTCCTCTAAATAGCTCCAGGGATGGAGAGTCTACCACTTCCCGGGGCAGCCTGTTCCAGTGATTGCCCCTTTCTGTGAAGAAATTTTTCCTACTATCCAAACTAAACCTTCCCCAGCAAAACCTGAAGCTGTTTCCTCTTATCTTATTGCTTGTTATGCAGAAGAACAGTCTGACCCCCACCTCTCTACAACCTCCTTTCAGGTAGTTGTAGAGAGTGAAAAGGTCTCCCCTAAGCCTCCTTTTCTCCAGGCTAAGCAACCCCAGTTCCCTTAACTGCTCCTCATAAAACTTGTTCTCTAAACCCTAAATCTCTTGAATACACACAGCAAAAAGAGACTGCAAGGCCAGGTACAAGCACCATGAATATGCCAAGAACTCTTATGCAGTTCCACGCACTCTCGGATAAAATGACTTCTCACTTCTAAAACTGTTTTCCTTTCATGATCTCACTGCTGTCTTGCAGCCCAGGGTGATGGCAGCTCTGGTGTCTTCACTGTAACTTTTCTTCCAGGGACTGACTGGCAGAAAGGAAGGCATGATTCAGTATCTTGGCCAAGCTTAGCCCCTGTGGGTGCCTAATAAATAAGCATGGTCACACACTGTTTTGCACTCCCATGCAAAGAAAATGTATTTCTTCAGTTATACACACTGTACATATAGTGTAAACAAAGGGAACACAGTGGGAGAAAACCAAAATATATGTCATGATTATCCCCAAAGGCAAAATACTACTCCCAGAATATACTAGTGCTAGGTTAAATTCAAGTTTTTCTGCTGTGAGGGTGGAAGCAGGATATAAGTGTTTCACCTCAAACAAGTACAACATCAACTTGTGTGCTCATTGATCTGGAAGATTGTGACCTCTGCTCCTGAAGCTTATTTTTCAGGTCACGGCTGAAAACAAAGGTTTGGATTTTCTTGGAGAACTGCCTGAATGTGTTTTTCTCTAAGCTGGTTGCCAGTGGATAAGGAACGCGATCATTGTGTGTAGTTGTGCTGGCTTACACACACCTGAATGGAGGGCAAGTCACTTGAGCAAATTATTAATGTTATATATGATAAAGAGGATGAAAGAAAATAATGCAACAAGAAGAGCAAAAAGATACATCCGATGTATGAACTAGCTTCACAATCCAATTTTTTCCACTGCAAATGACAAAAGATCACCCCCTTCTTACAAGCTATTAAGCAGTAATTTTTCTATGAAACAGTTTTTATAATGTCACTACAGACACTACGTTGTCTGTCCCATATAGAAGCAATGGGGCATCTTTGCTGGGTTCCCAGAAATGGGGAATTAACTTAAACTGCGGCTGTCTTAGCTCATGTACAGGAACTTTACTGGCAGAGGAACCCTTTCTCAGAGGTTTCATTTTACATGGTGACTAGAAATTACCTGGCCAACTTCATAATCAACCCAGAAAAGGTTTAAACTTGGGAGTTCCTCTTTTGCATTTCAGCAGCAGCAGTTTCTATCTGTACCTTCCCATACAGAGGATGTTTTGAAATGTCTTGTGCACCATGAGTTGCTCATATGGTTTGGGAATCCCTGACCAGAGGAAAGTTTGAACTGTCTCAAAGAACATTTAATAAAATGAAGACACGATCTTAATGAAATAAATGTTTATTGTGTCCACTATAGCAAGCAGGGGATTATGTGTGTGAAGGTACTGGACAAAAATTCTCTCTGCTCAGAATGGTGGTATAATTATTTTAATAGGATAATAACTAGGTGGAGACACATTCAGGTCATGTCAATGAGATCTATCTTTTACAAGCAGAAGTGTAGAAATTGCACCTGTGAATGGCAAGACAGTGTTCTGTGACTCGCCCATAAACTGTGGACATGGTTCCACAGAAGGTGAAGGGCGGGGACTTGCACTTTCCTCTCTGCTGGTAACATCTGTTGCTCATCTGAACATAGATGTTCCTGAACTCACTGCCTTCACTCTTCAGCCTGCATTGCTGATATTCCCACTGTTCTGCAGATCCCCTCTGTCTGACTGATGTTGCCTTTTATAAGTATACATCAGATCTGGATGAACAGTCAGTGTCTTGAAAAATGATAGTCCCATGTGCAGTCATATAGCAAAGCAGAAGCAAACTGTCTTCCTCCTCATGGTACCTGATTGGCACTGCTGTTGAAACAAATGGAAATGTCACCAAAGCAAGTGTCTGTGTGTGTGGAGAACATGGCAGTGAGCAACTGTTGCTCTTACCCTCAGTAAGTTTGCAGACAACACTAAGTTGGGCAGGTGTGTTGATCTGCTTGAAGGTAGGGTGGCTCTGCAGATGGATCTGGACAGGCTGGATCGATGGCCAAGGCCAGTGGTATGAATTTCAATGAGGCCAAGTGTCAGGTCCTGCATTTGGGTCACAATAACCCCAGGCAATGCTACAGGCTTGGGGATGAGTGACTGGAAAACTGCCTGGCAGAACCTGGGGATGTTGGTTGACAGCTGGCTGAACATGAATTGTAAGTGTGCCCAGATGGACAAGAAGACCAACAGCATCCTGACCTGCATCAGGAATAGTGTGGCCAGCAGGAGAAGGGAAGTGATCATACCCCTGCACTCACCACTCTTGAGGCTGCACCTCGAATACTGTGTTGTTTTCATCTCCTCACTACAAGAAGGACACTGAAGTGCTGGACTGTGACTAAAGAAGGGCAACAAAGCTAGTGAAGGGTCTAGAGCACAAGTCTTACAAGGAACAGCTGAAGGAACCGGGGTTGTTTAGCCCAGAGAAAGGGAGGCTAAGGAGAGACCTAATTGCTCTCTACAACTACATGAAAGGTGGTTGTAGAGAGGTGGGGGTGAGTCTCTTCTCCCAGGTAGCAAGTGATAGGCCTCAAGTTGTGCCAGGGGAGGTTTACATGAGGTATTAGGAAAAATTTCTTCACCAAAAGTGTTGTGAAGCACTGGAACAGGCTGTTCAGGGAAGTGGTTGAGTCACCGTCTCTTCAGGTATTTAGAAGATCTGCAGACACGGTGCTCAGGGACATGGTTTAGTAGTGGACTTGACTGTGCTGGGTTAACGGTTAGACTCAGTGAACTGAAAGTTTTTTTCCAACCTAAACCATTCTGTGATTCTTACGGTGGTCACGGTCACCAACATGAGAATCCATGGCATTGCCAAATGTACTACTGTCCTCCAGCAGGACGTATGGAAGTTTTGGTAGAAACCCAAAGGATTTCTCAAGAATGGTTGAGAAAAAAGTAAGAAAAAAGTAAAGAAAATAAAGAAAAGTAAGAAAAAAGTGAAGTCAAAAGTAGGAGTGGTATGTGCTGCCCTTCCTGTGCAAGTATAATTCTGAGGAATTAGGAAAAAAGCAAAATAGGAAGTGACATTGCAGCACAGGGCTACTTCATCCAGGAGAAGTGTGTGCTTCCACTTTTTTTGTATAAAGATGTTTCAGTCAAGACCTTTTGCTGTCAAGCTAAGGAGAATGTGTGCTTAAAGTCAGGACAATGTCATGCACTTATTACAGAGGGAGGTTTTATGTGTGAATGAACTTTTTATTTTAGTAGAAGTTGTTGAGAAAAGGCCCTATGAAATTACTGAAAGATGTCTTTCTTTTCTTTTTTATGGCAACATCATATATACTTTTAACCTAAGATCACTCACAGAAGGAGTCCAAAGCTAATCTTCACTCTAGGAGGACAGAATATACAGTATTGAAAAAGTTGATGATATAAGATGGCTTGGGCCCATTGTCACAGCTGAGTGAGGTCCTTCATACTATATTTGTCTCCCTTGGCTCTAAGTTGCACAATTTCCCTGTTAATCTTGCACCAGTTTGCACTTGTCAGACCCTGAGCTGATTTAACTCCCTTACTTGGCAGAATATTGATTCAGTAAAAAATTGGTCTTCTGCTTGGTTGGAGATAGGTTAGGGCTTCATGGAGAGAGAGGTTGAGATAGCAGGAAGAACATGTCTTTTAGAGACCACAGATCTTTAGCCATTCTGTTTAACTTTAACCCTGGCTTCAGAGGGGATTTGAATCCTGCACTGAGAAAAGGATCTAGTCCCAGTAGTACTGAACTAAATAGTTTGATATTCTTTACTATTTCACACAATGCATTCCTGTCCCCTCTGAAATAGCAGGAATTGGCTTTAATAGAACCATGGTACTACCTCTATTTGTGGAAATTAGTTGAAGCTGTGAATGAGAATTAGTATCCCAAGCTGGTAACAGCTCTTTTCTGCTTCTGCAAGACACATTTTCAGGTCTGCTATGAATTTAATGCCTTGCAAGAGTAGTACAATGAGAAACAGCGAACTATACAAAGTGGAAGGGTGAGAACCGCTGCAGAAGTGTGGTGCTAGAGTTTTATGTTGGCTAGGAAGGTGGACTGGAATTCGGAGAATGTGAATTCTAGTCTGTGCTCTGCCCATGACTGAGTTCATGACCAAAAACAAGACACTCAACCCTTCTGTGTGTTACCTCAAGTACAAATGACACTGTATAGGTAGATATTTCTTGTTGTGACATCAAGGAATAAAAAATCTCCCTTATGTAAGTGATAAGTAGTAAAGTTGCATAACACAGGACACTGCTGGAGATTGTGTCTTATGTGGAAATGCACCCCTTCATCAGTTAGCTGCTTCACCAAACCCACCCCCACTCCTTTCAAACCACAGAAATTCTGTTTACTGAAATGTATGAACTCCTGCAGAGTTTTGTCCCAGAGAAAATCCTTTACTGTTGTAACTCATTACCATCCTTTGGCAATAACCTGAAACGGCGTTTCTGGGATTTCATCCGCTCTTGACCAGTAGAGTAATCAGAAAGCCTGGGTGCCCTGCTGAGCCCGCTGCACCCCCTCTCCCTCTCCCTCTCCCTCTCCCTCTCCCTCTCCCTCTCTCCCTCTCCCTCTCCCCCTCTCCCTCTCCCTCTCCCTCTCCCTCTCCCTCTCCCTCTCCCTC